>CAJVRI010000957.1:1800000-2139387 GCA_911649635.1 Poeciliopsis gracilis
GTGGACTTTTGCGTGATCTTAGTTTCCTTTAGAAGTAAAGGTTTTACCACAAACAGAGCAGCTGAAAGGTTTTTCTCATTGTGCGTCCTCATGTGCAGTGTCAAAGACGTTTTCCATGTAAATATTTTGTCACAGACAGAGCAACTAAATGGTTTTTCTCCAGTGTGGATCCTGTTGTGTTCTACCAAATATAATAAAACAGCTGAACATTTTCCTACACTTAATGCAACGGTATAACTTTTTACCTTTCCCTTTCTTATAAACTGGATCTGTGTTATTCTTCCCATACCCCAAAGTTGACTGAGGTTCAGTGCTCTCCCTACAGTTTTCATCACTGCCATCTTTCTCTGACAACTTTAAAGAATTAAAAGTTTTCTCTTTGTGTTTTTTGTGTGCTTTTTCAAATTAGCTTTTGAAATAAAGGTTTCATCACAAGTAGAGCATCTGAAATGTTTTTCTTCTCTGTGCTTGTTCATGTGTCGTATCAAACAATTTCTCCATGTAAAGGTTTGGTCACAGACAGAACAGTGTAACGTTTCTCTCCAGTGTGGATTCTCATATGTTCTATTAAATTGCTCTTCCTTTTAAAAGCTGCAAGACAGGCCATACATTTGAAAGGCCTGTGTAGAGTGTGGACTTTTGTGTGATTTTTAAAGTTTGCTTTAGAAGTAAAACTTTTACTACAAATAGAGCAGCTGAAAGGTTTCCCTTCACTAGGTTTCTCTTCACAAGGTTTCTCTTCACCGTGCATCCTCATGTGCAGTGTCAAAGAAAATTTCGTGTAAATGTTTCATCACAAACGAGCATCTAAAAAGTTTTTCTTCACTATGCTTCTTCGTGTGGCGTGTCAAAGATGATTTCCATGTAAAGGTTTTGTCACAGTTGGAGCAACTAAATGGTTTTTCTCCAGTGTGGATTCTGTTGTGTGTTAACAAATATTGTCTACGGCTAAATGTTTTACTGCACTTAGAGCAGCGATTTAACTTTCTACCTTTCTTATGCACTGGATCTGTGTTATTCTTCCCAGACTCCAAAGCTGACTGAGGTTCACTGCTATCCCCCCAGTTTTCATCACTGCCATCTTTCTCTGACGACTTTAAAGAATCAAAAGTTTTCTCATTGTGTATTTTTGTGTGCTTTTTTAAATTAGCTTTTGAAATAAAAGTTTCATCACAAGCAGAGCATCTGAAAAGTTTTTCTTCTCTATGCTTTTTCATATGGTGTGTCAAAGATCGTCTCCATCTAAAGGTTTGGTAACAGATAGAACAACTGTAACGTTTCTCTTCAGTGTGGATAGTCATATGTTCTATTAAATTGCTCTTCCTTTTAAAAGCCGAGTTACAAGTCTGACATTTGAAAGGCCTGTGCAGATTGTGGACTTTTGCGTGATCGTTACAGTTTCCTTTAGAAGTAAAAGTTTTACCACAAACAGAGCAGCTGAAAGGTTTTTTGTCATTGTGCGTCCTTATGTGCAGTGTCAAAGATGGCTTCCGTGTAAAGGTTTTGTCACAAACAGAACATCTGAAAAGTTTTTCTTCGCTGTGTTTCTGAATGTGTTGTATACAAGATCCTCCCGAAAGGTTTGGTCACAGACAGAGCAGCTGTAACGTTTCTCTCCAGTGTGGATTCTCGTATGTTCTCTTAAATTGCTTTTCCATTTAAAAGCTGCATTACAAGCCAGACATTTGAAAGGCCTATGCAGAGTGTGGACTTTTGCATGATTTTTAAAGTTTGCTTTAGAAGCAAAAGTTTTACCACAAACAGAGCAGCTGAAAGATTTTTCATCATTGTGCCTCCTCATGTGCAGTGTCAAAGATGGCTTCCGTGTAAAGGTTTTGTCACAGACAGAGCAACTCAACGGTTTTTCTCCAGTGTGGATCTTGTTGTGTTCTAACAAATGCCGTCTACAGATAAACGTTTTACTACACTCAGAGCAGCGGTGTAACTTGTTTTTCTCCAGTGTGGATCTTGTTGTGTTCTAACAAATGCCGTCTACAGATAAACGTTTTACTACACTCAGAGCAGCGGTGTAACTTTTTACCTTTCTCACAAACTGGATCTGTGTTATTGGTAACAGACCACAAAGCTGCCTGAGCTTCGCTGCTCTCTTCCCAGTTTCCATCACTGATATCCGTCTCCGAGGATTCTGAACAAGAATCAGAAGTTTTATCTTCGCCATCTGGTTCAGAAAAGTCTCCGTTTTCCTTGGTTTGGTTGTGATGAAGCTCTGAGAGCTGAGGTTTCTCTTCCTCATCTTCACTTTTCACAGGAACTGGTTTGAACATTAACTCAGTGATCTTTTTCTCCTCCTGCTCCTCTTTAATCTGTGGAAGCTTCTGGTCCTCCTGGTCTGGTCTGGGACTCCAGTTCTCCTCCTCTTTGATTCCAGTCAGCTGATGGACATCTGCAGGAAACCGAAACAGACAAGTTACAAAACACAGCTCTTGTATGAAATGTCATAGTAATGAACCAAACATGGAGAAGCAGCATTCAGCTTCTACGCACCACAAATTTGGAACAAACTTCCAGAAAACTGCAAAACAGCCAAAACTTTGAGTTCCTTTAAATCTAGATTAAAAACCCAGCTGTTTAGAGTCACTTTTGAAACAAAAATCTTGAAACACTAATCAATAATCTAATGTGTAATGATGAGAAAATGTCATGTCTGTGTTTTCTATGACTTTGCATTTTCTGTAAAGCACTTTGAAATGCCTTGTTGCTGAAAGGTGCTATACAAAAAAGAAAAAACTTTAAGCCACAGATCCCTGAACTTTGTCCTGAACCAAGGTAACATCTGCCAGTTAACACACTGAACATGAAAAACAAAAACAGATTTATTCAATGCAAAATTTTAATTGTTAGAACACAGAATTGGCATGTTTGATTGCATTTTATTTACATCCTCATTATTATTGTGATTCGTCAGAGCTTCTCGCAATGCTGGTCATTTAGCTACATTTATTTATGTCTACATTAACATGAATGTAACATAACATTCATAAGAGCAAAAGAGGGTCATGAGAGCCAGAAAACTACCCTGGCTTGAATACTACAAAATGTGTTTCAGATGGAAATAGTAATATAATTACTAAGTTTATGAGTTCACTAAAATGTAAAGTAATTAGAAAACGAGACGAGACTAGAGAGGCAACAGTAGTAGTAGTGAAAACAAAAGCTCCTGGCAGTTTGAAACTTTTACTAAAAAGCCTGTTAATTCTTATGCTTTTTCAGAAAATACATTTTGTTTAAAAGTTGTAATGGGATCACTAACAATCAGTTGGTAACAAGACAAAATGTATTTGTACCGGGACCATGCTCTATGCCAAAGCTGAGTTGATCTGGTGACTTGTGCACCAAGTTATCTCTCCCCCTTTTCCTCTGGTTCCTAAAATAAAGAGAAGTGAAGTAAGATTTTATGTGGATAAACATTTTAACTACACCTACATTTTCAACAGAGCTTGTACCAATGCACATTAAACTCTATAGCAAAGGAGCAAAGGGAAAAAAACAACAAAATAAGAGTAAAGAGAGGTCCAAACTAACTATCTTTACCTTTTCATCTTTCCTCCAGGTCTCTAAATTTGTTTAGTGGACATAAATACAGAAGGCACAAAATCTGGATTTTGGCAGACCAGTGATGCCTCCCCTGTAAATAAAACACACAAGTTTATCAGCAATCAGCCAACATTATATGTCCAAATTTAACAGCACTTAGACTTTCCATACAATTGCTTGACTTATGATTCATTTGCTCCACAGCGACATAAAGTGGATGAAACATGTAAAACGATAATGATGTGATATATGAAGCTTTAAACTGAATAGATAAATATTCTCAATCTGTTTTTATTGAAACAATGGCTGGATAAAAAGGAAAACTGTAAACAATGAGAAGAGAGGGTTGTTATATGAATGGGCTTTTGTTACTTTAATCATTTTTATGTTACAAGAAACAAGATGTTATAATTGGCTTTTAAATAAAAACCTTTTTTTATTGTGCTCGGCTTCATGCGGTTTCTCCGATGTGAGATTATTCCATCTGCTACAGAAAATTAGCTTTCATAGAGCGCAGATGTTGTCAGGAAAGAATCAACAAGTTTACTGAAGTTGGAATTAAACATTTTCTGTCCTTGCTAATATTCCAAGGGATTCTCCAGTCCCCAAATGTTACTGTATGGCTGTGTTGAAAAATGACCTAAGTGAGCTTGATCCACCATGTAGCAGGGTTTTATAATGCATCAGCAAAGATGAGGTATTCTGTATAGCCTGCTGTTTTAAACTGTTCTTTGAAACAACAGAAACTAAATCACAGGATCTGCTGTGTTTATTATAAGTGATCAGTTATGTTTACTACGAGCAAATCTTTGATTTAGCAGATTAAAATGTCGCCAGATGAGGAAAAATTGGGTTCGTTGAAACACAAACTCAAAAATATCCTAAAACATTCAAATGTGAGGAGGGTAAATACTAAATATCTGCCTCTTTCAATTCACAATCAAACTGATGAACCAGTTCCTCAATTAAAACTATTTTTTTCTGGATTCCTCGACGCATCACTAGCAGATTGTGGGTCTACGCTTTACAAACAACTGCTGAGAGCAGACAGAGTTTCTAGTGAATTAAAAGTATATTCATATAACCTCACCTCATATAAAATGGGCCCCACAGACCCGAGCTTTCCTCGTGGTTTTCTCGGTCCAGTCCACCCGATTGACAGCCTGAAGCCACAGCCGCCTCCGGAGGCTCTGGAGCGGCCGGTTTCCCTCCCGAATGCGTTACACTTTTATCCCGTCCTGCCAAAACCGGTTCGAACAACCCGACATTTTGAGTCCGGTGGTCGTACTTTTCGGCGTTAGGTACTTCTGTTGTGTTTGAAAATTACCGGGGATGTACTTCCGTTACTCAACGATGCGCGCGCAAACTGGAAATACGTCACACGCACACACACGCACACACATATATTTTGCTTCATATTCTGAACAAAACTTGAACTTCAGTTGAATATGGATTTGCATAAGACTTCTGGGAACAAGGGATTCTTATCTAGAACAAGGAAGAGAAAATACAGCGATGTGAAAAGGTGTTTTCCCCTTTTCGATCCCAGTTTATTTTTTGTTTATCGTCCAGCAGCATCCAGGTGTGGGTGTGTTTAGAGGAGGAGGAAAAGCAGCTTCATAAATCCAAACTCCTGGTTGTCGCTTTCACATTTTGGACATAAACAGCAACTTCTCATCAGAAAGGTAAGTTTATGAGAAACCAAAGAATTAACTAGATTATTTATGTGTTTGCATCAATCCTATATGTAGAAAACATTCCTTTGTTTTCAATAAGGCATTGTTTTTATGTTTTGTAAAAGTAAATTCAACATTCTATTTGTAACAATAGTTTTGCTGTAATTTAAATTCTGCCAAGTGAGGAACAAACAAAATAAATAGTTTTGAAGATTCCTCAAAGTTTCCATAAGATTTAATGAGTTCAGAGTTGAAGTTATACTGTGAGGATATTTGACTACCAAACCAACCTGATACAAACAGTCATGAAGTTTGACAGTGTGAAATCAGTGGCTTATAGCTATGAAAACCTTTTCTTCATAAGTAATTTTTACTTCTATCTTAAATTAGAAACATGTTTCCTATGTTAATCTTAATCTTATCTTTTATATGTTACAGACGATGAAGCATCTGATTTATCTCTCACTGCTGCTGCGTAAGTTTTCAAATGATCCAATGCTGAACATGCATTTATGTTATTTTTACTAATTAATTTATGCGTCTAGTTTCTGTAGAATCTCAGTTTCTCCATTTGCTCACTGCATATTGAAAAATTAACCAATGGAAATTCAACATTTTGTTTTCTGTATCTGGTTGTTTTCTGTTGTTTCCAGCAGCCCTGGTGATCTGTGGAAATGCAGACAATGATGAACAAAAACATGAAAGTAACTGCACTCTTAATGGATCCCCCACAATATTGACAATTACATGCGAGAACAAGGCTTGGGAGCTTCAGTGCAGTGAAGATGGTGATCATTTGAATATGTCCTTCAGATGTTTAGAAAAGCCTAAAAACACAAATTCATTTCAGCTTAAAGTCTCCAGTTCAGGTTTGTTCCTTCAGTGTCCTGCAACATTTTCTTTGCTGATGTTTTTGAAAATTACTCTACAATGTATAACCATCAGTTCTATACAGAGTCCTGATTATACCTGAAATTGCATTTTTACAAGAAATAAAGTTTGCATACAAAGAAATAGATTCCTGAACTGTTTGAAAGTTCAGATATGTCCTTAACAACTTTCTGTGATTTTAATTTTCAGAAAACCGTTGCTTCAAAACAAATTGCGAAAAAACTGGAAACTGCAATAAGTAAGTTCTGTATCTGTGATCTCTAAGCTTTGGTCTGGGGTCAGTTTGGCCTACAGAACAATTTGCGCCTCCCAAGTTTTCCAAGTGCTTTTGGTTTTCCAGCCCAGGCGGTTAAAGCAAATACAATCTAAAAGATGATCATTGGATTCCGATTTCCATTAAGATGAGCTCTTCCAATAGAAATAGAGACAAAGATGTAAATCACAAATTGCTCATCTTTTATTAAACATGTTTTCACATTTTTTTAAAAAATCTAATTTTAGCTAAAATTTGTGCCTTGTATTACTTTTCTTTTTATAGTTTTGGCCACTGTGGCAAAAATGTTTGGACATCTCTGTGTCATGTAAACTAATATTTACACAATTGTTTTTGATCTTGTTTCAAGAAAATATTTTTCTTCCACAGTCAGATCTCCATCACTTCACAAACTAATCGATCTTATAAGATAAAGCTACGTGATTCTAAGTGTGAATTTGTCACTCGCACTGCTCAAAAGGGTAAGTATTTTAAAGTGTTGAAATTTTCCTGCAACTCTTAAATTAGTATCTTTTGAAAAACAAAGTGATCCTACAGGAGGCAAGTTAAGTGATATGTTTCTAAAATAAATTCTGTTATTTTGCATCTTGGTTCACATTTTAAAGTTATATTTGCAACCAGACTGAGGAAAAAGGTAAAACAAATGTTTTGATACCCTGAAAGTTACACAATGTTTTATCTCATAATCTATTTTCCATTTTCACCATATAAAATTATTATGTTTGCAAAACTTAGACAGAAATCAATTTTGGAAAAACTCCAAAATATTTTGCAAATATATTTTGGAGTTTTTCACAGCAACATATATTTTTAAAAATGAGTAAACAATTCTCTAATGAATGGTTGTCCAGATCACATTCTTACAATATTACAACTTCCTCAGCATATCAGAAAGTTCTGCACAGGTTCAATTATTTAATCCTTCCCCCATTCCTCTCCCACTCAGCTCCTCCAGACTAGTGGCAGCAGCAATTAGCAAACACCTGGTGGAACTGAAAATCTGCAGAGCTCATCGTAGGAGCTGCTTCTCATCCAACGCTCCTCAGAAAGGCTGTTAAAGGCTTAATGGAGGAGTACTGCTGTGATGACATGCTGAAGGCAGAGTGTCGGGATTAGCTTCTTAAAGAGACAGAGGTCCAATTTTAACCTCCAATAAACTTGCATTGAATTGGCATGTGTCATGGGCAAACGTTAGTGATTAAGATTTAAAACTGCAACACAGCCCACAGCTCCAGGAAGCAATCATTTCTCATTTCTCACAGCTAAGAGCCCAGACCCTCTGGACAAAGATTATTATTTCATGATACTTATATCTCCATGTAACAAAAGTGATTAAGATATATGATTAATCTTTTTGTCTGTTTTTAAAGGAATATTTCCGATGACCAACAAACAAACTTGGATTAAAGCTTTACAATTCTGCAGTTTAAGTTCCACTTTGGTTGAAATTACCAGCCAAACAGTTCATGAAGAAGTGACTAAGATCCTGCAAAATAATACAGAACTGTGGAACGGTACCTGGGTCGGTCTGGAGAGATCCATCTTTGGAATCAATCCAGAGTGGATTTGGACGTCTCAGAAGAAAACTGAGATTATTGACCATCCTGTTGACCCTCTGAAAAACCACTGTGGAAAGGTCGTCTTGGAGAGCAATGAATTGAAGCTGGTGGATGAAAACTGCCATAAGAGTTTGCCTTTCATCTGCCAAGATTAACAAGGTTTGTAATCTGATAATATGATTTTTGTAGTTTTTATTGATAGTGATAGTCTAATTTGAGCTCAAGAAGATTCTGACAAATTGTGTAAATTTAGATTAAATAATCTAAACTGATGGAAAAATATCAGTAAAATGTTTATTTTCTCATCTCAGGTGCATTATAAACTTAAGAGATGAAATATCGGTGGAAACGATGCAAAAGCAGCTCAGGGTCTGTTATTTATAAACCAACACTGTAAAAAAGCAAACAGGAAAAAGTAATAATTAATGTTTGTTCATGTTTCTTAGGCCTGGTCCACTCAGAACCAGATATATGGGGAAATGATACATTAAGACTAAATGTGGAAACCTGAGAAAACTCCATATTTGTGTTTGTGTGTCAGAAATAGGAAATAAAGACTTAGTGTCTTTATTAGGATTTAGTGTCTTTATTATTGGTGCCGTCCAATAATCCACCCACATAACTTACTTTCTTTGATGTGATTCCCAATAGACATTGTTTAAACTTTATATTCTAAAAGTCCATTTAAAAGTAGTTTTGTTCACACCAGGCGCCATGTTTAATTCCTAACAGGAAGTCATGGTTGTTTTGAAGCAATCTGATTGGCTGACGGGTTTTAGCTCAGCGCTGCACTGCCCCCTATGGGTTCATCTGGATGGAAACCTTTCTGAAACTGATCCCATGTGTACAATATTTTTAAATGATGTGATATTTGTTTTCATAAAGACCTGGCTGTGAGTGAACAAGGCCTTAGCAAAATGTAAACATATTTATGCTGCTGTCAAGGTGGTGGGATTTCAGCTCTTCAATCCAGATGTTACAAAACTTTATGAAAAGTTGTGAGTAGCACAAAAAATACAGCTTGTAACAATATTTGTCAACTCTTTTTAAAATGTAATTTTACATTGTAAACTGGATTTTACTGTCTTTAACATCTCCATAAATAAATAAAAAAGCTTATTGATATTAGCGTTGTCTCACATTTCATGAAGAAAATACCCAGATTGTACCTCCGATTATTGACCTCAGATAAATGACCTTCAAAATTAAAGCACGATTTGAACCGCACTTTAAAATATACGTAGAATATAATAGAAATATTGTCGCCACAGTCGGGAAATTAAGTTGTTGGGGCGTGTAGGTTCACCCACTCACAAAAAATATTACAAACATAAAAAACACACACACGAAAAAAATGAAAAACAAAATTAAGAGTAGCTTAAACATAATGGGCAGTTATCAAAAACAAAGTACTCAAAGTATTATGCCAATATAACGCCATTTCTTAAATCAACAACTGTAAGCAAGCACTAAACATACTTATTATTAAGCCTGCATTTCTGTAATAACATTTCTAGAACTTTTGTAATAATATTCTCAAATTACATGCTATGTTTTCATGAGCTGTAAGCAGAAAATCATCACAATTAACAGAAATAAAAGCTTGAAAACATTGGCTGGTGTAGTTCATCAATATGTTTAGATAATAAAGAAAGATTAGATACAGGTCTGTAAAATCTTTATCAAGAGAATGTTTCTTCAGTACAGGTTTAATTACAGCTTCCTTAAAAGCTTGTGGTACATATGTTTACTAAGAATAAATTAATCAGATTTATTCAAAGGTAACTTCTTTAAGAGGTGGTAGGGTGTACTTTCCAGACACAGTTGCATTTTATTTCAGAATCAAGTAATTATGTTACCTTCAGTTGCTATAAAAATTCTGCATATAAAAAAATTAAATGTGACTTTGCAATAGTGGCCTCTGTTTGTGAAAGAGGCCACAAACACACTTGAGCCTCTGTCTCCTTAAGAAGTTCCTATTCTTTCCGACACTCCACCTGCAGGAAGTCATCACAACAATGCTCCTCCATTATGCTGGATAAAATTAAGAGCGTTGGACGGAGATCATATGATGAGCTCAGCAGAATGAGGTTCCATCAGGTGCTTGCTAACTGCTGCTGCCGCTAGTCTGGATGAGTTGAGTGGGGAAGCAGCAGGGGAAGGATGCGCTGTGGGGGGGAAGCTTGGAGTTACCACATGGGTTAACACCGAGGCTTTGAATAACTGGAAACCAGTTCCTCTAAATCTCCAGGTAGCGAACCAGGTGAGATGCAGAAAATTCACCTGCAGAAAATCAGTCCTGCAGCTTTCCACTGCTCCCACTTTAGATCCCCCCCTAGTGGAGATCTAAAGTATGGATGCTTTAGACACACACACACACACACACACACACACACACACACACACACACACACACACACACACACACGCACACACACACACACACACTGGATTCCTGACAACTTACTAAATATTTATTCAAGTTTTACAACACTTTCTTTCTTTGAGCAGCCAACTAAACTTTGCATTTAAAATTTGTATTAGTTTCAACTTCCGTATAAATTTTACCTATGAACAAAGTGACAGTGTTCACACACAGACACACTGATACATAAAAGTTAATATTTAATTAATTCAGACCCGTCAGTCGGTCAAAAAAATTTGATAATCAAACTTTTTTGACACAGACGTCATTGTACTTCAGTTTGAATGTGATGTTATGAATATATTCAAACTATTGGACCAAACTGATGGAGAAATGATTCTTCACTGCATTGAAGAGGTTTTGTTGCTGTATTGACAGATAAAACATTGTTTTTATGCTCTTTTATTTTATGGATATGGTTAATTATTTTTTGTTAAAACTTAAACTTCTTATATCTTATTGATGAAAAGAGAAAAAAAAATTCTTTCTGATTTTCATGCCTTCATCACATCATTTCCTGGTCAATATGCAAATATATTGGTGCTACTGTCTGAAGACTGGCATTGATAACCATGAAAGTGAAACAAGCAACTGTTAATAAAGTTTCCTGCAGCTGTTTGTAGTTTCCACTTGATTCAAAGTTTCAAAACTGCAAACTAAATTAAATTATAAGAGCATTACCTGTTTTGTTAACACTGAAAAGAATAATACAATTCATCAATGTTGAGAAATAATGTTGAGTTACTATATCTGATGGCCTGCAGAAATAAAGGAGAAACACAAAATGGAGTTTGTCTGTTAAATAATTATGTCTGTGTTTTTGTACCTGGGTTCTCAGCCAGGTTTTGTTTTCCATGTCTGCTAAAGAAAGACAAATTTCACTTTGAGTCCAGCCTGATGTCAATTTTACTTTCATTTTTTCTTACTGTTTAAATAATATTTAGTTTTGCTAATTTTTTTTTTAGGATCTCCACAATATGGAAAAACATTTGATGCAAAAAATACTGTTGCACAAAAGTACTCACTCCTAACAATGTTTTCTACAGTAAATCCATTTTGAATGGTCCTAATTACGTCAAATTCACATTAGATATTAGTAAAAATCAAAAGAAATACATAGAGAAAGAAAGGAAACAAATTAGCCAGTTGACCAAAGTGTGTGTAATAAGGTAGAATTAAAACGAAATTAAAATCTAACAAAATGAAGTTGCAAAATGGCAGAAAGTCCAGGAATCTTTCTCTATACATTCATATACCCAAGTGTTTAGAAACCTTCCCATTGTCAATGCAAATGAATATCAGCTAAAAAATATATCGCTAACTGATGGCCAATAAAGCACCCAACTTTAATCCAAATGGAAATTAGGAAACTGCAGATTTAGATTGAAAATGACTTTAATTCAACCAGTTAGTTTGTTTCTTGAATGGTGCAGCCATCTGTTTTATTGTGCAGCAATAAAACAGTTTATCTTTTAACAATTCTTCAGATCATTTATTCTGGTATGAGCAGAGAAATCGCCATGGTGACATCCTGGTTTTTATCTAACCGTCAGAGTTATGAACAAGTTTGATACAAAAGTCAGACATTTCAAGACTCATCCAGACAATTCACTGAAGTTTTTGATGTTTTTTACAATTACAGTTGGTGTCACCATTAACTTCTGCCTGGAGAACTAAATCACTACAAAGAATTACAAAACAAATGTAAATATTATGGAGATAAAAATATAATCTTCATAAAATATTCTGAAAACATCAGATATGCAGTAAAATGCAGCACGAAAATCTCTCACAAGTTTGGATTCTAAAATAATATAATTCTACCTTCATCTCTCTGTGAACGTGTGTACACACACACACACACACACACACACACACACACACACACACACACACACGCACACACACACACACACACACACACACACACACACACACACACACACACACACACACACGCACACACACACACACACACACACACGCACACACACACACAAAAGCACACGCACACACACATACACGCACACACACACACACAAACACGCACACGCACACACACACACATATATTTTTGCTTCATATTCTGAACAAAACTTGAACTTCAGTTGAATATGGATTTGCATAAGACTTCTGGGAACAAGGGATTCTTATCTAGAACAAGGAAGAGAAAATACAGGGATGTGAAAAGGTGTTTTCCCCTTTTCGATCCCCAGTTTATTTTTTGTTTATCGTCCAGCAGCATCCAGGTGTGGGTGTGTTTAGAGGAGGAGGAAAAGCAGCTTCATAAATCCAAACTCCTGGTTGTCGCTTTCACATTTTGGACATAAACAGCAACTTCTCATCAGAAAGGTAAGTTTATGAGAAACCAAAGAATTAACTAGATTATTTATGTGTTTGCATCAATCCTATATGTAGAAAACATTCCTTTGTTTTCAATAAGGCATTGTTTTTATGTTTTGTAAAAGTAAATTCAACATTCTATTTGTAACAATAGTTTTGCTGTAATTTAAATTCTGCCAAGTGAGGAACAAACAAAATAAATAGTTTTGAAGATTCCTCAAAGTTTCCATAAGATTTAATGAGTTCAGAGTTGAAGTTATACTGTGAGGATATTTGACTACCAAACCAACCTGATACAAACAGTCATGAAGTTTGACAGTGTGAAATCAGTGGCTTATAGCTATGAAAACCTTTTCTTCATAAGTAATTTTACTTCTATCTTAAATTAGAAACATGTTTCCTATGTTAATCTTAATCTTATCTTTTATATGTTACAGAGATGAAGCATCTGATTTATCTCTCACTGCTGCTGCGTAAGTTTTCAAATGATCCAATGCTGAACATGCATTTATGTTATTTTTACTAATTAATTTATGCGTCTAGTTTCTGTAGAATCTCAGTTTCTCCATTTGCTCACTGCATATTGAAAAATTAACCAATGGAAATTCAACATTTTGTTTTCTGTATCTGGTTGTTTTCTGTTGTTTCCAGCAGCCCTGGTGATCTGTGGAAATGCAGACAATGATGAACAAAAACATGAAAGTAACTGCACTCTTAATGGATCCTCCACAATATTGACAATTACATGCAAGAACAAAGCTTGGGAGCTTCAGTGCAGTGAAGATGGTGATCATTTGAATATGTCCTTCAGATGTTTAGATAAGCCTAAAAACACAAATTCATTTCAGCTTAAAGTCTCCAGTTCAGGTTTGTTCCTTCAGTGTCCTGCAACATTTTCTTTGCTGATGTTTTTGAAAATTACTCTACAATGTATAACTATCAGTTCTATACAGAGTCCTGATTATAACTGAAATTGCATTTTTACAAGAAATAAAGTTTGCATACAAAGAAATAGATTCCTGAACTGTTTGAAAGTTCAGATATGTCCTTAACAACTTTCTGTGATTTTAATTTTCAGAAAACCGTTGCTTCAAAACAAATTGCGAAAAAACTGGAAACTGCAATAAGTAAGTTCTGTATCTGTGATCTCTAAGCTTTGGTCTGGGGTCAGTTTGGCCTACAGAACGATTTGTGCCTCCCAAGTTTCCCAAGTGCTTTTGGTTTTCCAGCCCAGGCTGTTAAAGCAAATACAATCTAAAAGATGATAATTGGATTCCGATTTCCATTAAGATGAGCTCTTCCAATAGAAATAGAGACAAAGATGTAAATCACAAATTGCTCATCTTTTATTAAACATGTTTTCACATTTTTTTAAAAAATCTAATTTTAGCTAAAATTTGTGCCTTGTATTACTTTTCTTTTTATAGTTTTGGCCACTGTGGCAAAAATGTTTGGACATCTCTGTGTCATGTAAACTAATATTTACATAATTGTTTTTGATCTTGTTTCAAGAAAATATTTTTCTTCCACAGTCAGATCTCCATCACTTCACAAACTAATCGATCTTATAAGATAAAGCTACGTGATTCTAACTGTAAATTTGTCACTCGCACTGCTCAAAAGGGTAAGTATTTTAAAGTGTTGAAATTTTCCTGCAACTCTTAAATTAGTATCTTTTGAAAAACAAAGTGATCCTACAGGAGGCAAGTTAAATGATATGTTTCTAAAATAAATTCTGTTATTTTGCATCTTGGTTCACATTTTAAAGTTATATTTGCAACCCGACTGAGGAAAAAGGTAAAACAAATGTTTTGATACCCTGAAAGTTACACAATGTTTTATCTCATAATCTATTTTCCATTTTCACCATATAAAATTATTATGTTTGCAAAACTTAGACAGAAATCAATTTTGGAAAAACTCCAAAATATTTTGCGAATATATTTTGGAGTTTTTCACAGCAACATATATTTTTAAAAATGAGTAAACAATTCTCTAATGAATGGTTGTCCAGATCACATTCTTACAATATTACAACTTCCTCAGCATATCAGAAAGTTCTGCACAGGTTCAATTATTTAATCCTTCCCCCATTCCTCTCCCACTCAGCTCCTCCAGACTAGTGGCAGCAGAAATTAGCAAACACCTGGTGGAACTGAAAATCTGCAGAGCTCATCGTAGGAGCTGCTTCTCATCCAACGCTCCTCAGAAAGGCTGTTAAAGGCTTAATGGAGGAGTACTGCTGTGATGACATGCTGAAGGCAGAGTGTCGGGATTAGCTTCTTAAAGAGACAGAGATCCAATTTTAACCTCCAATAAACTTGCATTGAATTGGCATGTGTCATGGGTAAACGTTAGTGGTTAAGATTTAAAACTGCAACACAGCCCACAGCTCCAGGAAGCAATCATTTCTCATTTCTCACAGCTAAGAGCCCAGACCCTCTGGACAAAGATTATTATTTCATGATACTTATATCTCCATGAACAAAAGTGATTAAGATATATGATTAATCTTTTTGTCTGTTTTTAAAGGAATATTTCCGATGACCAACAAACAAACTTGGATTAAAGCTTTACAATTCTGTAAAACTTTGGTTGAAATTACCAACCAAACAGTTCGTGAAGAAGTGACTAAGATCCTGCAAAATAATGCAGAACTGCAGAACGGTGCCTGGGTCGGCCTGGAGAGATCCATCTTTGGAATCAATCCAAAGTGGGTTTGGACGTCTCAGAATTACTCTGTACATACACAGATTAACATGCGCAATCCTGTTGTTGACCCTCTGAACAACCACTGTGGAAAGGTCGTCTTGGAGAGCAATGAATTAAAGCTGGTGGATGAAAACTGCCATAAGAGTTTGCCTTTCATCTGCCAAGATTAACAAGGTTTGTAATCTGATAATCTGATATTTGTCATTTTTATTTACAATTCTGGTTTAATGTGATTTGACAAGTTATGCAAAATTATGAGATTTAATTCAAAACTGTTTGAAAATAGCAGTGAAATGTTTATTTTCTCATCTCAGGTCCATTATAAACGCATTAAGAGGCCATGAAAACTTCTCTGAAGATCTTCTGACTACTTTGAAGGATTTTTATTCACTGCTGATGCTTCAGATTACACTTTCTTAATTATTACTTGTGAGACATGTGGTTCTGTTTCTGTTTTTATCTTCAGGTTGATAAACTGTCATTATTCAGTAATACATTTTAAGGTGATTTAGTTTGACTACTTTACTTCTAATTTTGACTTATATGAATCATTTATTTATTTATAATTTTGTTGCTGAACTTTTGAGAAATAAGTTTAAAAACAAATTGCTGTTATTGGTAAAGTCCTTTAATAGTGGTAGGGATTACAAAGTCTTGGATTAGGATAATCTGAGTGAATATTATCTCATGCAAATGACCATACCACATGTAAATAACTGATTATCATTGAATTGTGACAAACAACACCTGAATCAATGTACAGTTCTCACTGCAGCAGCCAAGAACAGCTAAATGTTACAAAATGTTTAGATTTGTCCTTTCTTAGACAAATCTAAGTTTTATCAAATATGCGGCGTGTGTTTGTAGTGGAGACACTAAGAGATGAAATATCGGTGGAAACGATGCAAAAGCAGCTCAGGGTCTGTTATTTATAAACCAACACTGTAAAAAACCAAACAGGAAAAAGTAATAATTAATGTTTGTTCATGTTTCTTAGGCCTGGTCCACTCAGAACCAGATATATGGGGAAATGATACATTAAGACTAAATGTGGAAACCTGAGAAAACTCCATATTTGTGTTTGTGTGTCAGAAATAGGAAATAAAGATTTAGTGTCTTTATTAGGATTTAGTGTCTTTATTATTGGTGCCGTCCAATAATCCACCCACATAACTTGCTTTCTTTGACGTGATTCCCAATAGACATTGTTTAAACTTTATATTCTAAAAGTCCATTTAAAAGTAGTTTTGTTCACACCAGGCGCCATGTTTAATTTCTAACAGGAAGTCATGGTTGTTTTGAAGCAATCTGATTGGCTGACGGGTTTTAGCTCAGCGCTGCACTGCCCCCTATGGGTTCATCTGGATGGAAACCTTTCTGAAACTGATCCATCCATCCATCCATTTTCTAACCACCCTTCTCCCTAACGGGGTCAGGAGGTGCTGGTGCCGATCTCCAGCTGTGTTCCGGGCGAGAGGCGGGGGTCACCCTGGACAGGTCGCCAGTCTGTCGCAGAATACTGATCCCATGTGTACAATATTTTTAAATGATGTGATATTTGTTTTCATAAAGACCTGGCTGTGAGTGAACAAGGCCTTAGCAAAATGTAAACATATTTATGCTGCTGTCAAGGTGGTGGGATTTCAGCTCTTCAATCCAGATGTTACAAAACTTTATGAAAAGTTGTGAGTGGCACAAAAAATACAGCTTGTAACAATATTTGTCAACTCTTTTTAAAATGTAATTTTACATTGTAAACTTGATTTTACTGTCTTTAACATTTCCATAAATAAATAAAAAAAGCTTATTGATATTAGCATTGTCTCACATTTCATGAAGAAAATACCCAGATTGTACCTCCGATTATTGACATGCTTCATGTCAAACTGCTTCAAAGTTTATCTCTTCATTTTAGAAACTACCAATATGTCATTGTTTGCTCATCAATTAAGTCTCTGGTGCGTTGAGAAAAATGGGAGAAAATGGGCAAAACAAAAAACCTCAAAACACTGAAAAGCAGCCAAACTAAAGTGAGTATGCAGGAAAATAAAGATACAAGAAGAAACCAAATTCACACAAGTGAGCAAGCTGTCGCTCTGCCTGAAACATGCTAAATCTGACCAACAGGTGTTTGTTTTTCATTTTAAAATGCTGATACAAATGTATCAAACTGGCATGTACAATATGTGCAAATTAAAAAGAACCTGAGATAGATCACCTCCTAAACATTTATCTCCTGAAAAACTTCATGGATGATCACATAATGGACAAAGAATATTTTGCCAGGGTTTTAGTTGCTTGAGGAGAGAGGAACTGATTAACATGAGGGAACAAATGTTTCGATCAAAACTATTCTTTGTTATAATAGTAACACAAAGCATTGCTATAATAATACATCTACAGTAAAATGTGCAGCCTTGGTGGTGGTGTTGGTTACAAAGTGGTGGATTTAGACAATCTGAGTAAATGAGAGCTCTGGCAGCATCAATGCACAGATCTCAATGCTGCATCCAATAATAGCCAAAGGCAACACAGTCAATCAAGTTCATTGAAAAAATGACACACAATTTGAAATTACATTCAATCTAGTAGTAAAAATAACAAAACAGCAGGTTCATTATGCTGCAGCTAGGAAGGTAATAAATGCATTTTCTGTTTTTTTATTACAGCTGCAACAGTGCAACGCGTTTCCTCGATCTAAACGCGTCTCCGCCTGTATGCATCCAGGCACTTCGCCGCGGTTCACTGACAACAAAAAAATTATTTTGTTGACAACCTTTATTTTATGACAATAATGAAACAATGATAGAAATAGAATGGTTCTTTGTTGAATAAGACATTATGAGATGGATATTAAATTTACCTTTTGGGATCAATGAAGTAATTTTGAATCTGAATGTCTGAATTTATGTGTTGAAACGAAACTAGACAAAAATGTTAGTGGCTCGTCTGTCTGAAATCCAAAATGTCTGATATTGCTGCCTTCTGTGCTTGTCAGACATAAACTAAAACATTTCAGTAATGCTTATAAATTCTGTTTGGTCCCGGACATTTTCATCAATCACTGAGATCCCCCGAGATGCAACAGACAGAACGTGAAGAGTGGACAGGAAAATAGCATGATTGGTCTGTATGTTATGCTAACAGCACTTAGTACTCATTAGCAATTCAGTGGTGGAAGTTTCCAATTGGACTAAATGGCATCTCAGTGATCTTTTTCTCCTCCTGCTCCTCATTGGAAGTCATTGGTGGAATACATGGCGCTAAACAATAAAACATAATTTAACAAAGCTTCAAGGCTTGAGGAATTTTAATAATCAAGGATCTTGAATTATTTGATGAATCTTTACAGCCCTTAATGTGCTTGTGAAAGTGGCTGAAACTTCAACCGCAGTTTGTGTATCTGGAGGGTTTTTCATGGATATGGATTCTTTTATGTTTCACGAATGTGGTTTTCCACTTGAATGTTGCCTTACAGACCAAGCAGCTGTAAAGTTTCTCTTCAGAGTGGGTTTTTGTGTGTTCTACTAAAGTGCGTCTTCTCTTGAAAGCTTTCTTACAAACAGAGCAGCTGTAAGGTTTCTCTCATTTTTATTCTATACAAAAAGATTTTTTTTTTTTTTTGACATCTTAAAAAACTGATGTGGAGTGCATCAGAATGCTGGGACCATCATCGCAACAAAAATATCTAGAAGTCCCCAAACAATTATGAGGATTCATCAAGAAAAAACACCACTTTCCACCAATCTTCTGCTGGACAGGGATCAATTTAATTTGGCACCAGTTCACAAATGTAAGGCACTTTACAACACAAAAGGTCCAGTTCATATCCAGGTACAAAGAGTTCAACCTCATCACAACATTAAAACCGATCCAATATTGTGGAAACCGGTTTTTGTTAGGGACCAAAAACGCATGTGAATATTTGAGACATTCTCTAAAAACATGCTTACTTGTCTATTCTGATAGTTCAAACACAAAATATACCATAAAATGCATCACAAATTAAGGAAATAATTAATTGAGGTGTGTTGAACCAAGTTCCTCAAAGCCTGGAACTGAGGACTGGTATACAGTCTTATCTCTTTAAGTTTTGACCAGTCTTGGCAGCTCAGTCATCTGTATGGATTTTTATATGATGTGTGAATGTATTTTTCCACTTGAATGTCGCCTTACAAACGGAGCAGCTGTAAGGTCTCTCTCCTGTGTGACTTCTCATATGACATGTTAGACTCACACAGTGGGCAAAGTTCTTCCCACAGACCGAGCAGCTGTAAGGCTTTTCTCCAGTGTGAGTTTTTACATGTGCCAATAAGACATTTTTCCTTTTGAAAGCTGCTGTACAGAGAGAACAGCTGTAAGGTTTTTCTTCAGAGTGACACTTCATATGAACAGTTAAATACGACCTGAAACTAAAGCTTCGGCCGCAAACGGAGCAACTGAATGGCTTCTCCCCAGTGTGGATTCTTGTGTGTTCAATTAATGCATTTTTACTTTTAAGAGCTGTACCACATACAGAACATTTGAACGGTCTTTCCCCTGTGTGGACCTTTGAGTGTTTTTGCAAGTTTCCTTTTGAAGAAAAGGTTTTGTTGCAGATGGAGCAGCAGAAAGGATTTTCTCCAGTGTGTATTCTGTGGTGTCCTAACAAACCTTGCCTGCTCCTGAATGTTTTTCCACAGTCAGGACAGATGTGTAACTTTTTACTTTTGGCACATTTTCTATCACCAACAGGAACGCCATCATTATTTATGGAGTCTAAACTTGACTGTGCTTCACTTTCCTCCCAGTTTCCATCACTGATGTCCGTCTCTGAAGAACAATTTGAAATTTTGTCATCATCTGAGTCTCTATTCCCTTCAGTCTGACTGGGAAGAAGCTCTGACAGCTGAGGTATTTCTTCATCATCTTCACTCTTCACATGAACAGGATTGAAAGTTAACTCTGTGATCTCATTCTCCTCCTCTTCCTCTTTAATCTGAGGAGGTTTCTGGTCCTCCTGGTCTGCTCTGGGACTCCAGTCATCCTCCTCAACAACCAGCTCCTCTTTGACCACCAACACTTGCTGGATATCTGCAGGAAACGCAAACAAGTTATATCAGTTTTCGTATGAAATGAAAACTGTGTTTATTGTCAAAATGTAGCAATAAATTAAGCCTAAAAACAAAGTTAGCGCTGTGATCTCATTCTCAAATAAAAACTACAGCTGTTAAAATTCCACAGTGAAGGGCAAACATTTACAGAAGACTTTGTAGCCACGTGTTCCACTGCAGAAAAATGCCACTGAATTTGGGGAAAAAATAAAACTGATTTTATAAGGTATAATGCGGCAGTTTGTCTTATTTTTTTTACTCTATCATGTAGCACTCTGTTACTTTTAAACCATAAAAAAAACATGGGGTGTGAAAAAAGGAAATTAAAATGCACGTTATACGTTTGCCTCTTGTTAAATACACTTTTTCTGTTTGTTTACATAAAGAGTAAAATGGGTGCTAGTTAATTTGTTTCTTTGTTGGACATTTTTAAGGCCTAATATTAAGATAAATTATTTTAGGAGCACTGCTCAGCAATCTTAACAGGGTAACTATGTTTTAAGCCCAGACATGGCCAGCTACAATCATTATGTCTGTTAAATTAACTCCAACAAATCAAGCAGAAAATATTAGTTTGTGGTATTTGTTTTTATCTAAAAAGTACCGAACGACAAAAATTACAATATTCTGATAAATAAACTACTGCTAAATCTAGCATGCATTTGTGCCATAGCTTTTTGTGTTTGTGCATAAAATAAATTAAGAACAAATCATGTATAAAGAAAAAAAATAGCATAACTGTCAGGATTCATTTCATTTTAGAAACCATAGGAACAATTCTTGCTTTTGTTTTAAATAAAAGCAGATTATCTCAATTTCTTTAAGATAATAATGTTATAATGCTATCGATGTATAAGAACTTATAATGTGTTGTAATACCCTAAGTATTATTATACTCAAACTAATTACTGTCTAGAAAAATTGTTAAGCATTTTGCTTCAATTTGTATGTAAATAAATCAGTGATTGTTGAACAATGTTCACAAACTTGCTCGCATAGGTTTTCCGTTATTGTTTTCATTTGAATTTAACTAACGTTAGTTTGTTTGAATGTGTAAAATAATTATTGGAAACAAAGGTATAGTTCCTAAAATGTTACAGTTATGGAAAGATGTAAACATAATCACCATAAAGCTGCTCACCATCTGGTGGCTCCTCCATCGTCCTTTCCTTTCTCCAGCACTCTGGACTTCCTATGTTTTCATACAATCACAGAAGAATATTTTATCTCCTTAAAAGTCCATCAGAAACGGTTTATTCTCTCTCAAAGTGTCTCTGACTCGCTGTGCTGCTGTCCAGTTAACGGGCTAAGCTAACACCGCTACTTCCAGGAGGAAATTTAGCTAAAAATTATTTAAGAAAACACGAAAAACACAAGAGATTAACGATGACCTTTAACGGAAGCTATTACACTCGTAGGACATTTTCAACGAAGTAACGCCATTCACCGAAGGGAGAAAGGAAACTAAACTTGCCCGCGTAGCTTCTGTTGACAGTTGGAGGTCACTTCCGGCCGTTAGTTACCGGGTGGGATTGGCCTTCATAATAAAAGCTCGCAATAAATCTCAACATTACTGAGGAATTCGTGTCTTATTTGGAAAGATTAGAAGACAAAGTGATGGTAAATGGTGAACAGGTTGAAATCATTGACTGACAAACATGTTTGTGACGTTTTACAATGTTTGAAATTTTAAAGAAAGTCCAAGAAAGTTTGTGTTCACTTTTTCTATTAAAACAAGCAAAGTTCTTTGGACATTTTCTATTAAGGTCACTTGACTAATGCTTTAACAAATTACTTCTGTAGATGATAAAAACTTATGAAAAAACTTAACCAAGCAAGTTGGATAGGGAATAGACATTGTTTATAATTTAGTGTCATTGTAAATAAAGTCAAATCTGAAAATGGCAGGAAGTAAGAAACTCGTTTTAATCATAATAGCTGTCGTTTAGAAAGTGATTAAAATTCTTATACTAGCTTTCATTTGCATGTACCAACAACCACTGGGAAAACTGCACATTCTATGCTAGACTAAAACACAAAAACATCTCACTCTGTAAGCGATAAAGACCTGGGTCAGCATTCACCTTCACATTTATTAAAAATCTGGAAAAAGTTCCAACATTTAGCTTCCCTGTGATAAACCAAATATTTAGATACATCACAATAAGAATCAGCTATATTCAACAACACAAAACAAGAACTGACTTTGGCTTCGCTTTGCTCTCAATTTAAAATATTAATATAAAACACTGAACACTGGATTTAGTGTTTAACATGAAGTTGATCAACTTCTGGAATCTGTAACATTAATCTTGGTGCTCTGGAACAAAGGTGTCTTGATAAAAACATCAATTTTAAATCAAGTCAAGTTTATTTGTAGATCACATTTCAGCAACAAGGCTGTACAAAGACTTCATGTGATGATTTCTGGGGGGAAATTCCCCCAAGGTATATGGAAATAACATTTCAAGTATTTTGATGTATTAAAGCTGCAAACAACATAAATAGTCCAATTCTCACAGACTTCATTATTGATCTGCATGGATTTTTGAGTGTTTCAAAAATGTTTTTTTCCATTTGAAAGTGGCCTTACAGATAGAACAGCTGTAAGGTTTCTCTCCTGTGTGACTTCTCATGTGAACAGTTAAATATGATTTGGAACTGAGGTTCTGGCCACAGACCCGACAACTGCAAGGCTTTTTTCCCGTGTGGATTTTTACGTGTTCTGACAATGTTCTCTTTTTCTTAAAAGCAGCGTCACAGACAGAACATTTGAAAGGTCTGTTCTCTGAGTGGATCTTAGCATGTTCTTTCAAGGTTCTCCTGGAAGGAAAGTTCCTTTGACAGATGGCACAGCTGAATGGTTTTTCTTTTATATGAGATTTCATATGTCGGATTTCGCTTTCTTTCCACTTGAACATTTTTCCACATACTGTGCAACTGTAAGCCTTTTCCCCAGTGTGGGTTTTTACATGTGCCAATAAAGTATTTTTCCTCTTGAAACTAGCAGCACAAAGTGAACAGCTGTAAGGTTTTTCTTCAGAGTGACACTTCATGTGAACTTTTAGATACGAGCTGAAACCAAAGCTTCGGCCGCAGACAGAACAATGAAATGGCTTCTCCCCAGTGTGGATTCTTGTGTGTTCAATTAGTGAGTTTTTCCTTTTAAGAGCCACGCCACAGACAGAACATTTGAACGGTCTTTCCCCTGTGTGGACCTTTGAGTGTTTTTGCAAGTTTCCTTTTGAAGAAAAGGTTTTGTTGCAGATGGAGCAGCAGAAAGGATTTTCTCCAGTGTGTATTCTGTGGTGTCCTAACAAACCTTGCCTGCTTCTGAATGTTTTTCCACAGTCGGGACAGATGTGTAACTTTTTACTTTTGGCACATTTTCTATCACCAACAGGAACGCCATCATTATTTACGGAGTCCAAACTTGACTGAGCTTCACTTTCCTCCCAGTTTCCATCACTGACGTCCGTCTCTGAAGAACAATTTGAAATTTTGTCATCATCTGAGTCTCTATTCCCTTCAGTCTGACTGGGAAGAAGCTCTGACAGCTGAGGTATTTCTTCATCATCTTCATTCTTCACATGAACAGGACTGAAAGTTAACTCTGTGATCTCATTCTCCTCCTCTTCCTCTTTAATCTGAGGAGGTTTCTGGTCCTCCTGGTCTGCTCTGGGACTCCAGTCATCCTCCTCAACAACCAGCTCCTCTTTAACCACCAACACTTGCTGGATATCTGCTAGAAACGCAAACAAAAACAAGTTATATTATGTTCATTATCAAACTTTACAGTAAAAACTACAAATCATTGTACTAAACTGTTTGGGGAAAAATGACCACTGCACTGCACCAATAGAAATACATGCTACAAGCACAATTATCAAAAAGTCTTATCAACGTTAAGGTAGCTTTTTAAAAAAAACATTTGGCGTAACACATACATTTACAAATAAAAAAAAATCATGTTAAAGATATAATCACCATAACTTTTAGGATCCATATATTCCGCAAGCAGTAGAAAATAAAATCAGACGTTACATTGTTATCTTAACTTATTCGAGAAACTGCAGTGAGCATGTACTGTTAAAAGTTATTATACAACAAGAGTTTCAAAATGATTCCTGACTAGAAAAATTGTGAAGCATTTTGCTTGAACTTGGTTAATGTAAATAGCGAGTGAGTGACAATGCTCTGTAACTTCTTTGCCATATTGTTTTTTTTTTCTCGTTCGTTTACATATCTTAGATTTAATAAGTGTTTGTTTGAATGTGTAAAATAATTACTGGAAACAAAGGTATAGTTCCGAAAATGTTAGTTATGGAAAGATGTGAACATAATCACCATAAAGCTGAGAGTCGGTCTGCTCCTCCATCGTCCTTTCCTTTCTCCAGCACTCTGGACTTCCTATGTTTTCATACAATCGCAGAAGAACATTTTCTCTCCTTAAAGTCCGTCAGAAACCGTTTATTCTCTCTCAAAGTGTCTCTGACTCGAAGTGCTGCTGTCCAGCTAACGGGCTAAGCTAACACTCGGACCCGGCACTACTTCCGGGAGAAAATTCAGCTAAAACCATTTAAACCAAACACTAAAACATAATCGAAGCAATTAATAACAACTTTAATAGAAAAGCCATTATACTCGATTAATGAAGTGACTTAACATACCGAACGGAAGAGAAAGGAAACTAAACTTGCTCGCGTAGCTTCTGATAGGGTTACTTCCGATGGGGAAACGCGAATCGACGAAACACCGGTCGTTAGTTTCCGGGTCGAATGGACTTTCAGAATAAAAGGTCGAGTATATACTAATGCTCCTGGACATGTATCATCGTTATACGCTTTGCGTTGTTATATTGAAGAAAATACCCGCACCACCATATTTGCTGGCAGAGGCCTGAACAAATGGAAATAAATTTGTATTTTTATTTGCTATAAAAAAAACCCAAGAGAGTGGTAGATTTATAATCGCTATATAGTTGACATTGCACACCATGGGCCCAGGGGGATTCTGGTTTTAATTCTGTTCCATCAATAACAATTAACGTTGTAGGGAAATTAGCTTTGAAGTCTTTTGGCATGTTGTCTATTATAGTTTGTCTGTGGGGCCAGATAGAAACAGTGCACAGCTTAAGATATATAATGTCAATCCAAGTGTTAAATACTACACCAGGTGATTGTTGTGAAATGCCGAAGTGCGTTATTGGATCGGATCGACCAAAGTTTTTTTCTCAGTCTGCACATATTCAGAAAAAGCCCATTTTCTGCTGACATTTTTCTAATATCTCTTCTGTTTCCATAACTCAAAGTCTCCCTCTTTGGCAAGAGAAATGTAAATAGTGACAAGAAACACACTAATGTAAGTCCTGCATAATATACACACAGATTTTTTCTGCCATTCTTCTCAGGTTCAGCAACAGTATCAATACCAAATTGTTTTTGTTTCTGTTCTTGCCATACGGCCGTCTTCTCTTTCTGTAGGTTTGTTTCTAAATGTTCCACTTTTGCTTGTAAGCGAATGATTTCTGTTTTTGCCATTTCCAACTCTGCAGTCAGTGCCAGCATATCCAGCGGCGAAATCCCTGAAAACAAACAAAGAAAGTATATATATATATATATATATATATATATATATATATATATATATATATATATATATATATATATATATATATATATATATATATATATATATATGATAATGCTCTTTTGTTTCAGAGAAGGAAGGCAGATGTGACAGCACTCATGCAACAGTGTGGCAACACCTGTGTCACAAATAACCCACCAATGGATCTTCAAGAAAGATATAAAGTGTTGAAAGACATTAATATTTGTAAAGATCCTATGGAACTTGAAGCTCAAACCAGAGATCAGATTAAATGTTTTGAGTGGTCTGAGGCAAGGAAAAAAAGGTCATGGTCAGGAAAGGAAAGGTGACAGACAAGTTTTCAGAGACAATTTAGCCCCTTCACTCGATTGCAGGTGAATAATTGAGCCCTTAGGGAAATCTAAATATTGACAGATTCATCAGGACCGGCACTAGCACGAGTGTGGCTTTGTGGTCAGTAATCGCTTTCCCTTCTTAGGTGCTTCACCCGACAGCAAAGTATGTGCTGGTGGCCAGTCAGGTATAATAGAAATAAAGAGTCCATTTGCCACTCGAAATTCCACCATTGTGGATGCCTGCATGCTACCTAATTTTTGCTTAGAAATGCAAACCAGTGGCTCTGCTCAGCTGAAGAAGACACACATGTACTATGCTCAGGTTCAAGGTCAACTTATGATCACAAGATGTGATTTTATTGTTTTCATCCACAAGGATCTACATGTAGAAAGAGTGTGGCCAGACACACCGTTTATGTCATCCATGTTAGAAGTTTTTGCTGCTTTCTATTGAAATCATGCTGTGCCTTATTTGCAAAACATGTAGGCAATCAAGATTGAAGGAACTGGTTATGCTCACTTACACTGTTCATCTGTTTGCACCTCTATCCCTTTGTCTGCGTCATTGCTCACCGCAGCATCGTAGGTATCCCTGTAAATAATTCAGAACATACACTGTGATCTAATGGTATCCCTATAAATAATTGAAACAAAAGTGACTCTGTTTCTATTCGTGCATCATGTGATGTAAGATGAAATTGATACTTAATGTTCATAAGTTTTTGGAAAATGTGAATTGTGACAAATGATAAATAATAAAATAAATTTAAATTAGAACTGTGTTATAGGTGTGTATGTAATTGTGTACTTACAAGCTCTCTGCTCCAATCCTGTCTTGTCTACTCACTCTTTCTGATGCTCTTTTTCGGGCAGGCCTTGCTTTGTGCACTTCTTCTGCTTGTGTGGGATGAGGATGGGACGCTGTTGGCCCATCCTCGCTGACAAAATGCTAATAAATAAATTGTAATATATTTTTTTAATGCAATACATATTTATCCTAGATACTGAAACAGTTGTTGAAACAGTATTCCACTCAATTAAATCTACATGTTCCAGTTATCAGACTACAAAATGCACAACACTACTGAAGCTGGAAAGCAGAGTTTCAAATGGATGAACAATCACTCAAAATATCACCATCCCCTCAACAGGAAGAAAGCAAATCAATAATACTTACCCCGGCGCACACTCCTTTGTTCTTGTTGATCCTACTCAGGTTGAGCTGCTCATGCGGTCGTGCACAAGCTCTGATCCAAGCAAGACAATCTGCTTCTGATTTTGGAAATCTGTGAATTTTACCACCACAAATACGATCAGGATACCTGACGTCACCAGTACAGATACCCCACTGGCAATGGAGGACCATTATGTTTCGATTGTTGCTGCGAAAACTTTCTGCCGGTCTGCTAGTCCACAATGCAGTCTGGTTACATTAGCTTGTGTTTGTGAGACGGCCACGCACGTGGTAGCCGCGCTACTACGTAGAACGGGCATCAGCCAATGAAACGCGGCCCCTCTGGTAAAGTTAGCATCTCTGTTAGCATCTACTCCACAACTGTAACAGTTATGGAGTTAATGCTATGCTACAGTTACTCCATAACTACTGTAGCATAGAATCTGCTGTAAAATTGGGGGAAATGTACTTGTGACGTCAGCAAAGTGATTCCTATTTATGTTTTAACATATATAAACACTAGCAACTGCATGTGATCACATTTACATAAAACGTGAGCTCAACGAAGAACAAGGAAACTTTACCTCAGGCAGCCTAGCGCTAACCGAGAGCACTGACGTCATAACAATGGGCTCTTTTAAAGTGACAGTACAGGTCTTAGAAAACTCTTTAAACATAACCAAAAATGAGGATATAGTGTTAATCAGAATTTGGTGAAATTTTAAACATTCTAATAATAAATAGAAGCATATTTTCTCAAGTTGTTACACTCAAATCACAGCATACAGAAGAATTAATGTTTTATTTTAGAGTATTAGTAGACAAAGTGCTACTAAACAGATTGAAATCATTGACTGATTAACATATTTAGGTGTCACTTTTAACAACTTGGAAAGGAAGCCCAAAAAAAAATTCTGTATCCAAACTTTTTTCTTATCTTCTAAAAAAAGCAAAGTTCTTTGGGCATGTTCTATCGAGGTTACTTTGCTAGCTCGCTGACACATGTTGCCTCTGTATATCATAAAAACTTATTTGAAAAACTTAACCAAGCAAGGGATTGGTCTACTCCTACAATGTTGTTAAAAAACAAGTCAATAAGCTCAAACCTGAAAATGGCAGGAAATAAGAAACTCATAAGATGATCGATTTGACTAAGAAGGTCCAGTGTACCTGAAGATGAGATACTTGTAAACACATTGTGTAAAGAGATTAAAACTCTTATACTGCTTCTATCCTGACCCCAACATGAACACTAAAATTCTGAAGGATTTCATTATTGAGTTGAATGGACCACTGAGTGTCTTACACAGGTTTTTTTCCATTTAAAAGTGACAAGGGTATACAGAAAACGAATGGATGCTTTTATTTCCAAGCACTCAAACCACTGGGAAAACTCCCTTTTCTAAACTAAACCAAAACATGAGACATAAAAAACATGAACGTCTCAGTCCACACAGGAAGAGAGATAAACATCAGTCAATATTTTTCTTCATATTTATTGTAAATCTGGAAGTTTTACAATATTTAACTTCTCTGTGATAAACCAAGCAAATATTTAGTTATATTATAATAATAATCAGCTTTATTCAACAACTTTGCAAACACCAACAAAGAACTGACTTTGGGTCCGCTTTGATCTCAAAGACATTAAAAATATGAATATAAAATACTGATCACTCATTTCAATCTGTATAAGATGTTTGGAGTTGTCATTTTGCTAAAACACCAATTTTAAATCAAGTCAAGTTTTTTTAAATAGGAGATTTCAGCAACAAGTCGGTTCAAAGTGCTTCACATGATCTTTTTTTTTTAGAGAGAAATTTCCTCTAAGGTATATGGAAATAACACTTCTTCAAGTATTTTAATGTATTCAAGCTGCTCCCAATATGAACACTAAGGATTTCATTATGGACCTGAATGAACCTTTGAGTGTCTTACAAAGGTTTTTTTCCATTTGAAAGTGGCCTTACAAACAGAACAGCTGTAAGGTTTCTCTCCTGTGTGACTTCTCATGTGAACAGTTAGGTATGACTTGGAACTGAGGCTTTGGCCGCAGATCCGGCAGCTGCAAGGTTTTTCTCCCGTGTGAATTCTTACATGTTCTGACAACGTTGTCTTTTTTTTAAAAGCGGCGTCACAGACAGAACATTTGAAGGGTCTGTTCTCTGAGTGGATTTTAGTGTGTTCTTTCAAGGATCTCCTGGATGGGAAGTTCCTGTGACAGACGGAGCAGCTGAAAGGTTTATCTTTCAAATGACATCTCATATGTCGGGTTTCACTTTCTTTCCTTTTGAACTTTTGTCCGCAGATGGAGCAGCTGAAAGGTTTGTCCTCGCTGTGACAGTCATGTGCCGATTTACGCTCTCCTTCCTGCTGAACGCTTGCAGACAAACAGAGCAGCTGAAAGGTTTCTCGTCACTGTGACACCTCATGTGGTAAGTTAAAGTTTCTTTCTTTCTAAATGTCTGACCACAAACAGTGCAGCTGAACGGTTTTTCTCCACTGTGTGTCCTCAGGTGTTGCACTAACACGTGTTTCCATGTAAAAGAGGCGTTGCAGATGGAGCAGCTGAAAGGTTTCTCTCCTGTGTGAACTCTGTTGTGTCTCAACAAATCCGACTTTTGGTTAAATGTTTTCCCACATTCACTGCAGCTATGGAGCTGCTTGCCTTTCTCATTTACAGGAAATTTATGGTTCCCAAAAGAGTCTGTATGAGATGGAGTTTCACCGCTCTCCTCCCAGTTTCCATCGCTGACGTCTGTCTCAGAAGAATCGACATGACCTGATTCTGACCCTCTCTTCTCAGGTTGGCAGTGAAACTGAGGTTTCTCTTCATCATCTTCACTCTTCACAGGATTGAATAAAAACTCTGTAATCTCATTCTCCTCCTGTTCCTCTTTGATCTCTGAGTGTTTCTGATCAAGGTTGTGACTCCAGTTCTCCTCCTCAGCAGGAATCTCCTCTTTTAAAACCAACACCTTCTGCACGTCTGCAGGAAACAGAAACACAGGCAAGTTACAGGAAGCTCACAAATAAAACAAAAATACAAAGGAAGATAATTGATCAAATCCAGATTACAACAAGCTTCACAGCAATAAGAATAAACGCAACAAGGAGAAGGATCACCGAAGTTTTGAGGACATAAGAACTCCAGAGACAAAGGAAACTTAATTAAATAAGTTGACACCAGCATGATATCAAAAGGAGTTCAAAAAGCTGCCTCGTTTAAAAGCTTCCAATGCAACAATAATCTAGTATACAGGACCAGGCGGACAATCTGGACCGTTCATCTCAGGCTCCTGCAAAGGAAAATGTATAGAAACTGAATGTTTTTTTCATGAAGCTTTACCATCTAATTAAAGACCCAGACTCATCCAGCTTTCCTTAACTACCAGAAATGACCTCAAGCTGCCGTTCATGTTGAAAAGGACAATACATAATAATAAGAAGTAACATATGTAAACTTTTTATCAGGATAAAGTGGGTAGTTTCTGTTGTTGTTTTTATAGTTAAAAGGGTAAACACTATTCTAAACATTAAATAAAAAGGAATTTGTATTATTAATAATTTTACTTAAAATTGGTCATACATTTGGTTTAAACTTATGAACAGCTTAAAGGGTGAGGATGTATTTTGTTTATTTTGTGGTAATTTTGCATTTCTTATTTCGTCACTTGCAAAGGAAAATGTTGTTTTTGTTTTGTTTTGTTGTTGTTTTTCTTGACTTTTATAAATTAAACCAAGGGTCCTGCAGCCTTTACAATACAAAGAGCCATTTTTACCCAGCTAAATAAAACACGTTTAGAGCCAAAAATGTCACACAGACTTTTAAAAAAAAGACTGATTTAGATTTTTGTTATGAATATATTCTATTGTAAATGTGTTATTTCAAAAATCCACAATTTTATTTACATTTTTACATTTTTAAACTAAAGAAGAACTTTTGCAATAAGAGGATGGATATATTTTCTGTGATGGTATGTTATTTGTGGAAAACGATATATTAAGAGGAAGAAAAAAGAAAAATCAAAATTTTCAGCCTGAGCAGAAAATGGATCTAAAAAAATAGTCACTTAAAGTTGTGTCAACACAGTGACACTACTGTAAGTGTCATTCTGTAGTGAAAATTTAATTATTACATGAAAAAAAGGAAATACTGCAAGAACTTGCATATTTTAGTATATCTATATATTTTTAAAAAAAATATTCAGATATATATCTTTACAATTTTAGCCTTGGTTAAAGAGATCCTGCTGTGACTCAGACTGTCACTCATTTCTGTCGGTCTCACTGTTTATAAAACCACTTCAGCTTAATTAAAACAAGCATCAACATTTTGTCCACTCCTGTCTTGTGTTTTTGCAGGTTAGTTTCTGAATGCTAAACATCTGCAGAATTGAAGAGCTAAATTACCATCCAACTGAGAGTCCATCCGCTCCCTGTGTGTCGGTTCCTCCATCTGTTAGTTTCTCCAACGCTTTGAACATCTGAGGTTTTCACTCAACTCCATCAGAAACACTCAGTCTGCTGCTAGCTAACAAGCTAAGCTAAAACTCTGAGCTTCTGTTGCTTTCGGGAGAAAATTTAGCTAAAGTTCTCAAAGATAATTAAAACCATTGTGACTTTTTAGACGTGTGTGTAAGTGACGGAGTAAAGCAAAGTCAACCAGGATATTTCCCCTGTGTACTTGGCACTGTATAGGGCGGAAACTAAACGTTGATCTGTTAGCTTCTGCTGCTAGGAGACAAACACTTCCGGTATAAGTGGGCTTCAGAATAAAAGCTCAAACTTAATGGTACTTCAACTCCACAAAGTTAAAGTTTTTCTCCAGGCAGGTTCTCCTTGGACACACAACGCCCGTGTGTCCAAGAAACAAAATGTATTTTAGTTTTTAGATTTAATAAGTTTTCTTTAATGATACAGTTTGTTTGTTTATATATATATATATATATATATATATATATATATATATATATATATATATATATATATATATATATATATATATATATATATATATATATATATATATATGGATATATATGGATATATGGATATAAAATCCATTCATAACAAATATTTCTAACACTATTTGTATCATTCTTTCTTGAAATGTTATTCATATGTTGTGCCTAGGAAAGACTGTTAAAACTAGCATTTTAAAATTACTTTTACATTTTTTAAATATTGCTAATTTTTTAGTATTCAAACCACAGTGAATGATCTAAGGAGCTGGGCCTGGTAGCTACTGGGTAATTAATGGACTGGCTCCCAGGTTGGACACAAACCACACAAAACTATAAAATGAAAATGGTTTTAAAATAAGGTATATATCTAAAAACAAACAACCGATGTAAGAAATGCTTAGCATGCAAGTATTATGAAATTAACAAAACTGTTTAAATCAATTACTGATTTAAAAGAATAAAAATAACAGTCTAATGCAGCACAGATTTAGGATAAATGAAATTAATCTAAATTAAATTCTTTAGAATGAATAAAAAATAATCATCTTCCAACAGATCAACTGTTTATTTCATTCAGAGATGATCTGGGGGTGCAGAGATTCTGTCTTCAAAGGCAGCAGCCATAATTACAAACATCAGTGAATGTTCAAATGTTGTGCATGAATGTGAAGGAAGTATAATTATATTTAGTCTGAACATGGAAATCATCCAACATTTGACATCCCAATCAAGAGTAAGGCACAACTACAAACTTATGAAGACGTGATCCATTCGCCTAAACTGAGGCCAGGCAGGATGAGCTTTAATCTGAGACAGCCGAGAACCAACACAGACTTTCTACAGGAAATGAAGTCGTTTTCACAAACCTGTTCAAAGTCATGCTGCTGATCGTAATTTGATGAAACTATTATTTTCTTTTCACAACCAATACAATATAACTTCATATTATTATGAGTTTATTCCCATACCAATACAATGTAATTCTGGTATTGTTCTTTTGTTATTTCAAATTTTAAAAAAATCTTAGCATGGCCCTCCTACTCCTTCATACTGCAGAAACTTTCTGTTAGAGGCCATTATGAGAAATTTTGATGAAACATGATTAATCTCTAGATTAGAAGCCAACATCATCTCAGCTTGCTGCGTAAGCTTAGACATCGTTTCTGGTGCGTTTTGGACCAGGACAGCTGGGTGAACTTCTTGTTGCAGCCCTTGCAGCTGTACGGTTTTTCTCTAGTGTGAATCCTCATGTGCAGCTTCAAGCCGTCCTTCCTTTTGAAGGTGGCCTTGCACCGGAGCAGCTAACGGTCTCTCCTCTGAGTGGGTTCTCATGTGCTGGATTAAGGCATTCTTCCTGATGAAAGCCACCCGGCAAATGGAACAGCTAAAAGCTCTCTCACTGTCATGAAATCTCATGTGCCGAGCCAAGCGAACAGCTTTGTCGAAGCTTTGGCCGCACAACTCGCAGGTAGCCTTGCTGTGAAGTTTTGTGTGGTTCACAAAATCCTGTTTTCTCCTGAAGGTTTCCTGACAGACAGAGCAGCTGAACGGTTTCTCCCCAGTATGAATTCTTATGTGCTCCATTACAGTTTGCTTTAGCTGAAAGCGGGCCTCACAGACAGAGCACTTGTAAGGTTTTTCTCCTGTGTGACGCCTCATGTGCCGATTCAGGCTCTCCTTGACGCTGAAAGTTTTGGCTGCAGACAGAGCAGCTGAACGGTTTCTCTCCACTGTGGATTCTTAAGTGTCGCTTCAAACTGTCTTTTCTTCTGAAAGTTATCGGACAATAAGGGCAGCTGTGTGGTTTCTGTCCACTGTGGATTTTTGAGTGCACCACCAGAGTTCTTTCACTTGAAAAAGGCGCCTTGCAGACAGAGCAGCTGAAAGGTTTCTCTCCACTATGAGTCCTTGTGTGCTCAGCTAATTCACGCTTGCACACAAAAGAACAGTCACAGATGGAGCAGCTGTAAGGTTTTCTTCCAGTGTGTCTCCTCATGTGCTGAGTTAACCATCCCTTCCTCCTGAAGTTCTGGCCACAGATGGAGCAGCTGAAAGGTTTGTCGTCACTGTGAGTTTCCAAATGTTTCATTAAGGCGTGTTTTAAAATAAAAGCCTGCCGGCAAGAAGAGCAGCTGAAAGGTTTTTCTCCTGTGTGGATTCTCTGGTGTCTTAATAAATAAATCTGGTGGCTGAACTTTTCGCCACATTCTGCGCAGGTGTGTAATTCACCATTTCCTGATTGGCCATCTACTTTATTACTTCTAACAGAGTTTGTATCCAATAAGTCGCTGCTTTCCTCCCAGTTTCCATCACTGACGTCGGTTTCGGAGGAATCTGGAGAGTTGTCTTCATTGTCTGATTCTACGCACTGATCTGGTTCTGGTCCAACAGAAGCTCCGTCCTCTTCGGTCTTGCAGTGAGGAAGCTCTGGGAGCTGGGGTTTCCCTTCATCATCCTCATGCTTCACGTGAACAGGACTGAACGTTAACTCTGTAATCTAATTCTCGTCCTGTTCCTCTTTAATCTGTGGAGGTTTCTGCTTCTCCTGGTCTGGTTTGAATCTCCACTTCTCCTCCTCAGCAACTACTTCCTTTTTGACCTGGTGGATGCCTGCAGGAAAACAGAAACACAACCCGGGTTATTTTTCTACAGAGGTGATTCAGAAACAATCTGCTGTGCATGAAAGGCATGAAACCAAACAACTCACACATTTTGTGTTTATAACACAACAATCAACAGCAAAAACTTCACTGCACTTTCTGAGTATTTCTGTCACAACAATTTTTTCTGGACAATAAATTGTCTAAGAAGTTATTGCAATAAATGATAATATTGCAGAGTGTTTATGCCTTATAAAGGAGAATTATAATTTGGTAGTAAAGGAACATTGGTAGCACTTTATTTGATGGGGTGTGAATAAGACTGTTATGACACTGTCATAAACATGACATAACACCTGTCATGAACATGAGTAAGTCTTCATGAATATTGTCATATTGTCAAATTTGTTATAAAAGTATTACTGATTAAAGTTTTGTTTTAATAACCTAAAGCTACATAATTTTTAACGTGTAATCAGTAACACTTTTAGAACAAATTTATGTCAGATCATGATTTCTTGGTCAATGTCAAGTTGTCATAACAAAGACCTTTTGAATAATCTCAACTTTGTATTAAAAGTGTCGTGATTTACCGAATGATTTATTTATGACAACAGTCATAAATATTCATGAGGACTTACTCATGTTCATGTCAGGGGTTATCACACTTTTATGACAGTGTTATTACATGTTTATGACGGTGTCATGACATTCTTAGTCAAATAATGTGTTACCCTAACGTTTTTGGTTTAGATTGCAAAATCCTAAATGTATTGTGTGAAAGGACTTTATAACTGTATTTAGGGACAATAAGTGGATACAAATTGGTTTACTTACTGGGAAATATATAAGAGAATGTAAAGGTAAACTTACCTAATACAATGTCATTCAACAACATTACTGTGCACCTGTTAGACTGCATAGAATTGGCCTGGTTTTAAAGCTGACTCACTATTTGCTGCCCTTGAAGTCGATATCAAACATTAAAAGATTAAAAATAAAGAGAAAAACCAGAGACTTCACCAGAAAGTCGGGGAGATTCCCCAGATTTTCTTCCAGTCGGTGATTCCTCTGCTGTTTCTGGCTGCTCTGTGTCTAAGTTCATCCTCCTCTGGAGCTCAGACATCTTCATACAATCAGGGGAACTTCTCCATCAACTCCATCATGAACGCAGCCTGATCACTGGCAAAGCGTCGCTGTGACAACATCCCGTCCTGTCGGTCAGTATGCTAAGCTAACATTAGCTTAGCTGCTGCCAGAAAAATAATGAAAATACCGTTAAAACAATGAAGGACTTACTTTTAGACACATTAACTGGTCAAACCAACTTCATCTAGGATATACGTGGACAAACTGAGTACAGCATTAGCTGCTGACAACGACGGAGTCACTTCCGCTATTCTTTGTTTTGGCTAGTGCGCCTTCAAAATAAGAGCTCAGCTTTAGATGCAGTACGACTGACGATATTCTCGTAATTTTGGTTGGTTTTAGTTTGTGCTAAAGAATGATCAGTGGTTATGTAATGTATCGGGTCACAGCTGAAACTACGTATTTTAAGCAGACTCTTAAAAAAAGACATTGTTTTTTATCACTTTATTCATTATTATGACCTGTTTCATTAAAGAAAACATTAACAACTTCTCTGTTGCCACGCAGAAACAGAATTATCGAGAATAAGCTCAACTACCATGATTTGTATTACATATAAATACATTTAATGTGTTTTTATTACAAAACCTCATCTAACTAAAAAAAAAAAAAAAAAAATTGCCGCAGTTTGAGCTTTATTTTGAAAACCGTTACCCGGAAGTAGTTTTCAACCGCTCTGTATTTGTTTATGTTGGTGGGCTACTATCGTTCGGAGTAAAATTGGGCAGTTTTAACCATTTTTAAAGAATGGATCTATATCAACAAAGACCACCCACTGGATCGGGACACACAGGTTCGGTTCTGAGTCTCTCTTTGTATATTTGTATCAGTTTGATCTGAAGTTTATATCTAAAATCGATGCTAAGATGAAGGTAGCTAAGCTCTTCCTGGAACACAACCTGGCGCCTGATATCGTTTTAGTTATACTTATGCATCAACGTTTTAAAAGTTTTATCGGTAATGCGCTGTATTTTATGCTTATTGAGTATTGTAATGATTGTATTATAAAATAACATCGATCTTGTGGGAATCTGCAGATCCCTTTAACAGTTTTTGCTACCTTATGTTATTAAGTGATTGAAAATTATGGTAGAACCCAAAGAGTAAAATATTTACCTCATTGTCATTGCACATTGTCAGCTGTGGCTGAAACAATGTGCCGAAATCTAACTTTGAAAGGTTTAATGTAGCAGGTTGCTCATGTATAGACACTAATCCAAACACAAATTTGTTGTTTCTGTTTTTTAGCCACCCTGCAGGTGTTTGAAATAAAGACTCAGCCGAATCAGCAGGTTAATAGCTCTGGACTGGACCAGGAGGACAAGTTTTATAAAGATAAGAAAAACAGTCTGCATCCTCCTCAAAGACTAATTGAAGCTGATGTTTTTAAACATACAAGTGAAGAATATATGGAGAACATTAGAAACTGCCACTCCGCAGAGCCGGGTTTAAATAGCCAAATAAAAGAAGAGGCCAGTGAGTCGGAAAGTCATTTTGACCCAAAACGGCTTAGCTGCTTTTTCTGTGCAGCAGAATTCACAACAGGAGGTCTGCTGACGATACACACATCAGATCATACAGGAGAGAAGTTGCTGACCTGCATTATCTGCAAGAAAACCGTCAGTTCAGAATCGGAGCTTGTTAATCATGAGTGCGATTCTCTTGAACATCCTCATAAACAAACTGAGGACCAGATTCCAGCCAACAAGCGGCTCTGCTGCTCTCAGTGTGGCGACGGATTCTTCACGAGCGAAGAACTCGACCTGCACATCAGGTGTCATTCCAGAAGAAATCTGTTCAGTTGTTCGGTCTGTAACACCAGCTACAGCGACAGAGACTCACTGGTTCATCACATGAGGCTCCACACCAGACAAACCCAGTTCACCTGCCATGTCTGCGGGAAGGACTTCGCCTGGAGGAGGCACTTCACCAAACACATGGAGGTACACAGGAAGAGGAAGAAGGTGTTCCGCTGCAGGGTGTGTGACGCTGAGTTTTGTACCTATTATCTGCTGTCTAAACACAAGACTATTCATCAGACATCAGAGGTTCATCAGGAACAGACCGAGGAGGCGACTGAGGGTGATGATGCTGGCACAAGAGACCCGGTGAACACAGATTCTGATCTGCAAACAGAGACCAATATGGAGGTTTCAGCTTCTTTTAAAACTGAAAATGACATGAGGACAGACTCAAGTCAATTTCTGCCAAATTTCAACCTCAATGGACCCAACAACGTCTCTGAGACTGACAGGACCACAAAGAAGAAGTTGAAGGAGGAGGATTTGCAGCCTCCAAAAATTAAAGAAGAAGAAGAGGAGACGGAGATCGGCAGGTTCACCTTCAGTCTTGTGCCGATGAAGAACGAAGAAGACGAAGAGAAGCCTCAGTTTTTACAGCTTCATCCCACAGAGGAGCATAAAGTGGAAGAAGGGGAACCAGGTAAGATGGAAAAAACCTCAGAGTTTTCCGACACCGACGACAGTGAATGTTGGAGACCGAAAACAAAACTTGGGTCGGGTTCAAATTCAGAAAGCGATTCTGGCAGAAATCCTTCCAGCTGCTCCGATAACAAACCGTCGGAGTCTTTGCAACCCGAGAGTGATGACAGCGTCGACAGTGACTTCTGGAAGGACTACAAAAAGCCGCAGTTGAGTTCAAACCCACAGAAACAAGAGCCTCTGGAGAAAGGAGTGAAATACGTGACAGATGTAAACCATACAACTGCCCTCAGTGTGGCAAAGCCTTCCGCTATAGCTCCTACCTGAAGATCCACATGAAGCAGCACACAGAGAGGTACTTCTGTTCCATCTGTGGACACAAATCCACCTCCAGCTCAAACCTCAAGGTTCATATAAGAACTCACACTGGAGAGAAACCGTTTAGCTGCTCGGTTTGTGGGAAAAAATACACAAACAAGGCGAGCATGCTGTCTCACATGTCCATCCACGATGCCGAAAGGAAGTATAACTGCGACACATGTAAGAAAAGCTTCGCTTGGTTCACGGAGCTCAAATACCATCAGTGTGTCGGTGAGTCGTTAGGGGAACAAACACACGAGGAAGACACAAGCATCAACCTGAAACAAAGCAAGTTATACAGCTGAAGTGATTCATCTGCAGAAGTTGCTTCAATGACTGTTTTTATCGGTTTGAAAAATTGTATGTCAATTATTTCCTGAAGCTTCTTGAAACAAAGTTTTTCCTGAAAAATATATTTTCTGAGAAAAATATTCTCAGAAACGGTTAATTTCTTAAGGAAGAGCGCAGTAGTTCCACCTTATGATGAAAAATAAATGAAGTTCAAGTTAACTCAGCTACTAAATCTGCTCATATGGATTTTGGAGCTCCATAAGTACAACTGAACACCATTTTTACTGAAGAACTTACAAATGTATTTATTCAATAATCATGTTTTTGAGGTTTGCAAAAATCCAGAGACTGTCTGGTCTTTATTTACAAACCTAAGAATGAGTTTGATTCAATGTTTTGTCTCCCGCAACTGTTTTTATACATTTGTCTCAAATTCATCATATTAAGATACATTATGTCATAAAGGGCATCTTAGGATAATAAATACTGTCAAACTAAAGTTGAAATATTACCAGAGAAGCTGCAGCTCCATTTGTATCAGGAATAAAAATCTAATGAAATAGTATTTTTATTGTTTTTATTTATTTGTGTTTGTTTTATCTGAAATCCACCAAAGTGAATGTCACAAATTAGTTCAGGACATATTTGTATGGACCCCACATGATTGTTTTACAATCTGATACAGTTTTAACATCAGTCATTGTTACTTTTTATCTTGAAGACAATCTGTGACCTCCTGGACGAGCCGTCAATGTGCTTTTGGAGTAATTTTGTTAGGCTGACCACTGCTGGGAAGAATGGAAGTGGGATCCCAGACTAGACATCAACAACTGTTTCTAATCTTTTCTTGAATCTCTTTAGATCTGGACATGGTGTGTTGGGTCCACTCCATTCTGCATCAGTGCCTCGAAAACATCCACATAACTTAATAATTTACACACAATTCTTCCAGTCAGATGTTCTTCAAGTCAGGGGCCTGGAGCTTTGATTATGTCTGTATCTGCAAAAGAGAAGTATAAATGCTGCTGCTATTGGATCTGGTGCCTGCCTTGGGTTTGCTTAAGTTCAATTCAATCCTCTTCTTGCATGAGGTTCAGAAAAAAATGAAGCGGATTGCACTGCTTTATAATATGCATCCATATTTATTTTATTTAAAATGGATCAATTATTTTTTTTATATCCATCACATTTCAAGGTTTTTAGCGTTTCCTAGACTTATTTGCAGTTAAAGAACTGAAGACAATGAGTCGAGTATTATAGTAGAAAAAGGTTATTTGGGCTAAATAGGATAATAATCTACAGGATTAGGAATTAGAGAAAAAATTCACAAATATTCAATAAAATATGAGGTTTTACAGCTGCAGATAAGATGCATCCGATTTCAAGTAAAATTGGTCATCTAGAACTCATTTCTGGTCCTGATGGACTTCCAGATGTTTAGTCAGTCCTCCTTTCTGTCTGTATCTTCTCCCACACACTGGACAGCTGAAGGGCTTTTCTCCAGTATGAATCCGCATGTGAACTTTTAGGTTCCCACTTTCAATAAAACCTTTCCCACACACAGTGCATTCATAGGGCTTCTCACCCGTGTGGATCTTCACATGTTTCTGCAAGCAGCCGTTCCACGAGAAACACTTCCAGCAGATGGGGCACTTATAGGGCTTTTCCCCAGTGTGACATCTCATGTGAGCCTTCAGTTGTCCCTTAAAGCCAAATCTTTTCCCACACACAGAGCAATTGAGAGGTTTCTTACAGGTAGAACATCCTGTACAGTTTACATGGACTTTAGCACTTCCACTTTCATCAACTTCGAGATGAGGTCCTGCTTTTATATCCTCTTGAGATGCCAATTCTTGTTCTTGTACAAAGTTTCTGTTCCCTGCCTGGCTGGGATGATGATGCTGCTGTGACTGATGAAGACTGCATTTGATTATGCTGTTACCTTTGTGAACAGCCATGTGCATGTTGAGATTCCCTCGTTGTGCGTAGCTTTTTCCACAAATGGTGCAGCTGAAGGGTTTCTCTCCTGTGTGAATTCTCATGTGGACCTTAAGGTTGCCGCTCTCGCTGAACCTTCTTACCTGAAAGGTTTCTCCCCTGTGTGGATTCTCATATGCTTCTGGAGACGTCCTCTCCACGAGAAGCACTTCCTGCAAACCGGACACCGGAAAGGTCTGTCTCCTGTGTGGCATCTGATGTGCAGCTTCAGGTAGCTCAGGGATCTGAATCTTTTCCCACATTCAGAGCAACGGAACGAGTTCAAAACATTAGACTCAATGTCGTTTAGAGGATTTTCATGATCCTGGATTACATCACACTCCTCATCTCCTGGGTCAGTTTTTGGTACCATGAAGTCTGGATCAGTGTAACCGATACAAGTCTCAGGTTCTCCGCTGTCGTCTTCCTCCAGAATGATTACAATTTCTTCAGTCTGGCTGTCATGAAGCTCAGCAAACTGAGCTTCCACCTCCTGTTCTTCTGTCTTCACCTGAACAGAACCACTAAACATGGTGGTGATTTCAACTTCCTCTTGTTCCTTTTTAAACTGGAGGCTCTTTGGTTCCTCCTGGTCGACTGTGGAGCTTTTCTCCAGCTGCTGCTGCTCAGAGTGAAGCTTCATCAACATCTGCTGGACATCTGAACGACCTAAAGCACAGAAACACAAGGAAGGGAGGGATTTTGTTCCAGCTTTGAACATAACTAAATTTTTGTGTTTCAGAAATGTTTTCTCCAGTAAGCAATAAAAATATATTTTCTTGCTATTGTGAAGAGTTATCTGACTGTTCTGTACCACAATTTAACAACAGCAATATTTTATGTTGCCAGTTTTAGTTAATTAAAACCATATTTTTTGCTAGTTGTAATTTAATTGTAATCACAACTGGTCTATTTTAGTATGTCTCAAGCATTATTACATAGAAAAAATAATGAACATCAGAATGATTAAAAACAAAAAATGTAGAATTTGGAGAACAATAAAACAGATTTAATTTGGCTTTCTGTCAACATGTCCTCCTGTCTCGCGCTTATAAATGTCAGATTTGTAGAGTAAATGTCTAATAATTATACATTTAATTTTTTTTTCCCCCATTTGAGCTGTGAAATGTGAAAAACTTTAAGGAACATTTTTTTTTGCCGAGCTCCGGCTTAAATTGTTATAATATTAATTTGGAGACATTTAACACTGCTGTCTTTTACTGTTGAATAATTTCTTAGATGGCTACTTTTTTACTTAAGTAAAAATACGTTAAGTAATTGTGTACAAGTTTTGGATTGTACACAATCTGCTGCAGAAAAAAAAAATCATAAAATCATGCAGCACTTCTAAATCATAATAAAACGTCAGATTTTTGTTTTCTAACTAAATGTAAAGCATTTTATTCCTTCTAGTTGCTGTTTAACGGAGGATTTATGACCCCAGTTCAGATGCAAACCTGCTTTGCGATGCTTCATTTCAGCCGTTAAAATCACATCCAGAAAGTCTCGATGGCGTCGCTCCGTCTCCTCTTCGTACTCCAGGATCGTCTCCTCCAGGTGTCCCAGGATTTCCTCCACGGCCGCGGACAGCCGCTGGCTGACGAAGACCTTCAGACTCTGGAGCCTGGACATCTTTACAGCTCAAGACTTTGGGTTTTTTTTTTTAGCTGTTTTAATCCAGAGAACCGAAGCAAACCATCCTTCTGCTTAATTTGAGTAAACAAAGGGTCGGCTTCCGGGTCGGTTTTCAAAATAAAAGCCCCAATTCGCGATTTGTTTACAACTGCTTCTCATTTAATTCCATCGTGATTTTTTGTAAATGTTATTTTTCCAGGTATTGGTCCAGGTGAATTTTTAATTAAAGAGGTCTTTGTCTAAATCTATGCAAAATATTTACTTCTAAATCTGGGTTTTGCATTGACTTGACACTGACTCGTGTTATAAAAAAAACAGATTTTGTTTTAGAGATTTGAACCTGCTTACATTTTAAATGAATACTCTTGATTGTAACATTTTTGTGACAGTTAATCCATCAGAGCAGAACATTTTTCTCTGCATTAAAACTCAAACTAAACAAGGTTGTGCTTTTTTAAGATGTAAAATTAGTCCTTTTAAATTTAGGTAATTTTGTTTGGGATTGTTATAGTGCATATTGCCGTGTTTTATGAGTCCTTTCCTTCTACTTAAGAGATTGGAACATTAAACGGTCTATTTCAAATTAGAGATTCAAACTAATAATAATAACTAGACACAAAGTAATAATTTGAACCTTTAAAATTATAACTCTAAAATTATAACTTTAAAGTCAATCAAAAGCTAGTATCAACTTTTTTAAAATTATAATATTTTAAATTTAATAGGGTAAAACCGTTCTCCATTGTGGTGAAATTAACGACATTATTTATTTTTGAAAACTAGCCGTTAAAAAAAGAAGTTGTTGCCATGGCGGCGTTGCTAGGATACGACAAGCCGCTTCGCCGCCATTGTCTTTATTTTTTTCTTTCAGTTAGAGCTCGTCTTCGGTTCTTTGGACTAAGTTTTAGCCCGGTTTGCCCTGAGTCCGTCCTGCCGCCTCTGGCTTCCGCCAGCCATGGAGATCACCTACGTTTACACGAAGCTCCGCCGGGAGTTTGGCCGCCAGGGTCTGTTCTCCGACCGGGCCGAGGCGGTGATGGTGGACATCCAGCCGAATCCGAGCCTGATCGCCAATTTTGTCGTAAAAACCCCCAGAGATCAGGCCTCGCAGGCCTGCATGGACATGTGCGAGCACCCGGTTGGTTTGCCTTCTGAATTCATCTTTAAATAACCGTTTCATAGTAAATCACTTATTTGACATTATTACTTAATTATGTTAATTAATTAATTTAAAATAAATGTCAAATCAGGAAATTAGGTGAAATCTACAAAATAAATGCAAGGATATAAAGTGCAGAATCTGAACCTGTGGTTCAGATCAGGTGGTTCTGCTTGTGATGCTGTAATAACTTTGGCTCTTTTCATGAGCAGAAAGTTAACATTAATTAGAGGGAAATGTTTTTTTAGTCTTTAGCTGCTTTTTGTTTATGGTGTCTAAATAATTGGGGCTTCTGGATGAACCAAACCAGGTGAGTGAAATCTTAATATACCAACAGAAATGTGCAAACAACTGAAAAATTATCAGTTTTTCTAAAATCATTTAAGATCAAGTTTTTAAAAAATTAAATAATAGTGTATCAACATGCTTTCTATGCCATATTTTCATCTGATTAGTAATTAGAAACTACATATTTAAGTTACTTGAAAGCCTATTAAAGATGGGATCATTTTAGACATATATTAATATGAATTCTTATGCGTATTGCAGTTTTACAGTAAACTAAGATTTTTTTTATACTTTTACATCTTGGACTGTTGTTTTGTAGACAAACAAAACAACCTCCGACCTTATTTTGTCGTGTTATTATTCCTAGCTGTGAAAATATGTAAAATGTTTGGAGGAAACAACACGTTTTTTGACGTTTTTAAGTTTTAAGCGACTAAGGATTAAGGCGTGTTAATCTGGGCAAAATGTTTGTCGTTTTCAGGTAAACACTGAGCGCTTTGAGTCCAGCAACTGTGGCATAAACCACTTGGAGGGTGCGTGGCCAAAAGACATCAACCCGAGGGACCTGGAACAAACCGTCCGCTTCAAGAAGAAGATAGAAAAAGAGGAAAACTACGTCAACAGCCTTGTGCATCTGGGATATGTAAGATCAATTTCGGTCCTATCAGCAACTGAAAGTCACGCTGCTTTCATTTATTTGACTATAAGTCTTTCCATTCAGGTGAAGACTGTGTAAAGTCAGGAAATGTTGCTTTATCCATTTACCTGACTGCTATCCCTCTGCTGTTACCATGACAACCAGGTGATGGACCACTGCATCAGGCAGAACAACACCATAGACATCTACCAGGAGCACTTCAAGGAAGACAATATTGAGAAAGTACCGGAGTTACCGACAGCGAAGACCATGAGCGTCTTCAGGTAAATCTGACCAAGCATCACGCAGGAATCCAGCTAACCATTATTTTAGTTATTGATTAATCTATCAATTACTCTGACGATTAATAGGAAACATTTCCACATGATGCAGATTTTTTTAAACAACCACTTCAGCCCTTTTAAACTGTATTAAAAATACATTGAATGATGCAAATAAACAAGATATTCAGTTCAGTTTTTAATAAGAAAATATAAATTTTCTTGCATAAAGTGCAATATCAGAAATCCTCTAGTGAACGCTTGTACAAAAGGATTCAATTCAAAAACACTTTATTGTTCCTTAAGGGAAATTAAATGTTGGTGTAATTCATTAAAATTTTTCTGCAGCTGAAAAATATTTCTAACATATTAAAGCTTAAACCTTTGCTTGACTTAACCTCAATACAGTGAAGGGATGATCTGGTGATTATTTTTGGATTGACTGATTATTAATTGGATATCAAAAGGTGTTTAATAAGAGATTTATTTACAGAATTTGATTCTGGTGAAGATAAAATTGCCACTTGAGGAGTTTTTAGAAGGAAGAAGGATTTTTTTTTTACCTTGAATGGAAAATTTTTATATTTTTTGAACAGTTTTGGCTTAATATCAGCTCAGTGTGTTGTTCTTTCAGAAAATGATCCTTCTTAGAGTCTGTATACAGCAGTTATCAATCTCTTATTAAATTAGTTAATTATTTCAATAATCGATTCATCACCATTAATTTGATTAATAGTTTCAGTCCTACGTCAGACTGATTCACCACTGAGACTTTGTTCCATGCTTCACGTCTCCCTCAGAGATCCTAACGAGGTGAAGCGTACCATCACCGGCCTGTCCTGGCATCCCGATGGTGGCAGTAAGTTGGCGGCAGCGTACTGCAGCCTGAACTTCCAGGAAAGCCCCGTAGACATGAGCTTCGACTCCTACATCTGGGACCTCGGTGGGTCGAACTTCAGTCACAGAGGCCCGGTGACGTTTCCTGCAGTTTTTCTTGACACAATATAACCAAAAACCTCCAGTGGTAGTGGCAGTATCATGCTGTGGGGATGCTCTTCTTCAGCTGGGAGAGGGAAAGTGGTTATAGATGATGGAAAGGTGGAATAATTGGTTCGTAAACTAATTATTAGTTGCAGCCCTAAGGAGAAGTTTGGTCTGATTTGACTTCAGACAATGGGGAAAAAATTAATTTGGTGTATGTAAACTTCTGGTTTCAGCTGTAGATCTTTCCAGATATTTCCATCTAGTCTAACAGAGGGTCAGATATTAAAACAAATGTGCAGAAATGAAGAATTCAGGCGTGTAAATCTGGTGGAGACATGACCGAGAGGAGCTGAACATTCAGATAATCTTTAGTGTCATTGAACACAACATCAGAGAAATCAGCTGGATAAACTAGAACAAAATAATATGAAGTAAAATAGAATAAGATCAAAAATGGGAAAAGCTGTATAAATATGAGTGAAAACTTTAGCAAATATATAAGATATATATATAAAAATACATACAATTACACCAAACAATTTTATTTAAAAAAAAAACAACAACTTTGTGTTACTTTGATTTCACTTCACAGCTCCAAGCTCCTCTTGGTCTGTAAAACAAAAAAAGCTTTGATATTTGTAATTCTAAGGTAGAAACGTATTTCCACCTCAACCAGATTTGTTGGACATTTTGTCTTCCAGAGAACCCAAACTACCCTGAGATGGCTCTGAAACCAGAATCTCCACTGGTTTGTCTGGACTACAACCCGAAGGACCCCCACACTCTGGTGGGGGGCAGCTACAGCGGGCAGATTGGTGCGTTCACATTCAGGATTCAAATCATTCCCAGGGTGGAGATTTATCTGTGGGTGCGTTTGTTTTAGCCTTCTGGGACACCCGAAGAGGAAGCCAGCCTGTGGAGTGTTCTTCTTTGGAGCACAACCACAGAGACCCGGTTTACAAGGTCATCTGGCTGCAGTCCAAGACGGGGACGGACGCCTTCTCCGCCTCCACCGACGGACAGGTGGGACAATCCCACACAGATGAAATCGTGTCTTATAGGTGGATTAATATGGGACTGAATCGATTGATCAATTATTGAAATTATTGTTAATTAATTTACTAATTGTTAACTGTGGTATGCACTCAAGAAAAGGTCATTTGCTGAAAGAACAACCTGGATATTAAGCCAAAACTGTACAAAAATTATATATTTTTTGTACAAAACCACTTTATCTTTTAAATACAAAACTTATCAAGTAGCATAGATTTAACTACATCGCTACAGAAATGCTACATTGTTGCATTTCAAACAAAATTTATTTTTTAAGAAAAATAATTTAAGTATTTTTTTTTTTTTATAAAAATATTTTTTATCTGATTCAGAATAACTGATTACTAAAATGATCATTAGTTATTGCTTTAGATCAATAATGGCTGGACGAGACCGAACCGGACCGGATAGATTAATGGAGATGTCCTAATTAAAGTAACGAGCCTTTGAGGGGACGGTTTATCTTCTCTGGTCAGGTTCTGTGGTGGGACGTTCGTAAGCTGAGCGAGCCGACGGACCGTCTGGTTCTGGACCCGAGCCGGGAGGGGAACCTGGACCGGGCTTTGGGTGCCATCTCTCTGGAGTTTGAGCCGACCATGGTGACTGTTTGTTTCTGTCACTTTGTTTCTGTTCTGTTCACAAACTGAAACTGAAGTTTTAACATTTATTCATTCAGAATATTATTAAATTAGATTTAATGATTTTGGCGTTGATGAATTAAAACATTTTAAATTGTTTAAAATTTAACATCAACAGGAACTGTTCCAAATAATAGTCCTCATAGTTTAATTGTTGTTACCATAGCGACACCATAGCAAGATTGAATCTTTGTCAATGTTATTGACAAAGATTGTAATGAGTGCAATCTTTGTGTTTGAGGTCAGTTTAGCCAATAAGAAGAAACATCTTCAGTTTAGTTACTTTCATCAATAATTGTGTCTCTTATAATTTTAGGACATTATTATTTGTCAACAACTTGACTATCTGACCTTTTTATTATGTTTTTATCAAATAAAGCACATTAAACTGCCTTGTTTCTGAAATGTGCTTTTCAAATAGCCTGGACTTGACTACCTTACTTTAAATTTTCCCCCTTTTATCTATAGTAATAATATAATAATATAATAATAATAATAATAATAATAATAATAATAATAATAATAATAATACATCCACCTCTCTACAGCAATCAATCGATGTTTAGAGCTTAAGTTACAAAAAACTAGACTTACTTATTTTTAGTGCTTTTTTATGTAAGTCTGCTGGAAGCTAAATGTCAACATCCTGATCATGTTGATGTTTCCCTCAGCCAACGAAGTTCATGGTGGGCACAGAGCAAGGCATGGTGGTCTCCTGCAACAGGAAGGCGAAGACTCCGGCCGAGAAGATCGTCTGCACCTACGAGGGCCACCACGGACCCATCTACGCCATTCAGAGGAATCCCTTCTTCCCCAAGAACTTCCTGACTGTTGGGGACTGGACGGCCCGCATCTGGTCAGAGGACATCAAGGAGTCCTCCATCATGTGGACCAAGTAGGAATCAAAACAGATATTAATATTGGTGCATCACTACTAAATACCAGACTTCACTTTTATTCCTCTGGGTCTGTGCGCTCCAGGTACCAGATGTCCTACCTGACGGACGCCTGCTGGAGTCCAGTGAGACCTTCTGTCTTCTTCACTGTGAAAATGGAGGGCGTGCTGGACATCTGGGACGTCCTGTTCAAACAGAGTGAGCCCACGCTGAGCGTCAAGGTGCCTCAATCCCACCAGAACTCCCAGCAGCGTCTCCTCCGCTGAGTCAGAATCACCGTGACGTTTGCTCTGTCCCCAGGTAAGCGACAAAGCGCTGTACAGCCTCCGTATCCAGGACAACGGCGAGGTGCTGGCATGCGGCTCCCGCAGCGGCGAAGCCACGCTGCTGCAAATCTCCTCTGGACTGTGCACCCCGCAGAACAACGAGAAAAGTCTAATGGCTGCTGTAAGAAAGCAGATCAAAGATGTCACTTAGTAACAAGATAAACTAGTAAATATAGCACCTTGTAAAACTATTCTAAAACAACTCCTCCTTTTTGAAAGAAAGCATTTAAGATTTTGTTTCACACTGGAATAAACTTTATCCAGGAGCATCCTCTGGAAAAATGTTTCTGCGTTCTTCTCTAGATGTTTGAGAGAGAGACGAAGCGAGAGAAGATCCTGGAGGCCCGACAGAGGGAGATCCGTCTGAAGGAGAGAAGTCGCTCCGAACAGAGCAGAGAAGACGAGGCGGGGCTGGACGACGGAGACGACGACACCGATCAGCTCCTCGCCAAGGTTGAGAGCGACTTCTACAACCTGGTGGAAACAGAGATGAGGAGGAGGGAGAGAGAGAGGAGAGCGGCAGCACCACAGGTGAGGAGAGACGGTTATTATTCTTATTGGTCACATCTGTATTATAATCTGTTTCACTCTTTCCTCCAGGAGGAAGAAGCCTGTGATGAAGATGAAGTGAAGAACGAAGAAGAAGTGAAGAATGAAGAAGTGAAGAATGAAGAAGAAGTGAAGAAAGAGGCAGAAGATGGTAAAACTGAGTAATCCTTATGAATGAAAACATCTGTCCTGCAACAAACTCTTCACCTTCGTTCCAGTTTAAAGTTTTTTCCATTTATTTGTTATTTGCATCTGAGTTTTCACATTCTGGTGTCATTAAACTGAGTGCAGTTCATCTGTGTTAGTGTGATCTGTTCAGACCCCCTGAAGCCCTTCATGAAAACAGGGCTCCTCAACAGTCTGGAGGCGTTTTACATAAACAAGGAACCCAAATCAGGCTGGGTAAAAAACAAGCAGTCTCTTGTGATTGCAGATTTTAGACCATAAAAATGATCACTGTAGAAATATAAATTTCATTTCTATACTTTAAAGACGGGCAAAAAACAGGACTAAACCACTGAAATCAAACACTGAAACATTTTCCAATATTTTCTATTTTCAAATTGTACAGATTTTTATTTATTACATATATTATTCATATTCTATATATAAAATCATGTTTTTAATTTTTAAGATTTAATATTAGTGGATGGATATTAGTGGTTAAAGTTAAGGAAATAGTTAAGGAAAATGTATTAGAATTACTTTCAGTTTTTTAATCCTGATGGATTTATTTATTTTGGCACCTGTTAAAATACATTTTAAATCATGAAAATACCAAACCAGGTAAATCAGAGCATACATTTGATCGAGAAAATAAACCAAGTCAGGTTAAATTTAGATTTACTACTTTCACAATGCTGTAAAAATAATGCTTGTTATACTGATCTGTGATCAAAAACAGAAATATACTTTTTTGAGAAAACATTTGGTCACAGCAGCTTTTACAACACGAACAACAAGTTTATAATGAGAACAAATATATCAGTGGCGAACCCTGATATAATAGGTTTATCCATCCATCCATTTTCCGTCACCCTTCTCCCTAACGGGGTCGGGAGTATAATAGGTTTATTTCAAGTCAAATGATTTTAGTTAACACGTAAAACCAAAAGAGGGCAGAAAAGCGGTTAAAATAATTCCAAGCAGCCGCAGAAGGGAAGAAGAAGAATTCCGGAAGTCCTTCTGTTGTTTACTTCCGTAGCTCCCGTTAGCAGTAGCCGGTCATTCAGAGCGGCTTTTGTCCATAATAGTCCTGATATTCCAGCCTCTGCCCCCGGAAAGCGACATGTCTCGGTCCCAGAAGCTGCGTTTGTTCGTCACTCAGCGCCTGAACGCGGCGGTCGAGGAGATTTTGGCGGCTTTTGAGGAAACAATCGTGAAGTACGAAGAGGAAGCCGCTCTCAGCCAGCAGGTGATCTCCCGCCAACACGCGCTGCTGTGCGCCCTGGACAAGTCCGTGATGGAGGCACCGGCTGCAGGTGAGCCTCTACCTGTCCGTCCACAGCGGATGCTGGAACATGAAGCCTTTTGCGATGCAGACTTCCACCAGCAGGGGGAGCTCAAGTTATCCAGTTAAATGGCTGTTAGTATTCCTCAGGACCTGAGGCGGGTGTTTGAATTTATACTTCTTAAAAATGAAAGTCTTTTTTAGAAACTTCTAATTAAATTAATTTAAATCGTTCTTTATTTATCCCAAAGGGAAATTAGATGTTGTCGAATCTCATGTCATCCTAGGTTCTTCACATAGATGCTGTGGGGAGTAGCAGTCAGTCTTACAACAAATCTGAGGAAGCCTCTGACTGAAGCTTAATTTCTGGGCAGCTCAGACGATATTCCACAGTAACGTCCTGGATGACACCATCCGCCTTTGGAAAACACTGCTGATCCACATGCTGCTCCTCTTTAGAAAACCAGGCATAAAGATGTTGGCGACTCTATTCTTTTCAGTACTACTGCTCTGTATTTTTACTTGAGAACAATTTTCATCTTCTATATCCACCTGTCTGTAGAGCGTCTGCACCAGGAAAGTTGAAACAGAAATATTGTGAAGTGCATCAGGAATCTGAAATTCAAAGTTCTTTTCAACTTCTGTCAAATGCTAAACCGATGCAGCTGAACGCTCACACGCAGAGATCATCACAATAATCGATAATCGATTACCGCAGCAGTTTTTAGTTGCAGTCCTAGTTTGTTTATATGGAAATGCTCTGCCTGAACTCAAAGTGAATCTTGTATTTACTTTTATTATTTCCCAGATGTTTTCACACAGCAGCTGCTGAATCCCAGAGACGACCTGCTCCTGACCCGACTGGACCAGAACCCGGACCAGAACCTGCTTGTTGAGCCTTCCTGCCATGTTGAGGTCAAACCCGAGGAGACTCTCCCTGCTCTGGACGCGGCGGAGATCATCGAGTTCACCTACAGCTCCCGGCCGTCCGTGCGGCTACGCAATGGTGTCCACCCTGTGGCTGACCTGGACCCGGACGTCCCGGTTGTGTTGTCATCAGAAACCGAAGACAGCGATGACTACAGCAAAGGCTCGCCTGATCCCAGGTCAGCTCCTCAGGAACAGCCGAGTCACCATGGCGACGGGTTCAGCTGCCAGGCCTGCAGTCGCACCTTCGGCGCCCGCAGGTTTCTGTTCAGGCACGTCAGAGGCCACCTCCAGGACCCCAAGCCGGTCTGCGGTCTGTGCGGGGAGCAGTTTGAGGTCCCTTACGGACTCAAGCGTCACCTCCAAACCCACAGCAAGAAGAATGTTCTGAAGAACCAAAGCAGAACCCAGAGAAGAGCCAGGCGGCTCCAGCAGCTCTCTGTCGTCAAAGAGCAGGAAGCCCAGAAAGAGGAGAACCCAAACCAGACTGGCCTGAAGCAGAAGCCCCGGGGTCGGGCTCAGAGCAACAACCAAGACCCAGACAGTCAGAAAGTTCTGAAGAAAAGGAAGAGGAAACTCTAAACCTCTAATCCCAGATTTAATCCAGTTTATTCTACACTTATCGACTGCAGCTTGGTTTATCTTTAACTTCTGGATTTTCAACTCCAATCTTTGGTTTATTTGGTTTTTCTACTTTTAAAAAGACTTTTTTTTTTTTTCTAAAAAAAATTCCAGAAATTCTGACTTTTTCCCAAAAATCTGACTTTAATCTTGTGAGAAAAGTCATATTTTTATCATCTGCCCTAATCCTCCTCCAAACAGCATCTGTGATTGATGTACAAGTTGTCACCATAAAGAGAAAAAGAAAAACCTAAAAGCTTCAGGTCTTAAACGTCAAAATGTTTCTGATTAAAGACGATAAACAGAGATGAGATGGAAGGATGTCGACTTGCATTTCTGAATTTCTACATCCTGAAATTAATTTAAGAGGAGTTTCAGTTCAGAACCAGAAATCACGTTAGTGACTGAAACACAGAGTTTTTTGGTTTTTTTTATCAGTTATGTTTCAGATAAAATAAATTTTAATTAATTGTTCGTTGCAGAAATTTGGTTCCACATTAAAAACTTTTGTACCAGTTGAAGTGGATCAAAGATTATTGAATTTCAACTTTCCTCAATCTGAGAAATCCAGTTAAAACTTTTATTAAAAATAGAGAAAACGTGTTGTTTTATATGCAAGCTTTATTCAAAATTCAATCCACAAAAGTAAAAATTTTAAACAAAGTTATTTTTTCTGTTAAAACAGATTTTTGGTATAATAACGAGTTAGAATTAGTGATGAGTAAATGAAGCGTTTTCCAAAGCAAAACTGTATTCATACTGTATTGATGCTGTGTCACTGAATACTGACACCTGCTGGACATTAAAATCCCTACAGGCAAAATAATTGACAAGCTGATTTGATGACTTAGTTTATACAATAAGATTTAAGTAATTGTATTTTATTGTATATTAAAAAACGTTTTTCTAACATTTTCAAATTTAGTTTGTTACGCTTTTTTGACAACCTGTCCTGCTGGAGAAAAAGTGAAGAAAACAACACATTTATATAATTTATAAAAAGCAACTGAGTAATTTGTAGAATGGCTGCATATCTGAGTTTATCCTCGGTGTATCTGGGACTTTGTTCTGATGCCCTATAATGGCTCAGCACTGAGGAGGTGGATTTATTTAAATAAGAGTTTTGTCAAAGATATGCAACATTTAACCTGTAGAACATATGAAAGTAAACTAAGAGTCAATTTCAGCTGAATTTGGATTGAGTAGAAACTGAAAAGAGCCGGATGAAACAACAACCAAGTGATAACCAACACCTTATTTTCTGATGTGAGATCAAAATGGTCCAAACTACGAAACCTTTCGTTTGCCTTGAGGCTCCATAGTTGACGCTGTACCATAAAAGATCCCGAATTCTTTTGGATCCCGTTGACGGATTTACTTTCTTATGAACACAGTTTGGTGCGCAGGAATCGTTTCTGAACAGTTCCTGTATCGACTGACTTGCTGAAAGCAATACGCTCACTGACACCGGGTTTCGTCTAAAGGCTTGACGCATGCGCCGACGCATCGGTGTTGCTGGACCCAACACTAGTTAGAATCATTAATATTGACGATCAGATCAGTCAAGATGCTGCAGTAAATAATTGTAGCTCTCAATAATGGGAATAAATAACCAATAACGATCTAAACGCTCCAGAATCAGAGTTCTGTTCAATTTTTGTGTTTCTGGTGCAGGAAACAAATAATCGATCAGAAACTGTAAAAGAAGCTAAAGTTTGTTTCAGTCTAAGCTGATTAGCGTGACCTCGGCTGTAGCTCATAGGTCAGTCCCTGCACTGACCTATGAGCAGGTTTCTTGTCCCTGTTCTTGGAGCAACGTTGGGCTCTGCATTTGCCTCCGGGAGGAACCCGATCAGGAGGAGGTGACGAGTGTGTAAGGGAGAGGCATGGAGACGAGGAACGCCAGACTGGCTGAAAACGCAGAACCACCGTTCCTCCGCGCAGCAGCAAGACCCTGCTGCAGGGATGAAACCCATTAAAAATGACTCGTGCAAAACCGCTAGAAATACAGACATTTGTGTTCTTGCTGAAGTCATCACTTGAATTCAGGACATAAAGAGGGAAAAAGAAGCTGTGAAAGTCTGCTCTTGCTTTTCAGATCATGGACAGTTGGTGTCCATGATCTGACTGATTTTCTGCTGACTCTTCACCAGAAGCTCTGACATGCTGTGCTGCGCTGCTGTTCTCCACCTTCTCCTCATGCTTTATGACCATCGCTGGTTTCTTCCCCACACCGAGCCCCATGATCGGGTCTCTCTCCGGCTCGTCGATGCCGGTGTTGCTCCTCTTGGCGGCGTGCTGAAGGTCTCGGATGTAATTCTTCCTCTCGATGTGGTGACCTCTGCTGGAGTTGAAGAGCTCCAGAGCCGCCATGGCGTCCAACCTGTCCACATCGATCAGGTACCTGCAGATCAGGTAGCCGGTACGGTTCAGCCCGTGGGTGCAGTGGACTCCGATTAGCCTGTCGTCCTGGTTCTCCCTCAGGAAGTGTCTCACCGCACGCTTGAAGCTCAGGATGACTCCGTTGTTTGGAACGCTGTGACCCTGGGTGGGGATCTTGATGTAGGCGCAGTGCTGCGGGATGTCTGACACTGAGTAGTACCTGGTCGTAAAGGTGAGGTCGATTATCAGACCGAGTTCCTGGTTCTGCCGTCGCACCAAGTCCAGCAGGTCCCACAGATCGAAGGACTGGGAGGCGGGAAGTTGGCAGTTCAGGGCGGCTTTTAAAGGAACCTTGAAGGAAATGAACCTGGTTCCTTGGATCCTCGATCCAACGGGACAGTAGTCCAGCCACCGATCAGGAATGCCCGTGTTCTTCTTCTTCTTCTTCTTCTTCTTCTTCTGCTGCTGCTGAGCCATCGCTGCGCCTCGGATGGTTCTGTTCCCAGCTGACGCTTTAAGACATAAAACACAGAAAGATTCACAAAGCCACAATATCAAACTTAATGTCAGTATTTGAAAAATATTATTTTAGATTTTTGTTGAAACTGCCGCAATGTTGTGACAGTGTGAAACATAATCTACTTTAGTTAAAAAAAACTACAAAACCTTGACACTTCAAACCTACAATAGATTATTCTCAATGAACAGCGGAGTATTTAAAACCATGTTTGTGATTTGTGAAACGCCAGTAAAGGCAGATTTCAGATCCTTCTTGCATCTGGATCACATTAAAACTGCTCTAACTCCAAAACTACAACTACTGGATTATTCTTGTAGTGTATGCCACACTAGTTCAAATAAAATAATGTCCAAGTAGATAACTGGAATAAGCACATGGCAACATTTATTCACGAACCGGGAACAACTCTTCTTCACAGGCTCAAACTCCACACTCTTAACACAGCGAGAGCGCCCCCTACAGAGGTTCACTAATTTCTGTGTCTGGATCAACACAGCTCCTCCCCTGTAAAATCAATACTTCTCACTGAATTAAACATTTTTCTTTTTTTTTTCTTTTGTATAAATAGAACTAAAATCAAGAAACACTTCTTTTTTTTTTTTTTTAAACTCTTAGAGTTGCAATTTCAAGTTCAGTCCATCAGGAGGTCGCCGGTTCCTCACTGGACGAGTGTTCCTTTCGACTGTAGGTGATGACAAGTCTATTGGTTGATTCCCAACAGTTTTTTCTTCCATCTGTTGATCCACACCTTTGGTTGTATCAAGATCAACATCATTCCAAAAGTTTCCAGCAGAAAAGTCTGTCTGTGTAAAACGAGCTGGATCTCCATTTACACCGAGAATCTGATTTACATGTCTTTTAACACATTTTCCATTCACTTCCACACTGTCAGTTACAGGACCCAAGATTTCTAGTACAACTCCATTCAACCACTTCTCCCCTCCCCTGTAATTCTTTACCAAAACGGGTTGACCTACTGTGAAAACTCTAAAACGAGGGAGCATTGGTTGTTTTGTTTTGCATTCTCTGAGAAAACTGGGGTCTGATCAGTGACAGTCTTGTTCGAACCTGTCTTTTTAGGAAGAACTCAGCAGGAGTTTTCCCTGTAGTTGTATGGGGTGTGTTTCAATACCCTAAAAGAAAATTTGCAACACGGTGCTCAAGTGTCATACCACCTACAGCTCGATTCTTTGCTAGGGACTTTTTAAGATTTTGGACTAAGCGCTCTGCTAATCCATTGCTGGCAGGGTGGCAAGCAGGTGAGTTAATCTGCTGCACTCCATTCTTTTTTAGAAATGACTCAAAATCTTGTGAAACAAACAATCTTTGCCAGTTATCAAAATATCATCAAGATAGCAGATAACACCATCCATGCCCTGAAGTACTTGAGCCATTATTTTCTGGAAAATTGCAGGAGCACTTGCAACACCATAGTGTAACCCAGGTTAAAATAGCCTTCACTTAAATAAAAGCCTTTTCATAACAAATAGTTATAAAACGCATAAATAGAAAATATATACAGAATAAACAGTTAAAACACTCAGGCGTGAGAAAAGAAATCTCTTATTCTGAAGGGTCACATTGATGTGTAGTCCAGGTGACTAGCTCCAGCCAATCGGATTGCTGTGTTCTCTGGCTGGAGGAAGGAGGGGAGAGAGCGAGGAAGGGAGAGAGAGAACGAGAGGAGGAGTTGTGCTGATTGGTGGGGCTACTAGCCGTTGGGAACTTTTTCCTCATTTTTGGAGGAGCTCTCGAAATTCTTTTATTTACTACATTCAGAGTGTTGTCTACTGGACTTGGTGAGTCAAAAGCTGTATTTTATTTCTGTGAAGAATGTTATTTGTAAAATAATTTTATTTAACCGAAACGGAAAGGTAAATCAACGCATTTCCGTTGGTCTATGTTCAAAGCCGTTGAAGTAACGAATGAGCTGAATTAGCGAGTATATTACTTTATTCAGCACAGAGCAAAGTTAAAAGAACTTTTGTTATGCTTGTGGTCATTGAACCAGGCCTTTTTAAAGTTCTACTGGAAACTGGACCGGGAAAATCCGAACCGATTGCCGAATTGGATTCTGCTAACGAGAAACGAAATCGCGAGCCGTTAACCCAGGAGCCCTGTAACTGTCGTCTAGTAGGAGCTGCGCCCTCTGCTGGACACTCCGAATCATCCAGACTGGTATGATCTGCCCATGTTTCCTGCTAAGGAAAAGCGGATTAAGAGAACCGGAAATAACCCTTCAGGATCATCATAGAGAAAGACTTTGGTTGAAGCACAAGTTATTCAGTTTTTTTTTACTGGATTGTTCTATTGTGTTTTATTTTCTTTCCTCTTTTGAACTACATTCATTACACATTGTTGGTGTGGAATGTAAATTTTCTGTTGGGTCATCAGAGAAACAAGAAATAGTTATATAGGAGATTAAAAAACCCATAATTTCTTAAAAAGAACTAAACAACCAAAATAGATTTTAAAGAATAAAAATCAATTAGATTAACAGTATTAACTTGAACTTAACCCTGTAAAGCCCACACCATGAAATAAACGACAGAAAATTCCAATTCTTTGAAACTGGAGCCTTTTTTGGTCCCTCTGAACAAACCAAAAAAATTTTTTTTTTCAAATATTATTTTCCATTTATGAGTTTCATTTTGTATCATATTTGATACATCGGGTCACAATGCTCAAAGATGATTTTTTTCTTGAACAAACAAGAACATAATAAAACACAAATAACGCAGATAAATTGTTAATTCCAAACATAAAAATGCTACAACAATGCAGCAATAACAAATCCACCAATGGAACTGGCAGGGTGGCGGTCTCGAGAACATAACATTTCAGTTATTTTCTACACATATTGTGGCTCACAAACTTTTTATTTTGCATTATAATAGGCTTGGAAACAGTTTCTGTCCTTGTTCAGACAAAGATGCACTCTGCATTTCTCACAGAACACATGGGCAAAGTGGCTCATGTGTTTTTGATGTTGTTTTCCTGGTTTACTCTGAAATCCAGTGACCCTCTTCCCTTTTTCTTCAGTTCTTTCTCATCCATCAGTTGGCAATTCTTCACCCTGTTCATTCAGACTGTGCCTATGTAGTAGATTCTTCTTTGTTTCAAGTGCTCTACCAATGGAACTGACGTAAAGGAATTGTCAGCAAAAACTTTTTGATTCTTTCCTGCTGGACGGTTCGAGGTCATTTTCAGGACAACATCTCCTGTAGCACCAACATCAGATTTCTCTTGGTCAAGATTTCCTCCCCCGTGGCACACATCAAAGTCATATAGATAGCCACTTTGCCCCCCACGTCCCCACATCTTGAACCCCCACTTGTGAGGTTTTCCTGGCATGTAGCACCATAGATGTGATTTTCCTTTGAAAGGCACCATGATTTCGTCAACAGCATGACATTCTTCAGGTGGTATGCAAAGAAAGCGTTGGTGTAGTTTCTCCAACCATGGCCTGAGTTTCCACACTTTATCTTGTTTTGCATCCTCAGACACATTGAGGTTATTCTGAAAGTGAATCACTGTCAGCAAATTCAGGAATCGACCCCTTGACATCACATCACAAACTGGGGGGTACCTTGTCTCCATCTCCCAGTAAGCTCGTACGTTGGGCATCTGTACTAACCCCATGTGCATACACATACCCAGAAGTTGCTCGATTTCTTGGGCATTTGTGTGAACCGACTTTCCATTTTTCTCCACACTGTACAAGTTTGTTTCTTCTGCAATTTCTTGTAGCATGTCCTCAGTCAAAAAATCTTTGAAGTACTGACATGGTGTCCAGTAAAGTCTCTCTTCAGAGTCTTCCTCAACAGGTTCCACAAACTCAACAGACGTGGCTTCAAACTGTTTTTTTTTTTTTTTCCCAGCGATACTCCTTCCTTTTCACTTTGCTGTTTCCCGACTGCTTTGATGTTTTGTCTTTGCCATCTAAAAAAAACACAGGCACAAAACACAAAGTGTTTATTTTATCTTTGAATTGGTCAGTTTTCAATGAAAATAAGTAAAAGGTGCAAGTTGCATATCTATTTTTAAGCTATAAATGTACCAAATTATGAACATGCAAACATGTCATTAGTTTATATGAAAAAAGACTGTACATTACTTGACATGATGTGAAAATACATGAAGTACAATAAAAGACAATTGACTGATTTTTCGAGTTAACTGACCCACTGTATCAAATTTGATACATCACTTTTCAACACGGTTTTACAAAAAAAATTATGATAAAATACTAAGTAATTTTACATTGCATCAACTCAGTAAGTGTTCCTATTGATAATTCACCCCAAAACAAATTTTTTTTCTTACCTTAACCTTCTAAAATTGGCAAAGTTTTCCTGCTGAAATCGCATGTGTCCCAGTCCTTTGCCATGGCAGTCTTGTAGTATCAGTGGAAAGGCCTCTGGTGAGAAAGTTACTACCCCCCATTGGGTTATCAGTGCACTACATGTGTCTAATTGTATACATTGGGTTTTAAGGGGAAAAAAAGTCACACTGCTCATTTGGAGGTCTCAAAAACTCATGTATCACATATGATACGTTTGGCTTTATAGGGTTAAATAGAACTATAACCTAGGTTTAAATAAATAGTGTCCTTTAAAACCTAACATTAGGTTTAAAAATTCAAACAGGGATAAAGTAAGTTATTCTGGAAGAACAGGGAACTATTTTGAATTGATTTTGTGTCATTATATGTCAATTGTTTGTAATAATATTGTTTTTTTTAGTTAAACCTATTTTTTCTAGTCTGTGGTCATTTATACCCTTACACATTTTCTACTCCAGTAGCCGAACCTAGCATTGGTCCTATTGTTGTAGCCGAACCTAGCATTGGTCCTATTGTTGTTGTTTTAACTGTAAACACATTGTGAGTGTTACAATAGGGCAACGTGTTGTATTGATAAAGCCCTTTGTGAGTGTTTATGGTCAGGTAGCACCTAGAGCTGTCCTCTAACTGGACTTGCTGGTAAGCCTGCAATAAGTCTAGTTTGGTAAATTTCTGACCTCCTGCTAATTATGCAAATAGATCTTGGGTTTTTGGGAGTGGATACTGATCCACGTTTAACCATGGATTTATGGTGACCTTATAGTCTCCACATAATCTCACACTGTCATCTTTTTTAGGTATGCACACTATTGGGGCAGCCCACTCACTGTAATTAGTGGGTGAAATAACTCCTGCCTCCAATTTCGTCAGTTCCTTTTCCACAGCTTCTCTTAATGCATATGGAACATTTCTTGGTTTGTGGAACTTTGGCATTGCTTCTGGAGCAACATGTAACTTGGCTTTAATATCTTTCAACTTGCCTAGCTCATGGTTGAACACTGATGCATACTGAGCACAAATGTCTTCCACTGTTTCTGGAGCCACTCTGGTCGCCTGTGACCAGTCTAGCTTCAACTGGCTAATCCAGTCTCTACCCATCAAAGCAGGGCCTCTTCCCTTTACTACTAACAGTTCTAGTTTCTTAGTGGTCTCTTGACATTTCACTTTTGCCACAAATTTACCCATCAACTGTAATGACTCTTGGCTGTACGTTTTAAGTACACAATTTGCTGAACTAAGTTTGACTGATTTAAATCTGCGCTTATACAGATTTTCAGATATCACTGACACTGCGGCACCAGTGTCTAGTTCCATCTTCACTCTTGAACCATTTACACTGACATACACATAGTAAGGCTTTACAATGTCATTATTACCTGTGTTCATTTCCAGCAGACCAACATCTGGACTGTCCAATGTCAGATCTGGAACAGTGTCAGATTCGGTGCAGCTTCCATTTTGCACTGAACCACAACATCACTGGCTGCTCCGTCTTGATGTGACAGGAATTGGTTGTCCTCTTTCAACCCATGCCGGTTGCCTGGATCTGCATCCTGGGTTGCACCTTTAGGGGGTTTATGCGGACGGGGCGAGCTGCAGACATCATGGCACTGCTTGAGAGCGCTGGGTCGCCTCTTAAGATCCAGATGTATGGTTCCCTTGGTCGTACTCGAACAGCCTCCTTCTTTACGGGTGCGACAGGCTTTTGCGATGTGTCCCTTTTTCTTACACTCATGGCACTCACTTTCTTTAAACCTGCAGTCATTCGGGTTGTGATTTTTCCCACCGCAGCGATAACAGGGCTTCCCGGCAGCTGGATTTTTCTCAGCTTCGCGGTATTTTGGTTTCACTTTCTTTCCCACTACATGAGCCTTGAAAGCTTTCTGTGCAAATTGCTGTGCACTGTCCTTGGTTACCTCAAAGGAGAGCGCCATTTCTACAGCCAGCGGCAGCGTCAAGTCTTTGGTGTGCGCGGTGCTGAGCAGCCGGTCTCTCAGCTCGCTGCTCTTTACCCCACAGACAAATCTGTCACGCAGTGCTTCATCTAAGAAAGTCCCAAATTTACATGAAGCTGCTACTTTTCGTAAACTAGCCACGTACTCACTGATTGTTTCGTTGTCTTTTTGGTTTCTTCCGTGAAACTTGCACCTTTCTGCAATAAAGTTCGTCTTTGGTACGTAGTGCCTCTGCAGCAAATCCAGCAGCTCTTTGTAGCTTTTCTCAGACGGTTTATCCGGAGCACACAGGTCCACCAGCAAGCTGTGGGTTCTTTTCCCCACCACTGAGAGAAACACCAACTTAGTTTTCTCCTCTTTAGTGTCCAAGTTGTTTGCCGCGAAATACTGCTCGAGACGCTCGCGGTAGTTGTCAAAACTTTCCTCACTTTCCTCGAAGTGAAAATCTTCTGTCTTTCCAAACGCCATCTTTGTAGCTCTGGTTCGGGGGTGTTATGCCGAGAAATGCGTCCCCTGTCGCGGGAGCGCGCATCGCTCTAAACTCTCGCATTTTAATAAGAAAACGGGCTGAAATCCGACCGAAGAGGAAACTTTTAAAGATATTCTTAACATTATCACGTTTATTAATTATGTAAGCCCTGAAATTGTGGGGTTTATTTCGCAAATTCATTGAAATAAATACGATTTATTCACGTTTATTGAGACGTATTTGTCGAACGTTTTTCAGTGCGTGATGAACATGTTCTCCGCAGCTGGTTTGAAATTCCCAGATTTTTCTTTTAACACCATAATAGCTTCAAGCTTTTACAAAACCGAGGCCCATTATATAGAACATTTTATATCACAATTTACTGTCTAGTGTATTAATGTAGTATAATATTAATGTATTAATAAAATGTATTAATGCATTTTAATTTCTGAGGCTGCTAATATTTGCATCCCCTGTCTATTGTCCTGTTCATATGAAAATTATAGCAGCGACTCAGAGAACAAGAGTCCTTACGTATAAAAGGAGAAATCCCTCTTAACTCTTTATTTCTCCACGTTAACAGGGGGATGCATTTTGTGGCAATATGGATTTTCAGGTTGCCAACATTTGCATCACCTCTATTTTCATCAAATATTATTGAATGCATCTGAGAATATGCTGAAAATGAAAATGTTCTGAAAATGGAGTCTGTGAAGAAAGTCTGAAATGTTTCTTTTCTATAAGTGAAATGTAATTTTTGTATTTTAAATGTGTCTTGAAATACCACAATGTTTAGAATTAATTCATAATTTGAAATGACAAATTGAAACACAAAAGTTATGTATATATCATACAAAAGCAAACTTAAGCATACAGACATCTGTTGAACACGAAGGAGGCAGGACTTAACTATCCAATTAAGAGCCTCGTTAACCATAGTGAAGCATATGTTTGACTCTGTTCATTCGGGTTGTCGTATTTTCATTCGAAAATATGGACACCAAGCTTTTCCTAACTATCTTTAATTATAAAGTTCATGGGTGTTACGAGAATGGTTTAACAAAGGGACAAAAATCTGACATTCGTAGAAAAGCAAAGAACTACAATGTTGAAGTCTTTTGTAAATTTATCTGTTCTTCTTTTACTGAATATATTAATTTAAATACATTACTATCGTTTTTGTCATGTGAATGTAATGTCAGTAGTGCAGTCTACAATGTCATTTTTGTTCTTAAAGCTACTCAAATCTTTTATTACTGAGGGGAGACATTTACGATAAATACATTGCTTGTTAGTTGTAATTGTACAAACCAAATGACATTTTTGAATGTACATTAACTGCAGCATTACAGTTAAGTGGTTATGTCTAAGTCTAAGTTTTGTCTGTAATACCAACCTGTTACTTTGCTATGGTATATCAATATAGTCAGGGCTTAAAATGGAATATATTTCAAAAAAATTGTTGAAAAGACTTATTTGCATATGACACTGTAATATAATAAGGTTTTTCTGTTACTAATTTCTTGGTGGTAGGACAAGAACTGTTGTATTTGAAAGGACAGAAAAAAGATTTAAAAAAATAAAAGTTGTCTGTGGTGCTGAAAAAGCCAACGAAATCGTCTTGAGTTTCCATGCAAGTGCCTCAGGAGGTCACACTGGCCAAAAGAAAACCCGAGATGCTATTTCTCAACGTTTCTACTGGCCTGGAATGACTGGAGACATAGATAAATGGGTAAAAACACATAACTAACATTGAATACATGCATATATATATATATGTTATGCTCTGAGCTCGTTTCTTCTACCAGAAGCCTGGGAGCTTGAGGGTCTTGCGCAGTATCTTGGCTGTGCCTGGGACTGCACATTTTCTAGACTGAGATGTCTGATGTTGTTATATATACATACGTGTGTGTATATATGTATATACAGTTGTGGTCAAAAGTTTACATACACTTGTAAAAAACATGTCATGGCTGTCTTGAGTTTCCAATAACTCTACAACTCTTATTTTTCTGTGATAGCGTGATCAGAACACATACCTGTTTGTCACAAAAAACATTTATAAAGGTTGGCTCTTTCATAAATTTATTATGGGTCTGCTGAAAATGTCACCAAATCTGCTGGGTCAAAAATATACATACAGCAACATAAATTGTCAATTTTGGTGATGTAGAGAGTTGTGTCAATCAAATTAGCTTCATGTCATGGCCTCTTCACTTCTTGTAAGTGATTCTGATTGACTACAGCTGTTGACTTCTCATGAGTCCATTTAAATAGGGCTCATTTGACCCAGTGATTAGATGGTCAAGAGTCAACCAAGAATCACCAAAAAACAGGTCTGCAAGTTGTTGGAAGCTGATGGAACACAGGTGTCAGTCTCCACAGTCAAGCGTGCTTTACATCGGCATGGACTGAGAGGCTGCAGTGCAAGAAAGAAGCCCTTGCTCCAGAAAAAGCACCTTAAGACTCGGCTAAAGTTTGCTGCTGATCACATGGACAAAGATAAAACCTTCTGGAGGAAAGTTCTGTGGTCAGACGAAACAAAAATTGAGCTGTTTGGCCACAACACCCAGCAATATGTTTGGAGGAGAAAAGGTGAGGCCTTTAATCCCAGGAACACCATGCCTACTGTAAAGCATGGTGGTGGTAGTATTATGCTCTGGGGCTGTTTTGCTGCCAGTGGAACTGGTTCTTTGCAGAAAGTAAATGGGATAATGAAGAAGGAGGATTACCTCCAAATTCTGCAGGAAAACTTAAAACCATCAGCCCGAAGGTTGGGTCGTGGGCGCAGTTGGGCGTTCCAACAAGACAATGACTCAAAACACACATCAAAAGTGGTAAAGGAATGGCTAAACCAGGCTAGAATTAAGGTTTTAGTATATATGTATATATCTAACTTTTCAAAATGTATCACTTCTGCAGGTATCGGAATGTTCTGTTTGCCAATCTTCAGGACATAAAATAAAGGACACCAGTGAACATACCCCAATAAAGGTAATGATAATGAAACAATTAAAGGACTATAGTATGTTACTCTACACTGACATCCATAACATAAGGCTAAATTAAATGTTTAGATTGAATGTGTCATTGTACAATTTTTTGCTCTATTTCCATATAGGTTTCACAACCGTTTGAGCTTGTTGGGATGGACCTAATAGGAAAACGGAAAACCACTGAAAAAGGAAATCAGTACATCTGTGTCATGACAGACTATTATACAAAATGGACCCAGGCATATCCCATCACCTCTAAATCTGCAGAAGAGGTCACTAAACAAGTTCTTAAATTTGTTTTTCAATTTGAAGCACCCAAAAGAATTTTGACAGACCAAGGAACAGAGTTTGTCAATTCGGGCAAGTTGTATTTCATCAACATTTAAATGATGCCATGCAGTTTTTGACTTATGAATTTGTTATGTTTGTGACAGATCAATAAGAATGTCTGTGAAAAACTTGGCATTAAACGGAGTCTCTGTGCATCCTACCATCCCCAAACAAATGGTTTGGTTGAGAGAATGAATGTAGAGTCAATGGAAAACCTTTGCAGACACTGTGGCAGTGGGGACACAGAAGATAATTTGTGGCTAAGACAACAATGTCATGCAGTGACAAATACATTCAAGCAAATCATGTACCATCCTTAAAATTGTTGCAAAGTAATTAGATATACAAACATAAATCTTAATCATGGCCTTTATCTCTAATAAATAAGTTACGATAACAGCCCAATAAATACCCAAAGCAGATAAATGGAAAGTTGTCTATTTCAATTTCTTTTTAAGTCTTAAAGTCATTCTTAAATACAATTCCTAATGAACGTAGAATTTATTTTAACTCCATAGATGTCAGGAACATGCTGTCATCTCATCAAATATAGAGCGTATATATACCAAACGTATTTTGATGATTAACAAGAAGGTTTATGTTGACAAAACCCCATATCACCTTTATTAAACAGATAAAGAACTAAAACATTCTTTATGTAGAATATTTTTATGTTGTCATTTCAACTTTTTATTTTTTGGATTTACTGATCGCATGTGACACATGCAACCGCTGGTACCACCAAGGCTGTGTTAATTTTCCCAAAACGGACACAGACTACTGCTGTTCTATGTGTTTATAGGTTTTATGTTAACAACAATGTACGTCTTTACTGACGACAGTTCAGTGTATTTTTGTTATTATAAGTGAGTTAATTATTCTTTCTTTTTCTAAAAATAGTATTACGTATGTTTTTTTGTTGAAGAAATTAATGAGTGATTTTTTATGTTAAAACAAAATAAAAGTTGTACATGCTTTACATTTAACAAGGAGCATTGATTTATTTCCTTCTGTATAATCAAAAAGTAACTAGTACACAAAATCATAGTAGTTCTAAGAACTGCTGCTGAGTTTCACCTCAATTGGATCATATTTGATGAAAATAGAGGGGATGCAAATGTTGGCAACCTGAAAATCCATATTGCCACAAAATGCATCCCCCTGCTAACTTGGAGAAATAGAGTTAAGAGGGATTTCTCCTTTTATACGTAAGGACTCTTGTTCTCTGAGTCACTTCTATAATTTTCATATGAACAGGACAATAGACAGGGGATGCAATTATTAGCAGCCTCAGAAATTAAAATGCATCTCCCCTACATTAATACACTAGACAGTAAATTGTGATATAAAATGTTCTACATAATGGGCCTCGGTTTTGTAAAAGCTTGAAGCTATTATGGTGTTAAAAGAAAAATCTGGGATTTCAAACCAGCTGCGGAGAACATGTTAATCACGCACTGAAAAACGTTCGACAAATACGTCTCAATAAACGTGAATAAATCGTATTTATTTCAATGAATTTGCGAAATAAAACCCACAATTTCAGGGCTTACATAATTAATAAACGTGATAATGATAAGAATATCTTTAAAAGTTTCCTCTTCGGTAGGATTTCAGCCCGTTTTCTTATTAACAAGCAATTCTCGGCAGGCCTGCATTTCTCGGCATAACACCTGTCCTTTCACTCACCCAAGCGCTCGGCCTCTATGGAGCCGCTGCGTCTGCGCACTTTGTGCCTTCCAGCTTGAACAGCCCATCCTCGTAGCCAAAATTCTGTAGTGTATGCCACACTAGTTCAAATAAAATAATGTCCAAGTAGATAACTGGAATAAGCACATGGCAGCATTTATTCACGAACCGGGAACGATTCTTCTTCACAGGCTCAAACTCCACACTCTTAACACAGCGAGAGCGCCCCCTACAGAGGTTCACTAATTTCTACGTCTGGAACAACACAATTCTGCTCCAATAGCAAAATATATAAAACAATGTATGGGATTTGTGAAACCTTTATTTAATTTGTGAAACTTCACCAAACCTCAGATTGCTATTCACACTCGTTCCATGCCGATTTTTTTAAAATTCAATTCTAATTCAAAAACACTTTATTAATCCCAGAGGAAATTAAATATCAGTGCAACTCATTGATTGTTCACAGAGTTATTGTAGATGGTGATGGCTGTTGGAAGGAAAGATCTTCTGCAGCGGTCTGTGTTGCACTAAATCTGAAGAAGCCTCTGACTGAAGATACTCTGCCTTCTGAAGCAAGCGTATAATGGCCTCATCAACTCCAACTCCACTGCAGGGGGTCTTGCAGTTTGCTGAGCAAACTGCAAACTTGCCACTTGCTGTCAGCAGGTGGGCAGGACAGCCCACCTGCTTATTCAGGTGGGCTGACAGGAGTCTCTCCAGGACCTTCCTGCTGTGGAATATTAGGGTTACAGGTCTGTAGTCAGTGATGACTGATGGGTAATATTCTGCTATTAGAGCAGAATAAGCCAGTCCAGGTTTGAAGTGTCAAGGTTTTGTAGTTTTTCAACTAGAGCAGATTAAATATCCTGAAGGTGGTGAAAAATTAGGTAGAATTGCCCTTTAACCATTTTCCGAATCGGAAACCAACTTCAGCTTTGTGGTTCAGAACCTGAACCAAAGTTTCTTAGAAAAATGTTTTGTTTTTATGTAATCATGTGAAGAGCGACATACATTTAAAAACATCACTTACTTTTCTTTACACGTAAGAATATCCTCTGGTAATATTATTTAAAAAGGTTGTTTCTCGAAAGCGCTGGGAAAAGGCAGATTAACTCTATCACAGATTAGAGATGGTGAAAGTCCAGAAAAATTTGGTGGAATCGCCCTTTAGGCATTTCCCGAATCTCAAACCAACTTCAGCTTCGTGTTTGAACTCAAATAACAACCAAAAAATAAAAACCGTATTTTGACAAAAGATAAAAATGTTAAAATAAATCGCTAAACTTACCTAACAACGTACTATTTCGGCAGATAAACCAACTCATCAGAACTGTTTCCTTGTTGCCCTGGGGATGACGTCACGCCCGCGCCGGAAGTTCTTCGTTCTGTTTACATGTCGCCCTTTTGTTGTGTTTAAAAAGCTCTTAAAAATGTCCAGAAAGCGGGCAGAGAGCGGCAGCCTGAGGGCCTGCGTGGAGCAGCAGCTGGCCGCCGCAGCCTCGGGGGTTCTCGGGCTGCTGGAGGAGCGCGGCCAGGCGGAGCTGGAGGAGCTGCGGGCGCTGCTGATGAAGCGGATCGCGGCGGCCGTGGATTCCATCCTCACCGCTTTCGAAGCGAGCAGAGCGGCCGGAAGAGGGACTCTGGAGCCGGGAGAGAGGCGGAGAGGAGGCCGCGGAGAGCAGCCAACAGGTCCGTGAGCTCACCTGCAGTAAATTACACCCAGAAAAATCATATTAAACTCATAAAAACATCATCCACCGACTACAAGTGGAGCTTTCAGCCATGTCTTAACAGATCGATTTAAGGGTTTATCCCTGGATGGGAGTAATATAGGAGTAATAAGCAACCAGATACTAACAATAACATTCATTGCCATTATAAAAACATGTAAGATAGTAGCATTCATAAAAATACCGAAAATTGTTTAATATTAGATGTCTAACCATACCAGTTTCTCTAATACTGTTTTTAGCTCCTTTAATTTTGTATTTAGCCTACATTCATTCGTTTCTGTTTGTTTAGTCATGTTTTTTACTGCTTATTACATGATCATAACATTCAGTTTTTTGTGCAATAAGTAGAAAATCAGTCACCTGACACTAATAAAGCACAAGTATTAATAAACTTTAATGTTTTCACATTTTTGTCACATTTATATCACAAACATCAGTGCGTTTCATTTGTGTGTTACTTGATGATTTCATTTTTCCCAAGTTATAAGTGAAACAATCTGCCATTGAAATTTGAATTAAAATTTTAATGAATTATTTTTAAAACAAGCCTAATGTCTTTCTGAAAAATGACCTGACTTTTGACATATTTCAAGTTTACTAAGATATTTAGAATAGAAACTGAACCGACATGCTAGGTAAGGTTTTGTGTTTTTATTATTATCAGGTGCAGATAGTATTATCAGCAGCCAATTAATTTGTTGTTTATTTTCTTTGCAGAACTGTGTCTGTCTGTTGGTGTTAGGAGTCAGCCTTTCCAGAGACCATCTGGTTCCACTTCCAGACTCGAGCAGCAGGCGGCTTTTCCAGACGATGACACGGCAGCTGAGGAGGAAGAGGATGATGTGGTTGCAGCAGATGAAACATCTCACAGCTGCAAAGTTTGTGGGAAATCCTTCGACACGAAAGGCTTTTTGATCAAACATGTGGAGAAACATGCCAAGGACGAGGCGAGTGGGTGCGGTGTGTGTGGGGAACTTTTGGAGTCCAGCGCCGAGCTGAAACAGCATCTTCAGACGCATCGCGACAGCTGCAGGACCTGCGACTTCTGTGGCAAAAAGTTTCCCTCGATCCGAGCTAAAGAGACGCACATGCGGCTGCACACCGGTGAGAAACCGTTCAGCTGCCGCCACTGCGGCAAAGGGTTCAGCCAGAAAGGCAACATGATGACTCACCTGCAAACCCATGTCGAAGAAAAGCTCTCTGAAGACTTTGTCCACAGTGTTTCACCAGAGCAAGACATGAAGACCGACAGTGAACAGACGCCGTTCACCTGCAAAGTCTGTGGAGCAGACTTCCTAACGACCTCTGACCTCAGGAGACATGCCCGAAGCCACAACCAGCCGACCAACAGGACCAAACGCAGAAAGCCGAGTCTGACTCCTTCTCACTCTTGCAAGGTCTGTGGGAACGCTTTCCACAATAAAGGGAACTTACTGCGACACACAGAGACACATTTAAATCACCCCGACCTCCTGTGTGGCGTCTGTGGAGAGCGGGCCGAGTCGTCCGAGAGCTTGCAGCTCCACATCCAGAGTCACAGAGAAATGAGCAAGGCCTGCGACATCTGTGGAGACAACTTCAGGGATATGGAGATCCACATGAGGACGCACTCCGGGCAAAAGCCTTTCAGGTGTAAAGACTGCTGCAAGGATTTCCCCAGGAAGAGCTCCCTGGAGAGACACCTGAAGCTACACGCTGGCGAGAGGCCGTACATCTGCGAGTTCTGCGGGAAGACTTTCATCGAAAGCACCGTCCTCAAGCGGCACATCAAGAGCCACACGGGCGGGAAGCCCCGTATTTACACTTGCGAAACCTGTGACAAGAAGTTCACCATGAGTCAAGGAAGTCCCGGGGGAGGTCTGCGGCAAAACATTCAGGCAGATTGGCAACCTGGACTCCCACATGAGGATCCACACGGGTGAGAAGCCGTTTATCTGCAGCCTCTGTGGGAAAACCTTCCGCCAGAAAATCTCGTTGGAGACGCACGAGCGTTTCCACAAGAAGGACAAGGCGTTCGTCTGCCAGGTGTGCAGGAAGGGCTTCGTGCAGAAGATCGACCTGAAGAGGCACATGCTGACGCACACCGGCGAGAAACCCTTCAGCTGCCACACTTGCGGAAAGAGCTACCAGGAGAAGCGCTCGCTGGAGTCGCACATGAGGGTCCATTTGGGGGAGCAGGCCATCAAGGACCTGGCTGTGAGGTCACACATGAAGCAGCAGGAGGCAGAGGTCCAACCTCAGTTCACTCAGCTGTGATCTGTTGCTGTTTGTACGTAACGACTCAGCTCTTCCCTGTCTGATACAGGAAAAATGGCACAAAACAGGAAGTCTGCTCTCACATAAAGAGACAAAGCTTCCTGTTTCTGATGCTTTCTGACATCACCTCACATTCTAATTTAAAAGGTTAATGATTAGTCACAGCAGAAATGTTTTTATTGCTCCTATTTAGTAAATAATTGAACATTTCTGACAGAAAATTGGAGCCATTTTCACTCTTGTCACTACTATTATTCATTTTGAATGAATTTTGTTCAAAAATCCCCTGAAGGAGTTCAGTTCTGTGCTTTAATATGTGCAAAAACAAAAGTGAGCTACAAATAGCTGCTTTAAGGTGATCTGCTGTAAATATTTCACATTTTGGTTTAATCTGTACATTTAACTTTGCTCCTGAACTTGGAGGATTTTAAGAGTTTCTGTAAAGCAAAGAGTCGACTTGTGTCATCTTTACTTTCATAATAAACATTTTTATTGTAATTTATCCAGAAATAGGGAAGAAAAGATCAGAACATTTTGGATAGAAGACCAGTAAAATAACACTATTCCTGTCTTAAGTAACTCTTAGCTGTTCACTGGAATTATTTATAAATTAATTGAAAGCTTTATTAAAGCTGACAGAATAATTATTGCTACTAATTTTATTGACATCAAAACACTAAAAATTAAATTCTGAGAACAGTTTTCAAAATACAGGAAATCTTTAGTTCTTAACTTAATTAAAGTTATTTGTCTCAATTCTAAAAACACCCAAAAAGAACTGTTTCTCTCCCAAAATATGATACAAACTTTTTTTAAGATTTTCTTTTTTTCCATTTTAATCTTATTTAATCCTTGTGCTTTTAGGAGCATATTTTCTACAACTTTCATGTTTCAAAATTAATCATTTCCTGGACACAATTTAGAAGTTTATTTTTTTTTTAATCAGTTTCTTTAAACAGTTTGGGCCTCAAACTAAAATAATCAGCGATGAAAAGATCATGAAAAGATATTTTCTACAGCTTATAAAAATCTCCTGAGTTGTTTATTGTTGTACAAGAACCTTGTAAAATAATTTAACTTGATACTTTTTTCCCCAGTACTTTTTTGTTATGAAAAGGAATGAGGATCAAAAATGTGACTTTTGCTCACTTATAAACGTCTCTTTGCTATAATCACAATTTAAACTTTTAAAATTGTTTAGTGCATTAAAATTGTGTTTTTGCTTTTCCCTCATTGTTTTGACTGAGTAGTAGCTTTTAGTGTTTTTATTTTTCTGCAACTTTAATGTTTGTTTGACTGTAAGAGAAAACCTTTATTTTGCAGAGCTTTTATTTGAAGTTGTATGATGTGGTAATGCTGGATTGTCTTTTATCCTGAGTTACTTCTGCTAAAACTGTGTGAAATAAAAAATAAATAAATAAAAACGGTTTGGTAAAATTTTGATGGCGATTGTAATTATTGCCTTTATGTTGATATTTTCTTAATAGAAATGGAGAGTCAAATCACGATGAAGAAAAACGTAAATAACTGGGGAATCAGATCTATGACTGGACAGAAAGCAGACACTGCCCATCCAGCAGGGGTCGCTATTACAACAACAGTAAACGTAAGCTTTGTGTTTTCATGTTTCTTTACATTACAGACAAACGCAAACACTGTGCACCCACCTCTTATTTTTAATTGACAGTGTTGTTACATATTACATTGTATTTTTAAATGTATATAAAACTGTTAAGACATTAGTACTTTTGGAAATAGTGGATTGTTTGATTACCTTAACCAACAATGTCAAAAAGCGTGGAAATTATGAGCATTTAGATTGATGACTATGAAACTTACCTAATATCATACGACTAATTGCCAGTACTTTGCCTGATGTGCAATATTTTCATGAAAAGCGAAAATTTATTGTCAACATTACCAAACACTACATTCTTTCCAACATGTTTTTGTGATACATTTCCAGACTAAATAACTTACAGTTGGGGGTTGTTGTTTGTGTTTATTATATATTACTGTGTATTAATTATTCAGAGTAAGCTTTTAAAGGAGACCCCTCTCATTTTGTTGCTTATTAAACGTTTATTTTCCCATATAAAAACAACTGACGGTGGATTTCTAAGTTGGTTAATAAAGGTATTTACAAATTCCTCCTGACCAGCAGAGGTCGCTGTTTCCTCTTCAGGCCTCGCGTTCACTAAACGGAAGCGTTTTCCACAGATTTCCTATAAAAACTGGGTTTAAATGCTCCCATCCTCGCTCGTGTTTTAGTGGCTTTGGGAGCCTAATCTGCGGCAGAATGAGCGCCATTCAGCTGCTGCGGATGTCGGTGCACCAGCGGATCAGCGCCGCTGCTGAGGACGTCCTACAGCAGCTGGAAAAAGGGGAGAAAGCGGTGAAACTCCGGACGCAGAGAGCAGTGATAACCGCGCGGCTAACAGCTACCGCGGAGGAAATCTTCGGACTGTTTAAGGAAACTTTAGCGGAGTATGAGGAGAGACTGCGGCAGTCCGACCAGGAGATCTGCCTCCAGAGAAAGCAGCTGGATGCTCTGCTTAAACCTGAAGTCAGACTGCAAAGATCGGAGCAAACGGAGGCTTTTAAAGCCGCAGGATCTGCTGCGGCCAGCGCTTACTCATCCAGTTCCGGTCAACTTCACAATAAAAGCCCGGCAGATCGGAGCGAAGAGGAAATTGAAGACACAGGTGCGATGAAGAAACCTGAAGTACAAATTAGTGCCAAAAGAATGTTTTCAACTAACATCAGCATTTATTCAACATATTTTTACTCAAGTGAAAGTACAAAATCGCTGTCTCAGAAGTTTCTCCAGAATTTAAAAAACTTTACTTGAACAGGCCACTTGACTGCTGAATAATCATAACATTTAATAGTTTAAAAATATTGCCATCAAACAGCCAAAAATATAAAGTTGTGTGCAAATTCTGGTATTTCACATCTTGAAATTGACAAATATACAAATAAATAGATTTTAAGACGACAATATCCTTTTATGTTTTGATATAAAACTACTGAAACTAATGCATTCCTCTGAAACTCAAAAATTGGTACGTTTTTTTTTTCTTTTTTTTTTTTTCTAGAAAGTTTCTGAGATTAAGGTCAAAATTTCAGATTTTTTTCTAACGCATTTTTGACTTTTGGGTTAAAATTTTTTTCTACTAGAGAATTTCTGAAATTAATCTCAGAATTTCTGAGTTTCTCTTTTTTAACAGAAATTTATTCCTTCTTTTCTTCTGCCTACGATGGCATTCATACGCCATACTGCTTCCGAAAAAGTGATTGCCGGCTAACTGCCTAAATTCTTGTTGACATGGTAACCGGAAAAAGTACGTCATAAATAGGTTGGGTAAACGGTCCAAGTCCTTCATAAACAAAAGTACATAACAGAAATTAACTTAATAAATCTATAAATGAACTGGATGTATTTAGATACAAAATAAATAGTTCACATCTTTTCCACAGGACAAAATGAAAAAAGGGGAGGGCCTAAGGGACGCAAACATTTTAAAGACAATACCACAGAAGAAGATACAAAAAGGGAGGGGCTTCCGTTCTTAAAGTAACACAGTTAAAACAAAGTCAGGTGGGAACCCATACAAATAATAATAAAAAAAGACATTTTGAGTAATTATAACAAAAGGGAAAATCAACCAGGTTACACTTGCTGCTAAGAGCGCACACTCTGTCATATTTTTACAAATGCAATATAACAGAGCACATTTTTAACACATATGTCCCACTCTGACTAAATTTCTTTTTTTTTTATTTTTTTTTTATTGTTTCCCAAGAAAGTAACTAAATTTCAAAACCCCAAATGTTTGCCGATTCCTAGCATAAATTTAGTTGAATAATTTCTCTATTGATGTAACCTGTTAAGATTGCTGTGACACACAGTTACAGTCATACTCAAATTAGAAAAGATGCAATAAATAGTTCCATCCATCCATCCATCTTCTGCCGCTTATCCGGAGTCGGGTCACGGGGGCAGCAGCTTAAGAAGAAATAGTTATTTTCACATTTATTGATATCGTAATAATGTCTCAAAATATTGTGATAATACTTTAAGTCCATATTGCCCACCCCTACTTGAAATAAAGTTGTTCTGGGGAGAATTTCTGACACGTTTGGATTCTGGAACAGGTCAGAAAAACACAAGTTTTTAGAGCTATGTTGTTGTTTTTTTTAAGTCTGTTAATCTCTTTAGTCTAAACATGCAACTTTTGTTTCCAGGCCTCCTGAAGATAGTGACCCTGGACGACTCTGGCCTGCCAGCCCAGTTTGACTCAGCGGACCTGAATCCGCTCGATTCTGAGAACGTCAGCGATGCTTCCTGCCCGTCGTCGCCACGCTCCTCTTCTCCATCCTACCAACTGGCGGCCTCTATGTGCACCGACGAAGACGATGACTGGACGGAGAGTCAGTCTCTCAGGTCAGAGGGCAAAAGGAAAAAGAAGCGAGGTCGGCCTTTTAGATCCGTTGAGAAAATGGAAGGAAATCCGCCTCTCGGATCTGCTGGGAAGAAGAAACGAGGACGACCTCTCGGGTCTTTGGGCAAGAAGAAGAGAGAACTTCTTGGTCTTGAACCTTTAGTCACTGTGAAAAAGCGAAAGCGCTCTCCTCCTACAGAGCGTTTCAGCTGCCATGTCTGCGGACGCCTCTGTCCGGGAAAAGGCTTCCTGCTGCAGCACGCGCTCCGTGTCTGCGGCAGCAATCTGGACCGGCGCTGCGGCTTCTGCGGCGAGCTTTCAGACTCTGCTGATGGCCTGATGGTTCACCTGCAGGCTCACCAGCAGAACACCAAAAAGTGCTCCGTCTGCGAGAAAACGTTCACCTCCATCAGGGCGCAGGAGCTGCACTTCCGCATCCACACCGGGGAGAAGCCGCATGAATGCTCCGAATGCGGCAGAATGTTCCGGCAGAAAAGCAACCTGATGTCTCACATGCTGGTTCACGCGGCGGAGAAACCGTTCAAATGTAAAGAGTGTCCACGCGCCTTCTGCCACATGACGTCGCTGGAGCGCCACATGGAGGAGCACAACAAAGCTCTCATCCTCTCCTGCACCATCTGCAGTCAGGAGTTCAGCAAACGGAAGGACCTGCGGAAACACATGGCGACCGATCACGAGGACAGCGTCCCTAAAGCGAATAAAAGCCGCACATCTGTGTTGACCAACTGCAAGGTGTGTGGGGAAGCTTTCGACAGGAAGATCCTGCTAGTGAGACATGCTGGGACTCACGCGCAGGAGCCCAACTGCTGCTGCGGCGTTTGTGGGAATCTGTGCGACTCCATCGACAGCCTCAATTCTCATCTGCGCTTCCACCGGGTCGCCGCCAGGACTTGCGAAACTTGCGGGAAATCCTTCCCCGGCCGTTCGGCTTTGCTGATGCACCTGAGGATTCACACCGGGGAGAAACCCTTCAGTTGCAGCTTCTGCGACAAGGCTTTCAACCAGATCGGCAACCTGAAGATGCACCTGAAGATCCACACCGGCGAGCGGCTTTCTCCTGTAGCATCTGCGGGAAGGGCTTCACCCAGAAGAACAGCCTGGACACGCACATCCGCTTCCACAACAAGGAGAGGCGCTTCCTGTGCCAGGTGTGCGGGAAGGGCTTCATGCAGGACGTGGACCTGAAGAGGCACATCCTGGTCCACACCGGGGAGAAGCCGTACGAGTGCAGGGTCTGCGGGAAGAGCTTCCAGGCCAGGCGCTCGCTCAACGGTCACCTCAAGATTCATGAAGCCGGAGGGATGGCGGGCGTCACCGAGGACCAGAGGATGGACAGCTTCTTCTCTGGACCCTTCCAGCTGTAGCTCAGAGACTAAACCCAGGGCTGAGCAAAACGGCTTAAAAAATTAAATCTCTGATATGATCAGACCCAATCTGATTTTAAATTTCATTTAAAAAAAAAATTCTCTGTTTTTCTCTAAAAACCAAGTTACAAATATCAGAAAACATTTTCAAAAAGTGGCCTTTTCTTTCATTAAACCTTCTGTGAGTTTTACAAAGGAGAATTAGGGACAGGTCGCGAGAATTTTAGCTTTGTTAAGCAAAGGTGCAGTTTTAGCAGACATAATATCTGAATATTAAGAGAAAAGCATCATTTTAACAAATAAAAAGCTTTGATAGTTATCAAGATTTGTTGTGACCAGTTCAGTCCGTGTGGTTCTTTTTCCAAAATGAATTGAGGTATTTGCTCATCATTTCAAAGTCCTTCTCTTGATAGAAAGAAATGTAGTATTACCATTAAAAATAATCTGTTAAACCTATTCTAAAAAATAATTTTGCTAGATGCTCAAAATTCGTCATTTTAATTATTTTTTTTTTTTTTTTCATGTTGGCACAGACATTTTATGGATCCTCATAAAATTACGACTTTATTCTCGTGATTCAAAAACCAAACTTAGCCTGATGCTAACACTCTGTTGTAGAGTTGACCTGAATTCACAGTCCAAATAAATAAAACAAGATGGCCGCCCTGGGCATGGTGACATCACTCTGAACTATGGAAACTCACAGAGTGGATTGATGGAAAAAAATCCAAATTTTCCCAAACATTTTATCTTTCAAACCCCAAAAATTCAATCAACGTCCAACTTGCTGTCTTTTGTTCTTCTTCTGAAAACAGATTTCTGGATTTCTTTGTGGTCTCATCTCTTGATCTGGACATAAACAGTAATTCCCTTTTCTATATAAAAGCAGGAAAAACGATGCAGATTCTTAAAAACAGTTTGCAGGTTTGAGCCCAGCAGGAAATAGAGGAACTAACAGATAATCCCCTCAAAGACACAATAGAAATAAAAACAAATGTTTAAAATTATTTGTAATTTTGTTTTCATGGAACGAAAGGTGAACAAATATTGAAATTGTACATTAGTTACATTAAACCAGAGAAGATATTAGGAAATCTGTTAAATCTCGAGATAATAAATGAGGTTCATAGAGTCAAACCATCTCAGTGTAGCTCACAGTTGGATCTGTTGGATAGAAAAACCAGGATCAGTTCTGGATCTGCAGGAACTGGTGTGAAAGTAAAACTGTTCTCTGGTTGGTTCAGTTTTTTACTTTAATGTAAAACCAGTTTGGAGCATCAAGAGCTTCCAGTAGGAGCTGGAAGCATGAGACTGATTTTATTAATCTTCTGTTTGACATTTTGTCCCACAGTTGATGCATTTTTAAACATTTTTTTACTATTTCAGACAAGATGTAAATATTTCTGTTTTATTTTGTGAAATGTTATGATTTTGTTCCTCTTTCCTAATTATAATTGCTATAAGGTTTAGGCTGAGATTGGATGAATTGGACCTCTGGTGCTAATTATTATACATACACTGTAAAAACAAACTCATATGAAGTATTTTTAGTGAGTTTCTAGTGAAAATATCTTACTACATTTGAAATAAGAAAAAACTAACATACAAATAATTTTTCAGCAAGATAAAGGAATGCGTTTTAAGTAAATAATTCCTTAATTTCATGACAAAGTAATTATTATGTCACTTAAAACAAGATGTTTTTCCGTGTTTGCAGTGAAATAATCTGCCAGTTTAATTTGCATGTTTTTATTAATATTAAGTAACTATTAACTTAAGTTCTTAAATCTTGCTGAAAAGTTACTTATAAATTAGGTTTGTCATATTTCAAGTGTATTAAAATATTTTCACAAGAAACTAAACCAAAAGTACTTGGTAAGATTTTGTGTTTTTACTGAAACAAATTAAAAACTGACTAGATATTAATTTCTACTTATATAAATAATTTTTCTTTAATAAATAATCAAAATACTGAGCATTGATCTTAATCTGTGATGCAGCTTTTGCTTCTTGTTTCTTCATCTTTTACTCTGTAGATGATGTTATGAAGGTTTTATAAGAGAAGCAGTTGAATGTGTGTGTTTGTCATTTCTTGGCATGCGGTCCCTGGTTTTCCTAAAGACTCAATGCTGAAGGATTCGTCATGAATTCAGCAGAATGTTCCTCTGAACCAAAAACTGACGTTTAAAGCCGGTACAGGACGTGCGATATGTTGATTATATGTTAAAGTGTTTTTTATATGTTGTTGGACACTAATAGCTACTCTGGGCCCATTTTGAGTTTCATCACCCTGACTGGTGATCAGACAGTCGGAAACTGAAAAATCCTGTCTTGTTTTCAACCAGTGAATGGAATTAAATGCTACCAAGTTGTGGTAGCAACACTCTTCAGTGTGGACAGTTACTGAAGGAGGAAAACTGTTTGGTTTGGATGTTTTCCCTTAATAAACGTTCATCAATCATTTGAAAACTGCTTATGGTGTTCTTATGTTTACTATTCATTTTTTGTCTAAAATTAAAGTTTACTTTTTATTTAACATTGAACCAGGTTTAGAACAAATTCTCAGCTACCTATTCAGAAAACATTAAGACATCATACAACAGAATAGTGTAGAGCAGAAAACAGAAGAATATTATAAACCTAAGAGATAAAAATACAACCATATTTTAAGCGCCTTTGCGAACCCTTTGTAAATAAAGCATTATGTGAGTCTAATGTCATTTCATATTCATACTGACTAAATGTTCTATAATACGTTAAAAAATTACAAAAAAATCAATGGAAAGCAAAGTATATATTTTTCTCTTGAATATTTTTTGTTAATTTTTAACTGTAGTGAACGTTGAATGAATCAGGACCACAGAAAGAACTAAACATGTTCAGCTCCTCCGAGCCTGCAGGGGGCGCTAAGCCTCTCTGCTTCCTCTCAATGACCCGGACAGATCAACACAGGCTGGACTGTTTTCCTTCCTGCAGCCCGGTGGACGGAGCTCCGCACTGGGATGTCTGTTTGTGTCCCCGCGGAGCTGCGGGCTCCGGCTGCTGACCGCCTCGGTATCGGAGCTGCTTTCCAAAGTCGGTGTGGAGATTCTGGCTACGCTGGAGAGGCGCGCCGGGGAAGCCAGGTCGTTCAGAGGCTCGGGCCGCTTGGTGCGGCTCCTGCGGCCGCTTCTCACGGACGGGATGGCGGCAGCTGCGGGGCTGATTGCCCAGCTTCTGGAACGGGAGGTGGAGGAGTACCGGCGGCAGCTGGAGCGCCAGGGCCGGCTGCTGAGGCCGCACGAGCCCGGTGGTTCGCTGAAGCGGACAGGTGAGAACCGCTAGCTTGAAGCTGCAGCCCAGGGCGACTGTTGCTAAGCAACCAGAGACCAATCAGAATCAACCGGCTGATTATTAAAATTGAGCAGCGTCATTCATGTAGAAATTTTGGGTATATTTCTAATTATTATACATAATATCTATTAATTTTATTATAATGAAAAATCCTTCACTTGCTTTTTTGTTTGTTTGTTTTTTATCCCCTGAAACAAACATTTTATTTTAATCCCGGACTGCTTTTTGCTTCCCAAAAAGCAAAACATTTTTTGCCAAGTTTCCATCAACCGTCAAGTTTAGAGTTTAAAATGGTTTCATAAAGGTCCCCCTGTCTCTGGCTTTTCTCCTTTATATCTCAGTTAAATATAAAAGTTAAAAAAGGTTTTTCAATACTGCACTGCTCTTTTTAATGCTAATTAGCTTTATTGACCTGTCTTTGAAAAAAAGCAACATTTAATTAAATGGAAAGGAAAATGTTTGGTTTTAGTCTTACAGTGAGAGGAAAGGGTTATTTGTCTTTTTATTCATATATCTGATTTCATATGTTTAGTTTTCTTCTCGTCTTTCAGTTTTCCTGGGAAATCTGTTGTTTCAACAAGGTTAAAAATATTCCCAGATCTGGTGATACCATCAGTTTGTCATTTGATTCTGATCAACAGAGTGATTTGACTGTCATAAGAAAATCAGAGCTTAAGTTCTACTGTACAAAGTAAATAAATAGGAGCTTTATATTACAACTAAATTAACTTGTTTGCTCCACAGATAACTTTCTGCAGCATTGCCTTCTGACCCAGATTGTGGCATAAATGTTTTTTATTACTGATGGCTGACTGATACTGATTTCCTGTTTTCTTCGAGGTCTGAGCCCCAGAGTCTCATTATGTTTCCAAGAACTATGAGCCATACAGGCTCATATGAGTGGACTGTATCTTAATCAGCAATTGAATGAAACTAACATTAAACGCAGAACAAAAATGAGCTGCAGTTTCTGTACTTTAGGTAGTTCTGGATCGAGCAGAAGATGACTCCCTGACCTAATTTAGCTTTCTCTGCACAAAGTGGTTCAAAGCTTGAGCTGTTTGACAAGATTGTTTTCATGAATGTCTATCTTCATTAATTCATACAACATTTTTACCATTCATTTTTTTACGTAAACAGTAAATAAACTGGGCCTTGTGAAAGTATGTGCACCCCTTCAACCGTTTTTGTTTTGTCACATTACTACTAGGCCTGTGACAATAACAAATTTCACTGGATGATAAATTGTCCCAGAAGTTATTGCGGTAAGCGATGATACTGTTGTTTTGAGACCATTTTCAGGTGATAAAACAAAATGCAAGAACACATTTTGAAAGATCAATAAACCTTACATTCTAATGAACATTTAAAACATTTTAAATAAACAAAGCAACAAATATAATGAATTCTTTAGTTTCTGTAAACAAAACAAAAAGTTGAGACGAAACGCCAGACTGAAGACTTCTGTCATCCAGTTTTTTGGTTGTGAAAGAGAAAAATAATAGATCACGCAAATAAAAATGATAAGGCTTATTTTCTCATGCAATTAATTAATTTATTGCTTGCGACAGGCCCAACTCCTGCTATTAAGGACACTATTGTGTTTTATTTGGTATTTATGTGAAAAACTATCAAAAGTTGAAATATTTGTATGAAATAACGATGTTTTCTTCTCTGTCATTCTCCATCGGCTCCTCTACCAAAGACATGACGACAGGTGATGAAAACCTTCCGCTGCATTCAGATGCAGCAGCTGCTGCATCCTCAGACATTTCTGCTGCTGAAAGTGATGAATAATGGATTGAAAACTCGTCAGATGAGAAAGAGACAAACACAGCAGATAAAAGAGATGAATCTGTAAGTAATCAATGTAATTTGTGGGAAAACTTTCCATCACAAAGGAAATCTCATCAGACACACGGAAATTCAGCAGACTCACCTGAAAATCTTTGTGGAGTTTCCCACGGGCAAACACACTGAAGAGGCACAAAAAGATTCACAGCAGAGAGAAACCAAGAGCCTGTCAGATCTGTGGAAAGACATTTGCTGAGATCCAGAAGCTGGTCTTCCAGAAGCGACCAGAAGCTGCTCTTCGCTGGTCCTTGCTTCTAGAGCATCTGAAGACGCATGAAGGATGATCATTCAGAGATGGCTAAACTGGAAGTAAACATAGAACCACTTCCTGAGGATTCACTCTGCTGCAGAGTTTGTGGAAATTCCTTTCACACTCGAGGCTTCTTAAGAAAACACTCGGTGACACACAGCAGCGAATCCAGATGTGTGTGGGGAGCAGCTGGGTTCATCGGACATTTTGCAGACTCACTTGGAGTCTCACAGGGATGCTGGTGTGACATGCAGCGTGTGCGAGAAGAGTTTCCAGAACGTGGAAACGCACATATGAATCCACACAGGGTTGAAGCCACACTGATGCCCCGTCTGTGGCAAACGCTTCTCCCGACCTGGAGCTCTGAGGCCACACAGGAGGACACAGAGTGACAAGAGTCCACTAGGCAGAGAACAGGAAGTCCAGAATACAGAAGATCAAAATGCAGAGATGTCAGGTAGTCCGTCATCCCTCTGCAAAGTCTGTGGGGAGAGTTTTCAGAGCAAAGGCAATCTAAGAAAACATGCCAGGAGCCACGCTTCAGAGTCTGTCTGTGGGGTGTGCGGTGAGGATCTGTTATCGTCTGAGATGCTGGCCGATCACTTGCAGGGCCACAAAGACAAAGGGAAGATCTGCCACATCTGTATCAACAACTTTCAACACATCGAGATCCATATACAGACCCACACGGGCATCAAACCAAACTCCTGCAGCATCTGCGGGAACTGCTGACCTGTTGAATACAAAGATCTTATTTTCAGATTATTCCTTTTAACATTTTACAGAAAAACAAACAAAATGCATTTGTATGGAGATCCTCTACCAGAAAAAAATTATTTTTTGAGTTTATTTGAATTAAATTTGAGAATTTCTGTCATGACAGACCTGATTTAGTTGTTTTCATACATTATCGTGAAGGTCTTTAAATGTTTTTGGATTAATTTAAACAGTCTTTATATTCAAAGATCTGCTGTAATTTAGTTTTTACCAAAGAGAGAAAATTGTAAATTTCTTGGTATTTTTAGTAGGAAAGTTGAGAGCACCATTTTCTACATAGAAATATTGAATATTTAAAAAATTAAGACGTGTAACATCATGTGTCTGTTGTTTATGTTTGTACAACCAATAAGGAGCTGTGCAAAACATTTTACTAATTTTATATTTCAAGACATTTTATCTCAAAATAAAGACATGAGAATCATTCATTTACTGTTTTTAATGGATTAGGGTTGCATCTGTACACATGATCAATATGTTTTTCTCGTTTCGTAATTTTAACTATTGATAAAATATCACACTTGTAAATGTACAGAAATGACAGATCCTGCTTTGGATCAGATTATAGATATCTTTTTTAATTTTTTCATTTCTTAATTTGAACATAAATCCATATCTATATTTCTGAAGACAAATTATTTTCAAAGCACATTTTAAGTTTTTTTTTACATGTTAGATTATTGCTTTTAAAAAAGCTAATTGTTGAATTAATGTAAAATAATTTAAATTGTTAGTTGTTTATGTGGTAAATTAGTATGAATGTGATAGAAAAATTTTAATTACAGTCATTTGAGACATAAATTAGGCTTGAAAAATTGACTTGTAAACATCTCTGCTACGGATTTAAGTGGCTCTGTGATGGTTTTACTTTAACTGTCGCTGAACGTCACGATCTGAAACCTGCTGGTCCAGAGGAGCCCAGTAAAAAATAAAAGACGCAACAGAGTTTTTCCACCAGATGTCACTACAGCCTTTAAGCTTAAACTGTTAAAACTGAACCTTTAAATCGCTTTAAAACATAAATGGAAGATTCAAACCTTTGAGCCTCATATTACCTGCACTTCCTCTTTATTGTCTAATCATATAAACTGTTGCATTTAAGTTTATAAACAATAAATCTATTATTAGTTCTGTGGTCAAAGGTGAAGACATCCTTTAGTGGACTTTAACATTTACTTTTTAAACTGGTCATTTACAGTCAGTAATTTACTGATTCTGACTGGATTTAATTGGAAGCTTTAGAATCTAATCCTGACTTGAAAGCTCCGGGCTGTAGTGATAAATAATTGAATTTAATTTGAATATATTTGAAGAACAAGCATAAAACTTTAAGGTACTGCAGGTAAAACAAGTTAGGAAAACAGTAGACTTACGTCTAATCTCTCTGGTCACATTAAATTAACTCTTCACACATAAAACACAATATGTGTTAATAAATGATAATCAATATAATTTATTCACAGAATGAATAAATCAGTTCATAAATTCTGAACGCATTAAGAAACATGTGCAGCGAGGCTTAGAAACCAGCTGTTTTTAGAAGCATGCATGTGTACAAATAAACGGTCTAACGTTAACTGGCAGCCAATAAAAAGCTTTTTTATAACTAAAGTATTGCACAGTTTTGTATAACAATCGCTGTCTGAGCCATAATCCAAAAGTGAAAGGATGAATCTGTCACTAAAACCAGCTGCTGCTGCGAAGAAACCTTAAAAAAAAAAAAAACTAAGTAAAACTCCCTGCACAAGACTCCACTGCTGAAGAAAAAACATCTGCAGGCTTGATTACGGTTATAGATATATATAAATTTATTTATTTATATATATAACATATATGTTCCTATCATATTTTATAGCAAAATGTGCAGATATGTACAAGACATCTGAGACATCTTCAAGGAGTCGTTACTTCATTTTTTCCACAAAGTATTTTAATATATTTTTACTAATACGTTCATTATAATTTTTTTTTGCTTCTGGTAATTAAATTTTGTTGTTTGATTTCTTTGTTATTTACTAAATTTTCTTTCTGTATATATGAAAAATGTCACTGGTAGAACGGTTCAGACCGACATGTTCACATTCATATGGTGTCTAAATTAAATTCGATGTATTATGACTAATTTTGTTATCATCGTGGAAAAAGGTGGAGCTGCCATGTTGGAGAATGGAACAAGAATCCAGTAATGAACAATGAAAAACCAGGAACTTAAATACTGAGGCAGCGTTGGAAAGTGACGAAAGAACCAGAAACGCTAATCAGAGGAAACGAGGTAGAGCTGAGGAGAGGATAAAGCAGGGAAACTGAGGGAGGAGACTAATTAACACAGAGGAAGCTAAACTAAGACTGAGGCTCTAGAAACCAAAAAGCCTGACAACAATCTAAGAAAAATAGATTCAAACACAGAAGAGAAGAAAAAACAATGAAGCTAAACACAATGGAATGAACTATTATGGCAACATGTTGACAACAATATTAAACACAGAGAAATTAACTGGATATGGCAAGACCTATTGAACATAATCAAACACAAGAAACAGACTCTAAACCCAAAGGAATGTAACAGGAATTATGGCTTTTGGTTCAAATCCTTGATCAGCTGTAAGTTTTTATATATTTAGGATTTATACAGGTCAGCTTTTTTCCAATGGTCCAAAAACATAAATGTTGGGAAACCTGGAGAGTCTAAGGGTGTGTTTACATCACACCAGTTCAGTCTGCTTTAATTGAGCTCAAACTTATTTATCTAGAAAGTTCAGTTAATGTGAACTCTGACCTGGACCAATAAAAGTGAACCTCTGTCTAGGTCTTGATGTGTCTGGGACGGTTTGCATGTATATGGAAAGGCCTATCAGACCTCCCCAAAAGCAGGGCATTCTGGGTAAATACAACCAAAACAAATGCCAGAGTTTTGTGCTAGCAGGAAAATTGAATGTGGTCTTTTACCAAAGACAACAGAGAAATCCTACAACCGCTAAAATCTGATGAAAGTCCATTTTTATTTACATTTCTTGAAGAAGGACGTTGCACTCAGTGTTGTTTCAATGGTTCGTGGTGCAGCGCCACCACAGGCGAGGAGGGGAACAGCGGGTGAAAAAGTAACAAATGTTGCACCTTTGGTCCCAAATCAAACTAAACTCACAGTTCTGGGTGAGTTTGTGTCTGTCTAAAATTAACAAAATATTTTTCTTACTGAACTCAAAAAATGTGGACCAGCAGAAACTGAAAGGACACGGACAGTTAGCTAAGTACTCTGAGAAACGACTAATTTAATAATACACACTTACACAGAAGTGTTTGTGCGTCGGTGTTTTTGCTGTTGCTTCTTTGTCAAAGCAGATTGACTTTTGTTTGAACAGACTTGTGAGGAATTCCAGGCATTTAGACACATTAACAACCATTGACATCTCTTGTCACTCTCACCTGACTCACCTGTGGATCGTTGCAGTCAGTGGGCTGTTTACTTACCCACCTATAATCTGCGATGTTGTTTTCACAACAATCAGTTTGCAAGGTCTGCATTGTGTGTTGATAGCTGGTTTTGCAGAAGAGCTCCAATGTCAATTTAAAGATGTTTGTCCTCTTTAGCATTTATTTCAGTAAAGATGCAGCATGTTTCACACTCATGGGATAACCATAAAAGTGGCAATAAAAGCTTCTTTTTGTATGACTCTGACTGCATGGCAGCAAACTGCTCTTGACAAGCATTCCCATGTGTTATTTTACAACACCAGACCCAAAAAGAAGTGATTTCTATTACTAAGCCCAACGTAAAAAAAAAATGCATTTAATTAGATTTTCAAATTTATTGATGTTTCTTGACACTCATTCAGTATGATGGAAGATTGGTGCCATTGTAGATAGAAAAAAAAAATTGAAACAAAAAACTTCAACATATCTGAGTTTCAAAAGTAAAAAAAAAAAGACATAAAAATAAAAAAACCAAAAGTTAAAAATTTGCTAGAAGAAAATAACTAAATTTCAGATTAATTTCAGAAATTTTAATGAAAAAAAAAGATTTTTTTTTTATTTCAAAAGACAAAAATGTTTGACTTGAAAATCAGAAAAAATCCAAAAGTTGGAAATGTTGAAAACTACAAACTTTCCAAGTTTTTTCTGAAGTAAATTTGAGATTTTTACAGCAATTCTTCGGCCTTTTCATAGCCAGAAACTTTCGGAGGTTTTTGGTGCCGTTATACTTCCACTCCCTCTAAAATGTTGTGATCTTTTGTTCTGATTTCTGCAGCTTAAATTTACTGATTTTGTGGCACCTTTTTCAAAAAGTTGTGGTCAAAGTTACCATTTTTTAAAGTTTTTCTTTTACCATAATATGGCCTCAGAAATAAGTTGAAATTCCCCAAAAAGACAAGTTAATATTTAAAGTGCAAATAACATTTTCAAATCCCTTCTTGAAATTTTACCATTAAATAAAATCAAGTCCTGAGGAAAAGTCAGTGCAAAAGAAATTGCTCTCATGTCATTTTTTGAGGTTTGTGGGTCATTTCTTTCAGTGGTTGTTGGTGCAGCGCCTCCGCAGGCGAGGAGGGGAACAGGTTTTTCAATTAGTTTGGTTTGTTTGATGTGAGAGAGGGAACCACACCAGCTGAAAATGTAACAAATGTTGCCATTTTGGTTCCTAATTTAATCGAATCTGCAGGCCTTTAAGAAAAAAAACCCTTTAATTTCAATTTTCTGAACCATTAATTCGATGAAACCCAGCGGAGGCATTTCCTTTGACCCCCGGTGTTTGTCTGGAGTCGATGCTTTCGTTCATCAGACAAGAGAAACACACACAAATGAGACTTTTCATTAACAAGAGAGTTACGAGTGGAGGGCAGGGAGTGTGTGTGTGTTTTAACATGTGTGTGTGTGTGTGTGTGTGTGTGGGTGGTGATCATTTCCAGGAAGAGGTACAGAGGAGGGAGAGTTTGTGTGTGTGTTACTAAGTGGCTTCCTGGTCCACCGGGTGTATCCTGTTCAAAGACGCACTCACCCTGTGGGTCATGCATACGTGTGTGTTTGTCTTGTACATGTACATTAACTTTATCATCAACAACACACACACACACACACACACACACACACACACACACACACACACACACACACACACACACACACAGAGTTTTTGTTGACTCCACATTCTGTCCATGATAAACCTGATTGTTGTGGGTGTCAGGTTTTGCAGATTCAGAACATCACCGAGGCGAAGACGGTTCTTGTGTTTTGTTAGCGCCGACTTCCAGGACGGCCTCTGACTGGCAGGGAGCCGACCGCCGAAGAAGGTCAAAGTTTAATAAGAGATTGTTGAATCATTAAACCTTAAGAGATGAGGAATGTTAGCGTCCTGCGTCAGCTGTCTCGATGAAACTGAATCTGAGGAATTAAAACAAACATGTCGGTTTTCCCACACCGGCTCGTGTTCAGAACAGTGTGCAGTTATTTTAAACGAGGGAGGTTGTTTAAAAAATGTCCTGAAAATATTTAAACAATCAAAGTGTTGCAATAAGCTGGTTCACTGCACAAACACAAAATCCTCCAAAGTGGTTTTAGTGTATTTTTTAATGCAATTAATTTGAAATACACTTGAAATAAGACAAAACTGACATACCTGTACTTTGTTTAAAACTCCCACACCCAAATTAGTTGAGCTCTATAAATATTTTGTTTTTTATGAATATAAACAATATTTAGTCTTTGAAAATTGTGCAGCATCAGTTTATTACTCTTTATTTATGGATTTAACCATTAATACACTGAAATTTGTGTTAGTGAAATAATTTTTCCTTATTTGATTTGGCACCAAACTGGCTCCAGCCCAGGGCCCTTCAGGCTTGTTAATACGGCCCTGCCAATCAAAAAACTTACATTTGGGTTTTTGTTCATATAAAAGTTCATTAGACACCCGATAGAGTGAATGAATGAATCGTGATCAAAAACTAAATGGAGTGTATTTAATGTTGACCTTAAATAAGAAACAACTAAAAACCAGTGAGAACTAGAGTCAGATGTAAAGTGGAAATATTGTGCAAAATTCACATTTGTACATTTCTATTCTTCCATTTGGCTTTTTACTGCTTCTAAAAACAGTCAAAGCTCTAAAGAGAAACATCCAGCTGTTCTGGAAATTAGTTCATGCTTTGTGGTATCTGGAAAATGTACCATTTAAAAAAAAAACCCTCCAGATTATGACGTCACAGTGGGCGGACACTATTCCGTTACCCAGCAACCAGGCGGAGCTCCACCCACTGTATGCGCTCCATGATGGCTGTTTTGTTGTTGACAGTTCCACATCTCTTTGCTGCTATTTTCACGTGTATCAAGCGGGAGTGTAAACATTGCGTGGAGGCGGGGGGCGTGGCCAGCAGCTGTTAACTGGCATAACAGTGAGAGCCATGAAACAGCTCAAAATCACCAAACTAACATTTAGATTTTGTGTTATGAACATGTTTAATACAGATCTATCTTAATTTGTTTAATAGGAAGCACATAATAGGCCACCTTTAATTAAACCAATTAGAACAAACGCTTCAGTTGATCCTTCATGATTTACTGATCTTGAGCATCGTGACGTGTTTATGTCTTTATTGGCGGCTCTGTCTTATCTCGACCTGTTTGTCTGCTGGGTGCAGATTATTCCCACACCAGGAAATGTGTTGCGGCTGGTCACCAGGGGGCTCCACAACTGCGTGGGTTTCCTGCTGTCCCCTCCACTAACCTCATCCACACCAGCTGGAGTCAGTAAACCGGACCCGAACCGTCCGCTGCGCCGCCTGAAGTCGGGTCTAGTTGTGGGGGGGAAAGCTTCGGAACCAGTCAGCAGACCCACGGGTGGGACTCGGACACGCACGCTTACTCAGCGCTGTCTCTGCCCTCGTGCCCTGTATAGGTTACGTGCCCCCACTTTGAAAGAAATACAAAAACATATATGGACGCGCACGTGCGCGCGTGGCCGTGAGGAAGGTGGGACATCGCCGGGACCTTTTTCTGTTTTCCTGCTTGCATTGGACCGGAAAAGTGCCGGCAGCAGCGGGGGTTCGGTTCTCCGCTGAAAACCTGAGTTTCTGCGCTGCTGAGGAAACATCACGCTGCTCTTCTTCCTCTTCTTCCTCTTCTTCTTCTGGCTGCTGAGGAAACATGAAGCTGCAGGAAGAGAAGCTCTGAGGATCCGAACAGGTAAAAGAACCGACTGGCTTTAGAAGTTCTGTCATTTCAAGCTGCTGAGTTTGACCTGAATCACACGTTTACGTTCATTGAAGGTAATGGCCTTTAATTACAGTAATTGGTCTAGTTAAAGTCAACCCAGAAAGTCGCCATGTTTAATCCTGACGAAGCAATTAATCAATCAGACATTAGAAATTCCTAAGCTTGTCTCAGGAATGAAATCCAAAACCAAATAATATAATTAATAATAATACAAATATTACAATGATTTTGATTTAAATTAGTCAAGATGCAGAAAACAAAATCTTTCCAAATATTTTTCTGTAGTTCTGGTGCAAATAAATAAATAACAAAATTTTTTGCAGGATAAAACTAAAGGGCACAAAAGAATAAAGATGTGGGAAATAAATATAAAACCTTGTAATAATCCCAAAATATAAAACTCAGATTCCTTATCACCATGCCGACAATACAAACACATTAATCATTTTAGTCTTGTTGCTTTAGTTTGATCTGGTATTATTTCTTCCACTCTGCAAAAATGCAACAGATTTACAGAGTATTTTTGTCTAGTTTCTGGTGGAAATATCTTATTATACTTGAGAAAACTAACTTATAAATAAAACAAGATGTAGGAGCTTGTTTTCAGTAAACAATTCCTTAATATTGTAACACAGCACTCTTGTTAAAAGTGAAATAATCGATGAATTTTTGCCATGTGTGGCCTGCTGCATGTGCTGGTTCTCTCTGGGTACTCCTGCTTCCTCCCACAGTCCACAGACATGAGTGTTAATTTATGACTCTGACTGTGAGTGAATGTGAGTGAGCATACTTGTCTCTGTGTACCGAGCCTCTCAGCCATCACTGCAATTGAGATTATGAAACGAACAGCTAAATTTAACGCACATTGAGTTTAATTTTATTTTAAAACATTAATTCTGGATTAATCCATAAATTAATTGAACATACAGTTGACAAATATCTCATAAAACTAAAAAAAATGTAAGGAGTCATTTTATGGTGTTTGCAGACATCATTAATTACAGATTACTGCATTTATTACTGTGTGGTAATAATATATTGCTGATATGCTGGTATGTTTTTCAGGGCATGTGCAATATTTGTATTCTTCTACTTAGAGCTCATAATAGTTTCACTCACATCCATTATAAAAACTGATCATTATCTCAAACAGAATGTTGAAAGACAAAAAGAAAACAAGCACAGAGAAGCTAAAAATGCAGCTGAAATGTTATTTTTGGAGCTTTTTGGTATAAATGTATAAAACAGTTACACAAAATCAGTTTTATTTACGTCTCCAGCTGAACTTTTAGCTCATAAAGTAACACTATATGTGGTGAACCTTTCAGTCAGAGAAATATCAGAGAGCCATAACGCCAGGAGCTAACAAACCGGCACCCTGTGGTGGGAAATAAAAGCTCTCTGTGGTTTGCTCCGTCTGCCTGTGATTCATCATGTCAATCACTCGTAACGTGAAAAACCTCAATTCTAACAGAATCCAAACAAATATGATTTCTGCTCTGCTTTGTTACTCTTATGTGTGCCTGAATCCCAGCAGCTAGTAGGTCTGTGAATCCTCAGATATGATACATTTTAGGGTGAATTCACACCAGCCCTGTTTAATCCGCTTTAAAAAAAACTCTGGTCTGTTTGCCTTGAAAGTCTGGTTCGTTTGGAGAATACGTAACGGATCAAAAAGGTGAACTCTGCTTATGCATGCACTGTAAAAACACAAAATCTTACCAAGTGTTTTTGGTCTAGTTTCTAGTGCAAATATATGATCACACTTCAAATGAGACAAACTTAAAAGTAACTTTTCGACAAGATAAAGGAGCTTGTTTTAAATAATTCCTTAATGTTGATGAAAAAGTACAAGTTACACTGACATTATCTGCAAAAAGTGAACTTTTTCATCAACATTAAGGAATTATTCACATAAAACTATATCTTGTTGAAACTACTTTATTAGTTATTTCAAGTTTGCTGAAATATTTTCACTGGAAACTAGACAAAAATACTTTGTAAGATTTTGTGTTTTTACGCCAAGCTGACTGAAGACCGCTCCAAATGCAGGAAGTGGACAACAACACAGGGAATTCTGGGTAAACACAACCAAAACAAACCTGTTTGTTTGGCTCTGGCAGTAGAAATGACTCGTGGTCTTTTAGCGGCAACAAAAGAGAAATTGTCCAAGCGTTAAAAACTGAAGCCAATCCATTTTTGATTACATTTAGTGAAGAAGGAAGTTGCGCTCATGTCTTTCTCAGAGGTTTTTATGTTGTTTCCTTCAGTGGTTCTTGGTGCAGCGCCACTACAGGCGAGGAGGGGAAAAGGCTTTCCAATAGTTTCAGTCGCTTGACCCGGTGCAGTGAGAAAGTGAACCGCAGCACCTGAAAATGTAACAAATGGTTTAACTTTGGTTCCCAAACAAACCAATAGTTTGCTGGACTGTCAGGAAGGAAACACTCCTAAATACCTGAAATGTTAGAACTTTGTTGACTATTCCTGAATTTTAAAATAATCCTTTGACAAACAAGAATCCAGTTGAGTGATTTAAAAACTGGTCATTTTTGGCTCCATTTGAACCCCATAGACAGATAAAAGCATGTATGAGAGTCTCTAGACCTTGTTGGGATATTAGTAGTTTAATCCTGGAAATGTTCTTCAGGTGATAGAAGACCGACTTTGTAATCGTCTTTAAGTGTCTCTGAAGGTTCAGGTCCATCACTACGTCCAGATTATGAAGATCTCATCCTCTTGACGTGTTTTTTAATCTCACTCAGTTCAGGTTACAATTTGAGCTTCTGTAAATTAAAAGCAGCTTCTTTCTCTCTTTTTGAAGTTTCTCCCAGCAGATGTTGATGCTGCTGTTTCCTTCCTCGTTAATTTGATCTGACGATGAAGATGCATAAAGATGAATCAGAACACCAGGCTCAGCTGTGTCCTGTTTGATCTGCTGCGTCTCTGCTGCTGTTTCGCAACACTTATATAAGTCTGAAGGCTTGCATGAGAACAATGGCGCGCACACACATCTACTGCAGCACAAGCACACGCATATTTATTGCTGTGGTGTTCCTTCTGATAAAGAAATAAGATGTGTAACTAATTATCCCCAGAGTTTAAGTTCCCCCAATGAAGATGCTGTTTGGTTGGTTTCTGTGGTTCATCATCACCTATTAAAAATGTTCTGAATCACTTCATGCATCGGCAGCTTCAAGGAGGCACAGATCAAACTGTGAAAGGAACCTTCTGTAAACGTTTTCGTGTAGTATTAGTTCCTCAGGTCTACTGCGTTTTATTCTGGCGTCCGTCTGAATGGTTCACCGGTTCACAGAGCGGCGCATCAGATCCTCGCCGTCTCAGTTCGTCGGAAAGCGTTTACTCATTACTCGAACGGTAAACAGGCCTTTCTGTTTAACCTGCAATTAGCTCACAACAGCTCAGTTGCACACATTACTTCCATATCTGTGGACCTTCAAGCACATGGGGCCCACATGGAGCTAATGGGTAACAGTTTATGGATCCCACATGGAAACGCTGGCGGAGGTTTCACATGCTGCAACAGTTCCTCAAGAGGATCCATTAGTTTTGAGATGTTCACTCCATTCAGAAAAGAGGATGAATCACTGGATTTAATTTCACAGCAAAGGGAAAGTTTCCTAATTTGCTCTACGGAGAGTTTAGCTGGTTTAGGTTTCTCCTGACAGCCTGTTTAACACTAAAACAAGTTTATTTACTAAAAACACAGTTACCAGGCAGTCGAAAGTTTTCTCAGCCCTTCATTTTATTGGGATTTTGTGTAATCAACACAAACGCTACGCTGAACATGACTTTTTCACGGCAGGCTGAATAATTCTGACGTTTTCGCACCAAAACAATCCGATCTTTTCCACTTCCACATGTCGTACCAAATCAGAGACGAATCCGATTGTTGTTGATGTTGTCAAAGCGTCTGCAGTCTGAACGGTTGTCGGATTTTATTAAAGCATCACCTATTCAGGAGTTTCTGAATCACTTCCTGACCTGAAACACATTTTTCTACGTCATTAATGTGAGACATTCTGAACCAAAAACCCTGACGCATTAAATCAGGATGTAAACTAGCACCTGTTTTTTTACAGCTGGTGATTATTATTAGTAATTGATTCTTCCGCTGACTAATCGATTAATCAAATGGAAAAAAAATCTTGTTCTGCTGATTTTTTTACATTAGAAATACATGATAATAAACCAATAATTCAGGAAAATGAACATTTTATTGCCTAAAAATGCAATAGCAGTAGAGTTTAAGTGAACTCTTGATTATTGGTAGCAAATGTTTCACCTGCAGCTTAAAAATACAAAACTCAACTTTTTCTGCTTGACTTAACATCAGTACAGCTTAAGGCTAATCTGCTAATAGTTTGTTGGATTAATTGATGAATAACTGTATACACATTTAATTTAGTAAAGTTTTTGTTTTTGTTTTTTTACATAATTTGAACCAGGTGAATCAGGTATTTCAGCTGAAGTTGATTTTTTTTTAGTGTTTAATGTATTTATTGAAAGTTTTTCATGACAAAGACACAAATGTACCAAAATTCCCAATGAGAAAAAGCAAATAGTAATAATAACAATTAATAAAAACCCAATTTCCTAATAATGAACAAACACAGTCCTCACTGTCATTTAAATAAACCAGAACAATTTAAATTGCTACATAATACCAGTTTAACCAGTAAAACTAAAATCCATCTGATCCTCAACCTGCGTCGACAGTTTATCTAAAAAAAGAGAAAAGATTTAAAAGTCTAGTAAAATTTTCACGTTTTAGAAGTTTGTTCAAAATTATTATTTTAAATACAAAATGTTTATATTTTTAAAACAGTTTTGGTTTAATTTCTGTTTGTTCTGTCTTTTATTTCAATTAATTTCTTATTATTAATCCAATTAATCATTTCCCACAGTAACTCAAAACAGATCATTTTAGTTGCTGTAAATAATCCCAACATTGTTGTTGTTTAGCAAAGTGTTTTTTTCCCTGCAGATTGTCTGTCAGGCGACCAAACTCCTCTTCGTCATGCTGCCTCGGCTCTGCATCCTCCTCCTCCTCTTCCTTCCCCTCAGCCAATCGGACGACTGCGTCTTTGGTTCTGGCAACGCGACCGATGGCCGCCAGACGGTCACCATCGCAGCCATCTTGCCAAAGACCAACACAGAGTATCCCTGGTCGTGGCTCCGGGTGGCGCCGGCCCTCCACCGGGCCATCTCGCGGGTGAACTGTGACCCCTGGCTGCTCCCGGGCCTGAAGCTGCATCTGGTCAACGGCAACTCGGAGAACACCGACGGCTACTGCTCCGACTCAATGGCGCCTCTGGTGGCCGTTGACCTGAAATTGGCCCACGATCCTTGGGCTTTCATCGGGCCTGGATGTGAATTCTCTTCCTCGCCAGTCGCTCGCTTCACCACCCACTGGGATGTTCCCATGGTGACCGCCGGCGCCCGCGCCACAGGCTTCAAATTTTACGCGGCGGTCACCAACACGGGCCCGACTCACGCAAAGCTGGGCGAGTTCAGCTTGAAGATCCAGCAGGCGTTTGATTGGCTGCGGCACGTCATGCTGGTCTACACTGACAACAACAAGGACAGCAACTACGACCGGCCGTACTACTTCACCGTGGAGGGCGTGTACGAAATGCTGAGGGTCCAGAACATCACGGCCTACGACTACTCGCTGGAGACCGACATCAACTACAAGCTGGCGGTGCAAAAGATCAGAGACAACGGCAGAGGTCAGCTTCCTTTCCCCTCTTTCCTGCTTTATCTCCAGTGATCAGTTGAAGGCATCTGAACTTTGACCCTACAGCTGCTTTCACTGTTTGCTCAAGTCTTCCTCTTCATTTCTCCACTTCACTTCAGTTATTGATTTGCTGTCTTGGAGATCCACAGTTATATAGTCCCTATAAAAAGTAAGATGTTCCAGCCTTTTATTGCTTTGACAAGTTAATTGTTACAGTTATTTTGAAGATTAATCGATTAATTGGACGAAAAAAATTCACAGCGATTCTTCTGATTTTTCATTTAAGCTTTTACACAAGATTAAAAATACATTAAAGGGGACTTTTTATGCAAAACTCACAATTTGCACATGTTTGTACTTCCGTTTGGGTTTCTGCTGCTTGAAAAGAAAAAAGACAAAGCACATAAAAAAACAAGTTGTTTTTTTTGGGCAGTTAATTAAAGTTTTTTGGTGTCTGGAAACGAGACATTTCAAAAACCTGTTGAAATTAACGTTCCAAATCAGAAAGCACTGCACTTGACCGAGTAACCCCAGGAAAGCCAACCTGTTACCTAGCAACCACAGCGGAACTCTGCCCGTTACCGAGCAACCACAGCGGAACTCTGCCCGTTACCGAGCAACCCGGCAGAACTCCAGCAGGTTTTGTCAGTTGGCGCCATGAGCTGTTCGGCTTCTATTCAAGTTGACTTTGAGTTTCAGTTCAACCCACAATAAAAGCTAGTTTTTAACTTTATTTTCTGTCGTTTGTAATTTTTTAAAATGAAATAGCGAGGAAAAAAAGTCTAGTTTTTATTGCAAATAACTTAGTACACTTGAAATAAGACAAAGATCACAACTAACTTTTGTTTCCCAAGCGTTTTATTATTATTATTATTATTATTATTATTATTATTATTATTATTATTATTATTTTAAATGCTTAGAATTGGTTAAACAGTTTCACTCGCAGATTTTTTCACTTATAACATGAGATTTCTTTCTGTGTTACAAATAATCTGCCAGTGGAACCAGTACTTTTTAAAATCAATATGAAATAATTATTGATTTAAAAGAAGGCCCTACAGCTTGTGAAAAAGTTACTTGTTTTTTCAAAGGTACTTGGTTATGATTTTGTCCAGATTTGATTGAGATGCTGCTTTACGTCATTTGAGTTAAAATCTGGTAAAAATGCGAAGGTTTCTCCAGTCTAATCACACAGCACAGGGTTGGTTTGAAAAACTTTTCTCACTTCATAAATTCCATCAGATTTTGAGATAAAATCAAGTCATATCTCCTTCTAGCTTTCCGTAGTTTTTCCCTTCTTCTGTCTTTTCTTTATGACCCGTCATCCGTCGTGTTTGGATGATCAATCAAGGTCCAACACTTCAGCTGCTCTGACTTCCCTGTTTTGATTCCTCTTCACTCCCATGCGCTCTTTCCCGTTTCTTTCCTCATCCTCCCTCGTTTTAGAGCTCTCTCCCTCCCTTGATGTCGTTAAATGAAGGTTAATTATTGCTTGATTTTTCTCCGTACTGGTTAATGACTGACCTCAGTTTTATATCTTTGTCTCCAATTGAGTTTGTGTGCTTTTTTTGTTTTGTTTTACATCCTACATTTATTGGCAGTCATTTCAGTTTAGGGCCTCTGGAGTGACGACATTCCTGCGTCGTAAGGACATTCCTGCATCGTCAGGGCAGTCTGGTCCTCTGTGTGGGGCTTCAGTTTAGAAACAGAATCAGTGGAGCGCTTTTTGCCCCCCTCGGTTGGAAAGACTAATGTGAGTGCATTTGTTGTGCACACCTGTAAGTAATCTGTCCCTGTGGTTCTTTTTTGCTTATGTAATGTGGAAAACGCCGCCGCCGTCACGGAGTGAAGTAACTGCGCAAGTTAAGGTATCACATATAACCGCACGCCTCAACTATTAATACTTATTCCAGTTTGAAACCTGATGATCTGATTGCTGCCAAATCGGAGAGCAGATTCGGTTTGTTTCCTTTGTCTTTTGTCAAGGTTGGACTTTTCAGCATCAAATGGTTTTTCCTTTAAGTTCTTTGATAATCGTCCAAATGTTCCTGGACACACAAAGCAGAGAATCTGTCCCCAGGACGGCTAGCTGTGGCAGAGAAAACACCATAAAAACATCTGGAAGATGAGGAAATTGAACTACAGTTCACTATGGCAGAGCATGGTGGTGGCAGCATCAGGCTGTGGGGGTCCATCTACAAAAACTACAAACCAATCCTGGGAAAAAGCAGGATTGGTTGCAGAAGAGTTCACTTGGACAGAGATCTACCTACAGCGAAAGGATGGAACACATTTACGTATCAGAGTGGCCTAGTCAAAGCCAGATTTAAAAGAATATACATATATGTGACAAAACCTAACAAAATATTGCCACTTAACAATTATGTGCTGCGATGTTACAAACAGCAACATTCCCATGGACTCCCAGCTCTTTTTTCCACAATAAGAAATCAGTTTTACAAATTAAATTTCAACACTTACTTTTGAATAATTATTTGTTTTCATCCTGCAGAGATTCAAATAAAGCTAAATACTGAAAGCTCCCTTTTCTGCTTCATCCTAGAAACTTTTATCCCCTATTGAAGGTTATGAATGTATGTAAATAATTATTTCTTTGCATGTTATTTTTTGTAATCAGAAGAAATCCTTTGATTCAAAGTTGCATTATTAAGACATGTGCACAATTATACTTATTGTTTCTTAATTTGTTTGTTGCCTCGTGTCGCTAAAAAGCTTCAAACTCAACATTAGGAATAGCTCTTTGAATTTTGGTCACATGTTGTCTACTTTAAAGTATTATATTTAGAAAAGACTAGCAAACATAAATATGTGCTTTATTTCAGAATATGCTCAGTTTTATCAGAGTTTACCAGGAAAATTTGATGCAGTCAACACATTTCACACTGGCTTGTAGTTCACATTTCGACCACTAGGCGGATACCAAAGGACTTCCTTAGTATGAGAGGCACAAAAATCCAACATTTGTAGTTTTCATTCTCCTGTTGGTCGTATTCATGAAGCTAATTAGCACAGCTAGCCTCACCAATATTTCTGCAACTATGTCTGCTTTGTTACTTAATCAGTCAAGAAATCAAACATTGAGTTTTAAGGAGTGAAATGTGCTACAGATGATTCTTTTCACAACTTTGTAATCTTTTCCGAGTAAAACTGAAATTTCTGAGGTAAACAAGATCACTTGTAGCTGGTCTTGTGTTTTGTCAGGTTTGGTGTGGAAAGAAGCAGCCCTGCTTTCAAACGCCCTGCTGGTGTTTAGGAAACAACTTGGTCCATTAACTTGTCGCGTTGTGCAGGTGTTGGTGTGAAACAACCTGGCCGTTTTTCCATTAATCCTAATAACTGGTTGTGCCAGATTTGGCAGCGACGTCTGCTGTTATGTGTTGGTGACAACTTTAATGAGTTTTTCACATCACTGTGGAGGAACTTTGGTTGACTCTTGAATTGAATCATTTTTATGCCTGAAGAGTCTCTTTAATACCACAGCATCTCTTTCCACTCGAAAATGTTTGACTTTCCAAGTATTTTCTGAGATTATTCTCAACATTTTGGAGATTTTAATGAAAATTTACTTTTTTTTAACTACAATGGCCCTAATACACTGATACACTGTAAAAAACAAAACCTTACAAAGTATTTTTTATCTAATTCCTAGTGCAAGTAACTCACTACACCTGAAGAAAGTAACTTTAAGCAATAACTTGTTTTAACTCAGTGATTATTGATAATAAAGTACTACTTCCCCAGGCAGATTATTTTACTTATTAGACATTTTTCTAGTAATCTGCCAGTGGAACTACAACTGGTTGCCAGGTAACGTGCTGGGCTTGACTGGGGTTGCTAGGTAACGGTGCCATGTCAGTTGGTTGTGAAATAAGTGACAAATATCTGCCCATGGATCTCGTACTTTTAATCAATATTACAGTTATTTACATTAAACAAGCTCATTTATCATCATCTGCTCTTTAACTTTCACTAGCAAAAGGCTTGGTGCGTTATGTTTTGTGACTTAATTTAAAACTTTATTCGCTTCTGCGACATGTTTGTGTGGCTTTCATGAATGTACCTGTTCAGGTGTCAGTGACGTCAGTGTCGGTAGCCGTCAGGTTTGGACCCCAGCAGGTCCCAGGTGTGCCGGGTGCAGTTTGGTGTTGGGGATGACATCATCACGGGCTCGGTCGGTAACGGCCGTGCTCTCTCTGAGCGACACCAGCTGGTGCCCCCGGCAACGCTGGACGTCCTCAAACGATCGCCCCTCAGTGTGTGTCTCCGCGCTCGGCAGATATAATTCATGCAAATCTGTTTACACAGTAAGATTATGGGGAAGTGTCTTCAGTTCCACGTATCGTATATCAAAACGTGTTAAAAGTTAAGACGTTTATGGTGCGGCTGAGGTCGAGGAAAGGGTTAGGCGAGCGGTTGCTATGGCAACAGCTGGAGAAAGTTTTCAGAAATAGGTGTCAGTTGGCTTAATGTCCTCTGAAGTCATGGAAACAGAGAACATGTGTGGCAGCGAAAAGTTTCTCGCTCTGCCTTTTTGTCTTTTTTTAATTTATTTTTAGAGTTTTATTAAAAACAGTTTTTGAAAGACAAACATGGTGGAACTTCCTGGGTTTCACATGTGAAAGTTGCTGCCCGCAGTCAGTGGGTCCACCTCGGGGGACCCGGCGGAGCGGGCCGGGGAGGGCCATCGTTCTTTCTGCGGGGGACTTTGAGTGACACTGGGGAGGCGGATATTTTCAGTCTGCTCCAGATTTATACAGAATGTGGTATAACTGGAGGGATGTTTTCACTTGTTCTCATGCAACTTTAATATTTTATTATCTGGTGAAAAACAACCTAGCGTATCGTGCTAATGTTTTTAACCATTCCAGATCTGTCTTTCAGAGAGTCAGTCTTTATTCTTGTGGCTTAAAGGAGATCTATTGTGCTACCTGGACAGGTTATGATAGATCTATAAGCTATATAAAACATGTTCTTTACATTTTTTGCACAAAATCTTGGTTTAGGTTTTAGTTCTGCCTATTTTGAGCTGTTTCACTTTAAATCCATATAAGCTGCTGCTGACCACGCCCGCCAACTCAATGTTTACACTCACACATGAAAATGACTGCAAACAGATGAGAAATTATATAACCATACATTTTTGAAAAGCAGAAGTAGAGCCTCCTGCACAACCAACAAGGTTGCACCATGTCATTTCTAAATGGTAAGTCAGCAACAAAACACTTTTTTCAGCCGCCCTTATGCAGCGCATAAGGCGGTAAAACCAGCTGACCAAACATGCTGCAGCTCCATTTGGGTTGCTAGGTGACGGGGTTGGGGTTGACTGAGGTTGCTAGGTAACAGCGTGTTGCCCGTGGAAACTGCTCATTTTCCAGACACCAAAAAAACATTAACCATCGCCAAAAAAATGTCTGTTTCTTTGTAAGCGCTTGAGCTGTTTTTAGCAGCAGTAGGAACACAAATGGAAGAACAAAAACATACAAAATCATAATTTTGCAGAATAGATCCCATTTAAACAACAGTTTTCTCTTCAGCTCTATTGCTATGACAACACTAAGTGCACAATATGCTTTTAAAAAATTAGGAAAGCGGAAACATGGAGGACAAAAGAACAAGAATCTGGTCCAAGGTTTCAGGTTTCACACGTCACATTCCCATGTCTGCATCCTGTTGAACAATCTGAGATTATCTGTGAAAATAATCCCACTAGCTCCTCTCAACATGCATTTGATTTCTGTTGTCTCGAGGGTTGAGTTGACACCTTTGCCAAAGTATTGTTCATAACGATCCCTAACGAGTGTGTCCTGTCTCAATGCTGAGCTCGTTAGAGGGGGTTCTTTGATTATTGCCATGGAAACGGAGAGCTGAGGTCACGAGCCCTGAGCCGTGCCTGGTCCACAATCTGCTGGCGTCCAACTGGACCCTGAAGCACTCTGAGAACGGCACAATGACGTTAGACGAGTGCAATGTGAGGAAACGACCAGACGAGATCAGAGCGGCTTCAGAGTGGAAGAAAACAGCAGAATCACCGCAGAGAGAGAGAGAGAGAGGGGAGAGAGAGAGAGAGAGACAGAGAGAGAGAGAGCGAGAGAGAGAGAGAGAGAGAGAGAGATAGTCACATCGATCGTATGAACACAAAGCAAAAGGAGGCGAAGTGGCTGTGACAAATAAACGTCACATTAAGGAGCCTCCAAAGATAAACAAAGACCCAAAGCAAAAGACACAAAGTTGTGTAAAAACGGCTTCAACGGTTCAGCATCAAGAAAATGCAGCAAGTTTAATGTTGAAGATGATTAACAGAAACAAACACTGCAAAAAACACAAAGTCTTATGAAGTGTTATTGGCCTGTTTGTCTTAATTCACTTAAAATAAGACAAAACTAACTTACAGGTAATTTTACCAAAATATAGGAGTTTGCTTTGCATAAATAATTAATTAAAATTGATTTTTTAAAAAGTTCTAGTTGTAAAGATTGATTATTTCACTCATCAGACATTTTTTCCATGTTATAAAGGAAAATAATGTGTAAATCTTGGTACATTCAGAAAATGACGAATGTTGAGCGTCTTGTGAAGTTATATTTTGCTATTTGTTTTACAAATAAGGAAATAATCTGCTAACTCATCAGCATCAGATTATTATCAAAAGCTGAAATGATGGTGGAAGCGGCTGTGTCTGTTTCTTTCACTTTCTTGTCTTTATTGGATGATGCTGTAAAACTGTGTAAAATATATTATAATTTTTCCCGCTCATTTGAATGTGTAAATATGCTTTACTACTGTTCTTCTTTTGTTTGAAGTTTATTTTCTTTGTTTATCCTTTTATTACATTCAATAAAGTCACAATCAACTCAACTCAAATCTCATTATGACTTTATTCATGTAATATTGCAACTATTTTAGTAAAATTACAACTTTATCCTCATATAAGTTTTTATTCTCATAATTTGTCTTTTCTTACCTGATCTTAAAATGGCGTCGTAATAATATCCCAGTGGATCCAGCTCTATTTTGTTAATATTCAAGAATTAAAGTCGGTTTCCTGTCTCTGGCAGTGGTGTACGTCTGCTGTCCGCGGGACATCTTCCGGAACCTGATGGTCCAGTTCTGGAAGGACCAGGTGGACATGGACGACTTCGTCTTCCTCTTCATCGACCTTTTTGCTGAGGGTCTGAGTGGCGGACGAAACGACGTGCAGAGGTGGGTAGAAAATACTCAAGAGTAAAGAAGAACCTGATCAAATGATCAATCAGTTCATATTTAAAAATTACTTCATCAGACTAAACAATAAAGTTTAGTGGAAATTTTGATATTTTAAAGATGATCAATAACTCCCAGCTCTTTTTTTGTGCTAACACATAATTAGGAGTTTATTGCAGATTCTAACTTCTCCTAAACATCTGCCTCAGCTTTAACTGATGTCAGATTATATGATCTGTACAGTGAGTGATAAAATTCACATTTACCTTCATAAATAAATGCAAATATTTCCAAATTAGTTCCACAAATCACAAAAACAATCGCAACATTAGAGGGACTGAAAAGATGTTCAACATTATTTAACTTTAAGAATTCATCAATATTTATATCAGTTTTCCAGCCGGTTTTATCAATACATTCCGGCCCTTTAAGAGCTTTTATGATCTTGATTTGGCCCAAAATGAAAATGAGTTTTCTGGAAGCCATATGTCACAATAAATGGTAAAAGTAAAAAGTATGATGCAGTAAAATTACTCCTAAAAGTAAAGAGTGAATGTAATTAGTTGCTTCCCATCCCAGGCCCTGGTACCGAGGAGACCAGGACGACCACGCAGCCAAAATGGCCTTCAGGGTGAGAGGTCACGCTGCTCGTTTTTCTACAGTAGTTCATTCTTACAGGTGAAGATCATGGCTCTGAGTTTATTGTTTTTGCCGTTGTGTCTGCTGTCAGAGTGTGAAGGTTCTGACCTACATGGAGCCTCGGAACCAAGAATATTTCAAGTTTGTTGAGGATCTGAAAAGAGACGCAAAAGAAAGTTTCAACTTCACCATCGAAGACTCTCTGGTAAATACATCCGTCATGGCAGGACGACGTCAGGCAGACATTTCCTGTTAACGTCTGTGTTTCCCTGTCAGTTCAACCTGATAGCGGCAGATTTCTACGACGGCGTGATGCTGTACGCTCAGGCTCTGAACGAGACTCTGAGCCAGCAGGCGTCGGGACCGGGACCCGTCCAGAGACCCAAAGGAGATCTGGTGACACGCAGGATGTGGAACAGGAGCTTCTCAGGTGATTCTTCTCCTGTTCTGGACAGGCCTGGCGCTCAGATAGGAATGGGCTGTCGGCGGCGAACCAATCAGAGCGCAGCGCTGGACGAGAACCGTCTGCTTTGAAAATGTGTGTTATTAATCAGAAAACCACAGCGCAGAAATATCCATCTCATTTTCTGCTCTGTGTTAAACTGCAGCTGCACTTTACCAGCAAAACACTCAGTAACAGCAAAAACACATGTTTAATTAACCGTTTGTTCTGCGAACATAAAACACTTCAGTCAAGATAAAATACGAATTTTAACACCTTCACAGAGCTTTCATGTAGGGTTAAGCAAACAAAGCAGCGATGAGGAAGACTGAGGGCATTAATGCATGTTAAAGGGGACCTATGATGAAAAATTCACATTTTGCATGTTATTGTTCTTCCATTTGTGTTTCTGCTGCTGACAAAAACAGACCAAGCGCTTTTAAAAACACCCAGTTGTTTTGGCAGTGACTTAATGTTTCTTGGTGTCTGGAAATGACCCGTTTCAAAAACCTGTTGAATGTCACGTCACAAATCAGCGGACAATTCACTTGACCTAGCAACCCCAGCAAAGCCCAAACCGTTTCCTAGCAACCGCATTGGAACTCTGCCTGTCACCTAGCAACCCAGACGGAACGTTTTGTCAGTTGGTGTATCTAAGCTTCCATTTAAGTTGACTCTTAACTTTGCTTGCTAAGCCTGAAAACGTAAAGCCTAAATAAAGGACAAAGCTTTATTGTTATGTCCGAAACATCATTTTAATCTTGCTGCTTTAGTTTGTTCTGGTATTATTTCTTCTACTCTGCAAAAACACTAAAGTATTTTCAGTCTAGTTTCTATTGCAGTTATCTTAGTGCACATAAAATAAGACAAAACTGACTTACAAGTAACTTTTCAGTGCGATATTGCAATTATTATTTAAGACAGTAATTCCTTAATATTGATGAAAAGTTTCTAGTTGCACTGGCAGACTTGAGTTAACGCTCTATGAAGTCATGATAAAATTGCCAATTAATTAGTATTTTTATGATTCCTGTAAATCACAGCCTCAGGACGCATTGAGCCTGAATTTGGCTCAATGCATCCTGAGAGAAACCAGCGTTTCTCTGCCACCAATCAATCATGCAGTCGATTAACCAACGAGCCTCAGGACCTGTCAGGAGCCCCGGAGCGCTGCGGAGGTCATCGTGGGAATCTGAGCCTGACGGACGCTCACATTCTCACGGCTGTGATGTGTGTCAGCGGGGAGTTGGCGTGTTAGCGCAGAGCTGCGGCGCAAATTTGTACCAGCTGGCAGCGTCACTGGGAACAGGAAGTTTTAGGCCCAAACCAACAACCAGGGCAGGACAGTCACGCCGCAAGAATTTAAAGGGAAAGTTTCACTTTTCTGTGTTCTGCCTGGTCAGTAATTCAGCATTTATTTAGCATGAAGCAAATAAATGCTTCATGCAGAGATTTGTGAGAGTTGTTTTGTAGGTCATTTTGGAGAACCTGCAATGTCAGGCAGACCCAGGTTCTGGAGTTCAGAGTCGGTCCGCGGTATATTGTCAAGGCCTTACATTGTTAGCACACACAGGAAGTCGTCAGTCATTTTTCAGAGTCCCTAACAGCTTCAGGAAACAGTTTGCAAGTGTAAAAACAAAGAGAAAAATTTTCGCCTAATTTTACTGCTGACAGTGTGGACACAGGAAAAAGGAGGATGTGTGTGTGTGTGTGTGTGTGTGTGTGTGTGTGTGTGTGTGTGTGTGTGTGTGTGTGTGTGTGTGTGTGTGTGTGTGTGTTGTTGACACTTTACCTTACACTAAATATAATTACTAAAGCTGTACGCTGACTGCTGCTGGGGGAAAATTTCCTTTCATTAATCAGGTTTATGTTTTATTTCAAGTCAAGTTTTAGAAACATTTAAATATTGATCAGTATTAGCAAAAACTTGTGACACAATCCAGATAATAAATTGTCAAGTAGGTCACTGATTTGGTTGTAAAGAGAGTTCAGGATTTAATAAAAACATGCTAAAGCTAACATTAGCATACCCATTAATGTTTGAGGTAATTGTCTCAATTCTCATTGTATTTTGTAGCAACTTTACACTGATTTATTATAACTCAACATATGACACAAGCAAGTTTTTAAAGGGTCTTTTGATGAAAAATTTGCATTTCAATGTTTTTTCTAAAAACAAGCAGTAGCTCAAAAAACAGACGTTTTCTGGCAATAAGTTGAGGGTTTTTTGTGTCTGGAAATGAAGCCGTTTTAAAACTCTCCTGATTGTTAAGTCACAATTGATGGGCACTGTGCTGTTACCTAGCAACCTCATGGAAGTCCTGCCCGTTACCTAGCAACCCGAGCTATAAGATGTAGCACTATTTATAGTAACAACCTGTTTGTTTTTTGCATTCGGTTTGCGTCTCATATAGTCCAGCCGCACTCTATAGCATCTGTCTGTAAACATCTTCTGTCGTGTTTAATGGAGTAAAATTCTGAGCAAATGAGTTTTTGGTTTGCGTTCCTCACTGAGATACAAACTTTATATGGAAATAAGTTGATTCAATTTGAAAATCTGTGGCTCTCACTTAAGATCCAGCCTGTCCCGAAAACAAAGACACGTTTTTAGACATCACTTTAGATTAGACGTGTCAAAAGTGTGGCCTGGGGGCCAGTTGTGGCCCTTGAAATGATTATTTTCTGGCCCTTGACAAGAAGTCAAGAGTGGTAAAAATTTGGCCTGCAAACTAGAAAACAATTGATGACCCAAAAATTGTGGAAATTGTCTGTTTTTATTTTAATATGTTTTTGATTTTTCATGTAATAATAATGTAGTTTGTTGAGAAGACAATACTAAAAGAAATACATCACAATAAGATTATTTTTGCGTTTTTAATTTGATGGGTTTTGTGGTCCACCAGTTGTTTAAATTGTCCAGTTTTGGCTCCCAGAAAAAGTTTGGATGTCGCTGCTTTAGATGGTTGATGATTTCTGGGGGACGACTGGGTCCAGTAGTTTTTATTAGAGGGCAACAGAGTAAAGTGAGTTAAAGACAAATATACATTATCTTCATATTAAAAGATAAAAGCACAGAAATGTTCATATCAGGATGTTTTGTTCACTTTGCGTAATACCAAGAGACATTTTAAAATGAACCCCCCAAAGAAAATGCATTTCCTAATTTCATAAAATCTATTATTATGGATTCAGAGTTTTTCTAACAATAGAGCCCTAAATTCCTGCACTGACACCACACCCAGCTGGTTTTCCCAGGAAGGAGTGAGATAACTGTTTGTCAGTTTTGCTTTAAACTTATTTGTTTGATCCAGCTTAATTCAAAAATAACCCTGACGACAATTCTGGGATTAAATATTATCAGGAATGTTTCCCCTGATCTCCTCCCCTTTGTTTGCGTTTGTCTCTTCTGTTGAGATTTTATCAAACTTTTTTTTTTCTTCCTGAAAACCTAAAAAGCAGCAGATAGTATTTGTTGAATTTGGACCTTGGAACTGAAATAACTTCTTCTTGCTTCACCACAAAACTAAACAGAGAAAGAAAAACTGCTGAAAAAATAGCAGAGACAGACTGCGATCTATCATCGCAGCAGCTCAAACCGACCTGAAGTTTATGGTCCATAAAACACGCCTCGGTCGGTCAGATGCGATGTTGATCCAAGCTTTCGAGACTAACTCTTCTGTTGTTTTAGTTTGTGAAATATTTAAAAGATAAACAGATAAGAGCTTTCATCATTCTTGACTCAAACAGCGGAAAAGCACTGAGACGTCTCACTGGGTTTCTGCAAACTCAGAGACAGTGAGATGGACCAGATTAACAATCTGAGACAAACCAGAGAAAGGAAATCTAAAAAAGAAAAAAAATGAAACGAGGCAGAATTATGGAGGGCTGAAATTGACAAAATGAAAGAAAAACATCATTACATAATTTTAGTAATTTATTTGATAGGCATTTATTAAGTATGTCATTAAATATATGACAGACAATGCACCATAAAATAATTTTATCTGTCAAACTTACCCATTACAGTCAAGGGGCGGGGTTATGTGTGAGTGGGCGGGGCCATGCATGGAAAGGGCGGGGCTAACACTGATCTATCAGCATTAGCCTCATTTTGTGAGGCTAAACTCATAAACTATCTAAACTAATCCTCTATAAATGGAGGATTTTCTTTGACTTCATTCACCACGTGGTCTGGGTGATAATCTCTTGGCTAATTTCAAAATTGAGCGAGTGGAGTTCAACAGGTCAGTGTTAGCCCCGCCCACCCACTCATAAAACTGTTTTATGGTGATGCTGCAGGAACAGGAAGCATTAAATAATTAAGTTCATAATTAATGATCTGCATTGGCTATTGCAAATTAGCATTTTAAAGACTTTGACATGTTTGTTAAATAAACATAACAAATTAAATATTTACCAACATATTTGATATGTTTAATTTTGATGATGTCACTCATCAGAATGTAAAGTTTGCTAAATTTTTGACTGTTTTGGGTTTTCTTTATAACGTTGTAATTTTGTGTTTTTAATATGTAAAGCACTTGAACAACCTTGAATGGTTGATTGAATTATACCTAAACACTAAATTAAACATTTATTTATTTTATGACATGTTTATTTAATGCTATTTATTTAGTTTAGTAACTTTTGACCCTCCATACAAAGCAGACATGTTCTGGAAATTCAGATGTTTTTGCTGTTGTCTATTTTCTTTATTCCTTTTTGAAATTCATTGGACAGAACATGCTAGACAAATGTGAGGTAAAATAACCAAGAGGCATTTATATAGTATGTTCAGCCCACTACAGTTTAATCATATTGTACCAGTACAAGCCGATTGCATCCAATCATTGAGGAAAAATAGTTTAATATATGAAAGTAGAGAAGGTTTCTGTTTGACTTAAAGAGACAGAACAGATCCAGATCCAGAGGGAGAAACAGTCACTTTGAATTTGTTAATATTTCAAGCAAAATAAAATACTTCAAGAATAAAAGACGAGGCAAGAAGAGACAAAACAGCATAAAATAAGAAACACAAAGCGATGCAGGACTGGAGGAAATCGGGGCTCCAGGTGTGTGAGAAACATCCCCAGAAAGTGACGATGCATCATGGGAAGAACCAGACAGGCAGACGGTCTCAGCTGGACAGAAGCGCTAATCTGATCACTGCATCATTATTTATGCCTGTGATCATGAATCTGTTTATGCAGCCGTTGTGCATGAAGACGAGAAATAATCTGGCTGGTTTTATGCTTTACGCGTCAGGAAGTGACTGAATGAGCCATCTTTGAAACCAACAGACCAACCTCTCTAGATGAACTACAACCCAACAATTACAAAGGTCAAACTCCAGTCAGCCTTGTGGAAAACACTGGACTGATACAAAAATCATGTGATTGACGGGAAATTTGCTAACAGGACTTTCATAGAACTGTATGCACATATTTGACCCAGTCGGAAAAATTCATGGTATCCATGAATGAGATGAGTAAATTTAAACAGGATCTGTTGTGTAAAATTTACACTTTGCATTTTTGTCTCAGCTCCTCCTTAAAACAGACAAACAGTTTAAAAAGCCACCCAGCTGGTTTCTGTCAATAAGTTGATTTTTTTGGTGACCTATTTCAAAAGCTTCTGGAATGTAACATCACAAATCGGCAGACGCTGCCCTTCACCTAGTAACCCCGGCAGAACTCTGCCAGTTACCTAGCAACCCCAGTCCATCGCCTAGCAACCCACGCTGAGTTCTACCACATTTTGTCACCTGATTTTGCTGCTTTATAGACATGTTGCATGTTGTTGTTTACATCCAGAGGCGATTCTTTTAGATGCCATCCATCTCTGCGCTGCTGCAGTAGAACAATAAATGCTAATTTAGTGCCACAGCTAGAGGCAAATAAAGCAAAATATCTGCTGAAGAACAACTCAAAGCCACTCGTTTTCTTCTTTTGTCTCGCTCTCTGTGTCGGCTGTGCTGCACACAAACCCGTTGCCGTAGCATCTGACTGACAACAGCTCCACTACTATATCGAGAATCGACTCAAAGAGCATTTCCCAGAGCAGAATATTCAGTCTGTTAAAGTATTTTGCTTCCATGCTTGGTGTTTATTTTACTGTTGTTAATAAGTGAACATCTGGACACGGCGGCGGCTGATTAGCTCATTTAAACACGGCTCTACTGTCAGGCTTGGTGTATGAATTGCCTTTTTTCTTTAGCTGAACATGAACACAGAATCCTGCAGCACATCTACATGTGAATGTTGTCAAAGTCAAGCTAGCATCACTGACCTCCTCCCTATTTGTTTTTATTAAAACCTTTTCCTGGCCTGTGAAGTGTCATACCCTTGTACCTTGTTGTCTTGTTGTCCCAATGTTGACAATTAATACCAAAGCAATGCATCCTTTTTCTTTTATACATATTAGGCTTATATTAAAGCCTGATATGTGCACAAAATCGTTATGTCAGCATAAAAATGTAGTGTGTAATGCTGACAACTGGACAGATAAAACCCTCATTGTCTGGTTCTCACCCTCCATTTGGGACATGACACATTGCAACATGTCTATATAAAAAGCAGACCTGAGCAGACTAAAATCTCATTATCCGAGAATAATTTTGTGGAAAAAAGTGTAATGACCTATTCTAACCTGTTCAAGGAAGCATAATAGGTCACCTTTGACCTGTAGATGCCTATATTTACAGCTTTTACATAAGGAAACTGATACTAGTATTTACCCTAACTGCATCAGAAGATCATTTAATTTCCCCCTTATATAGCAGCTAAATTTATACCTAAATTGTAATTTAATCAAAACCAGGATCACACTGAGAACTCAGACACTCGGGTCCATGAAAACACACCCTTGTCATTTCAGTGTGACTTTCAGCGTGTTGATGGCGCTGATAAACAGGCCGCTCTGCTTGCTCTTTATTAGATTGAACTGCTTTTATCCACCAACACACACTGAAACTAAGTCAGCGCCCATCAATCACCGGCGATGTGCGTCAGAGGTGGAGAGAGCGATGCTGGTTGAATTCAGGTCGAACTGGACAGGAGCAGCAAGGCGACTGAAGAAGCTGACAGTGTTGACCAGTAGAGGGCGCTCTGGACAGCAATAACTGGTTACTGTCAGACCTGTAGAACCAAAAAATCCCTGAAATAGAACCTGTCTGACAGCATGAAGCAGGCGAAAAGTGTTGGAAAATAATCGCGTCATGCTCTCGACTAAAGAAATTCAAGATTAAATGAGAAAGAAACCTTTCAGACTCCTTACATTAATCCTTAAACCACAAATCTTGATGAAAAGATCAACTAATTTAGTTACCTACGTATTGTTAATATTTAAGATAAAAGTAAAACTCATCTGTAAATATATTCTAACCAGATCATAAGTTTTATCTTCACCCGGTTCAAATTCTGTAATGAAAATTACTGATGAGCATCTTTTTAATCCAGTTATTGATCAGCAGATCAGCTGCATTGATGTTAAGTCAAGCAGAAAGTAATAATAGTTTTTACAAATTATTTCATACATTGGTTGATATAGACAGGATTTGGTTTCTCTTCATAAAAGAAGCTTTTTGCATTTTCTCAGTTCATCTTAGTCTTATATTAACATTTGTTTGATGATTTGAAATATTTCTGTGACAAAAATATATAAGGAGGCAAATACTTTTTCACAACTAAGGCTGGTGGTTTAAGCTTTACAGCATGTGAGCCTGTCTCAATACGCAATAAATCAATTAATCGCATAATAAATGAAAATGAATGTGATCCCTTCCATTTATTTCCTTTAATATTGCTGAAAAGCTTCCATTTTAAGAAACGCTGCAAACAGAACGAAGTCGCTAGTTTTCACTACCTCCCACTTTTGCCTGTTTTTCCTGTCTGAGCTGAATGATGATTATTTTTTTATTTTATTGTTTTTATTATTTGTTTATTTTGGATATTTAAAATGTTTTCTAGCTACAGTTTTAAATGTTCTTTAGAATTTTTTGTATATTTTTATTAAATATACACCAATTAGTGTATGCACAACAAACATAACAGATTAATAAAAAGCATAAAGGAAATGAAATAACCAAGCAAAAACAAACAGGAGGAATATACAAAAATGGATACATTCAAAACACAGAACATAATCAATTGGTGTCACAACAAAAACAATAAAATTGTTTAATAGAATAGACTTTATTGATCCCCAAAGGAAAATTTCTTATTTGTTTACAAGCTCCTCCTTAAGGTATAAAATATTAATAATACATATATAACCATAAGAAATAAAGTTTGCAGTTATATGGGTATATATTTACCAAAGGGATGTAGTAATTTAATATCACTAAATGTAAATACATAAAAAATAAATAACAAGCATGCACATGCAAACATGTTAATCTAAAACTAATCTATAAATGCAATAAATAACAGAAACACAGGAGGATTAGAATATGTTTGTTTTTTTTGAGTACTTGCATTAATAATTACTATATTATTATCATCATATTAGTTGAAAATGATTTCAAAATAACAATATTATCATTTATCACAATCATTTCTCGCGACTGGAGCAGCAACAACACTTAATGCTACCAGTCAGCTTTACGTTTCAATTCCCAGTTTCTCCTCTTTCTCCTCCCACTGCTTTCCAGAAAAGGTAAATGATCCAGTGTTCAGCTTTACTGGTCTGGATGGTGTAAAAAATGCAAAGTTCTCACACCAAAACACTCACATCAGGTTTCAGGCCAGGTGTGGATTTCCTCTCAGTTTGCAGCTGAATGCAATCAGAAAACATGAGCAGAATAAGTGGAACATCTGGAATCCAATTCATTTAAATACCAGCCTGTTTTTTTAAGATGCTGAGCTCCAATTCTGGACTTTTTCACTCGTTCTTTGTGATGCTGTGATTCTTCCCGCCCTCTGAAAGCTGAAGGCTGAGTCTCCTCCTCCACATAATTCTTTCAGTCACATTCTTGGCTTTTGTCAGCTTGTTGGACTGTAATCAACGAAAGCAACAACTGTTTTCAATCACTCTCTGCGTTGTTTTTTTTTTTTAATTTAAAACAACACAAATAACTGTTATCAATTATAAAATATATTCAGGGGAAAAAAGCAAACAAGCAAGGCACACGAGGAAGAGGATGTTTTCTGAAATGAACTCAGATAGCGTGTGATGTCTCCACAGGCGTGTCGGGAGAGGTGAAGATGGACGAGGTTGGAGACAGAGAGACGGACTTTGCCGTGTGGGACATGACGGATCCAGAGTCTGGAGAGTTTCAGGTAAATATTCAGATTAAAGACGAGGCCTTCGCTGTGATTTATTAAAAAGGCAGCAGAATTATTTCAAACTAGTTCTGGGTCTGTTAGGACAACAATCAGATTGTTGGGTCTGAGGTAAAGACTAACTAATGACTGCAGGTACAGTAATAACAAGTTTTTGAACTTCACGCTCTAGCAGTGTGTGAAGACTGGCCTTTTCAGTCAATTACCTAAGAAACAAGTTGCTTATTAACTTAAAGGTGCATTTTAACCCTAAGTCAGATAAACTATGGATCACTTTAAAAAACAGACTGGAGATTGGTAAAGTTTCAGTCGGAGTGACATTAAAGGTTGAACAGATGTACGGGTTATACTACACTTAATATTTAGATAATGATGTTTTAGTCTTCTCTGTTCTTCCTACTTTGATCTCCTTTCAGATTGACATGTTTTAGGGCGTCTTGTCACTTTAAATCTAAAAAAGCTGCCGCTGGCCACGCCCCCAAACTCAGTGTTTACACTCACGCATAAAAATGGCTGCAAGCAAACTCTCATCTTTCCCATCAGCCATTGGTAAAACCAGCTGACCAAAGTTCTGCTGGGGTTGCTAGGTAATGGGTGGGGAGTGGGGGTGGTGGGGGGGAGGGGGGGTTGCTAGGTAACAGGTTACTGCCTGAGGAAGGAAACTTAAGAACTTGGAGGTTTTGAAATGGCTCATTTTCCAGACATTAAAAAATATGAATTTGTCTGGGTGTTGTTGTTTTTTTTTAGCAGTTGGGTTGTTTATAGAGGAACTGAGACCCTAAAAGAATAAATCACTGACTTTACATATTTTTTTCCCTTTTAATAAGTTCCACATAGTTGTATTTTGTTAGCTGAAAGCAAAGAAAGTGTGGTAATTTGTTATATTTACAAAAACACACCAATTTAACCCAACAAACACTTTGTTAATGTGTTAACTGGAAATAAAATGTTAACTCTGCCGTTCAAAATGTGAAATTTGCATAAGAGTTTAATCTCGTTTAGATAGAAACAGTAATATTTGTTTTTACAGTTTGCAGTTTATCTGCAGCAACACCCAGATATATGTTGGTTTGACGTTATTTAACCGAGGCCTGTAAAGTTGGGGACCATTGTTAATGGTCTTTCAGGGTGTAACAGACCACAGACTACTACATTTACTTTGTTTTTCTCCTCTATCAACACTGAGGTCTCTCTGCGTTCAGATACAATCATCTTAATTGCTTTAGGTAAAAACAGGGCAATGAGGGTCGATGCGATCTGCCAAATATGGTCGCGGTATGAGATTTAAAAACCAGACTCTTTTTGTAGCCAAAGCAGTCATTTGCAATGCTGATATTAAGCACACTGACACAGTGATGATAAAAACATTTTTTGCACTGAGGCTATTATTCCTTACAGAATGATTCATCACCCTGATGCTCTGTTTTCACACGATAACTGCTGACATCTTTCCACCCTCCCATTGTGTTAATGATGCAAAACTAATGCCTGAATGCTCCAGAAGAGCGAATCCTGGTTAATAACGATAATTTAATCATTGCTGTTGCGTGTTTTCAGGTAGTGTCTGTGTATAATGGCAGCAGCAAGTCTCTGGAAGTGAAGGATATTCAGTGGCCTGGAGGGAAGATACCGGTAGACATGCCAGAGTGCGGCTTCAGGAACGACCACCCGACCTGCCTCGCACGTACGGACGCAGTCCACAGCACACACACGGAAATCTGACACAAATATTTACTTTAACCACATATTTCACTGGGTTTTATTGAGTTTTTCTGTGGTGGACCAACATAGAAGTGAAGCATAGCTAAGAAGTGAAAGGAAAGGTTTGTTTTACAAATAAAAATCTGAAAAGAGCGCCATAAATTTTATAGAAGCACCAACATTCCAAGTGTTTCGGTTCACTGCAAAAACACAAAGTAACCAAGAACCTTTGGTCTAGTAATACTGTAAATATCTTAGTACAATGAAATAAGACAGAACTAACATAAGTAACCATTAAGCAAGATATTTTAAGTCAATAATTTTTAGTATTATCCCATGTTAGAGTAGAATAATCTGTCAATCAAACTATTTCTTTTTTATCAATATTAAGGAATTACTTACTTTTTTAAACAAACTCCTATATCTTAGTGAAAAGTTACTTTTATGTTAGTTTTGTCTTATTTCAAGTGTAAGATATTTCACTAGAAACTATATCAAAAATACTTGGTAAGATTTCATGTTTTTGCAGCGTTGTCTCTCTAACAGCCTCTCAGATTTACTCAATTTGTTTGCAAAACAACCGAATCTCTTAATCACAAGTAATTGATTAATTATGATTGATCAATTATTGGAATAATTGATGTATAGTAATTGACTAATCGTTAACGGGAGCATATGGACTCAAATAAAATGCCGCTACAACATTCTCAGAGCAGCAATTAACCTCCCATCAAATTCTCCCATCAGCTTCTGTCAAAGAAAATCCCAAAAAGTCCATTAAAGTTTCTGGTCTTCATGAAGCAAAAATGCTTAAAAGAAGTTGTAGATATATTTCCAGATACTTAATGACTGCAGCTGCATTTAAAGACATGTCTGCAGATTAAAATGGTGTCTGCTTGTTGTCCTTGAAAGCATCGTGTGGCTGTGGAACCGCAGCCAGACAGCGTCTTCTTCCTGTGCTGATGCAGGCTGCTCTTCCTTCTCACCCACACAGGTACTGTTACAATGCATCAGATGGTTGCCATAGTGATCTGCTTCGTCTTTATCATCATCGTCACCATCACCGTCTTCATCTACAGGTGAGACTCACGGGCTCAACGGATCCTGGCGTCAGTTTGTGTTTTTCTTTAGAAAATGTTGGTGATGTGGGTCAGTAAGGTACGGCAGCTGGGCAGGAATCATTTTAACAACTTTAAAGGTTTATTTTTGTATTTTTGACTGAGCTGGGAACCAGTAACTTCACCATCAACTTTCTGGATTACACTGAGAATCAGAAAGTTGAACGGGAAGCGTTATATATTTATACAATGTTATAAAGTTATACAATGTTAACTTCAGTTATAAAGATGCCATCTGTCAAATGTGATTTGACTTTTTAGTTTGATGCCTTGAAATTGGGCCTCTGTCTCTTTAAGAAGCTCCTGTTCTTTCCAAAACTGTGAAAGTCGTAACATCAAAGTTTCTCCATCAAGTCTTTAATATTTTTCAGGGTGACTTTAACAGAAAGGGGAGAATAAAAGATTTATCAAACATTTAGGAAAGACTCAAAACACTCCAGGTTTAGATGAGAAAATAACATTTTAACATGACATAATAAAAGTAGGTTTTACAAAATAATGCCCCTTTAAACTGTTACATATGTCAGCTACTCTGCTGAATGATTGTTTTCTGTAATTAATTGTACAGATAACATTAAATATGTTTAAAACATGTATTTTTGTTAATGCTAAAAAATGCCTCTTAGCGTTTTGCTTCACTGAAAGCGAGAAATGCCTTCCTGAAGTAACAGCAAACGTTGACAGATGGAAGAGCAAGCTGTCAGTGAAATCCTGAGATGGGAAGCAGAACCAAACTTCTTCGTTTTGTTAATCAGGCACAGAGAAATCTTTGTGGCGAATGCTCCAGATTGGTTCCAGTGAAATGTGAAGTTAAGGTGCAAACAGCGGCTCAAATGAGGCATTTTAAAAAGCTTAACGATGAAAACAGAAACTTACAGGACTGAGCTGGAAAGAATGACACCCAGTGGACTGGAGCTCGGATGAGGCAGAGAAACAGAAGAGTCCAGCTGAACTATGAACAATGAGGAGCTTAAATAATCGGGCCGGTTGTTAGGTGACAGAGGAACCAGGAGCACTAATCGCAGGAAACGCGGTGCAGCTGTGGCGAGAAGAATAGTAGTGACACTGAGGGAGGAAGACTCACGAACGCAGAGGAAGCTGAGCTACTGCTCAACAAACCAACAAGAGACAAAAACTGACTATAACTTAAGAAAAACTGATTCGGATGTGTTGCTAAGTAACAGGACTGGGCTTGGCTGTGGTTGCTAGGTAACGCTGCGGCGGTTGTCGAATGTGACTTAACAATCTGGAGGTTTTCAAAATGACTTCTTTTCCAGGCATCAAAAAACATTCACTTACTGCCTAAATGATGTCTGGATTTGGGGTTTTTTAAGCACTTGGGTTGTTTGTTTGTTTTCAAGCAAATGGAAACACGAAAACAAGCAAATCCTGATTTAAATTACTACCTTTACTTTGGAAATTTATGCATTTTTTTGCCTGTCATACAACAAAAATTAATGGATTGACTCATCAGAACTGAAAGAAAACAAGAAATCAACTTTTCCCAAGAAAAGCCTGATCAGTTGGTCTTTAATCACTAAAAATATTTTTACTAAAGAAGTATAATATAGTTTTATCGTCTTTCAAGATGTAAAAAGAGACACAATGAAAGGTGATTTCTCACTCAAAGTTTGTTTTTTGTTGGCGTTCTTGAGATGTTTCTGCTTCTTCTACTGAAGAAGAGAAAGCTGCCTATACTGCCACCATCTGGTGGATCTCTGTGTTGCTTTGGTTTGATGGGTTAAAAAGTGTCTGATTTACAGTTTTTTACTTCAGTTTTATTTTTAAAGTGTTTAAGGTTTGCTGTGACTGTGACTGGAAACCCAACAACAAACAGTTTTGCACGTTGTCACTGAGAGCCCTATGATGGTGACCTTTACTAAAGGTCACAAAACTCAGAAACTCACTTTGGTTCTCACAAAGATACGGGAAAAAAAAACACATTTTTGTGGCAGTTCAATCTCTCACAGCACCTCTCTCTCTTTCTCTCTCTCTCCATTTTATTTTGTGTTTCTCTCTCCTGTCCTCTTTCATTTCCTTTCTTTTTTCACACATCCTCTTTCCTCTTTTTCCTCCTCTGTCGTTTTTCTGTCCTGCTGTCTGTCATTAATAGAGAGGTCACAGCGAGGCCCTCAGTCAGAGGGTGGAGAATAAACATTTAAAAAACAGGACTTAAAAGGATCGGAGCGTTTGTCGTTTTAACACTAAAATTGTTCTGACCTTTTTAAGAATGTCAGCAATTTCCTTACAAGTGCTCGAAGCTGAACTCATCTGCATGATTATATGTTTATGAAATACTAAATCCACTTTTCTCAATAGATTGAGACACAATTTACTTGGAAATTAAGCTATATAAAGAAACATTATTGCTGTAACTATATTATCTTGATGTGTTTTTGTGGTAGATAGTTAATAATTTTGTTAACATTTATGCATCAATTTGCAGTAATAAAATAATGTAATATTGGAGAGAAGTGGTTTGAGGGATTTTATGGGCAAAACTTTACCAAAAATATTTTTTTACTTGTAAATATAGCTTTGCAAAATTATGGAATAAAATTTGGGAGATTGAGAAAAAAAAACTAGATTTATTTCTGTGCAGTTTGTGTCCATCTGATGAGATTTGATGCGTATCATTTAGTTCACCGTGGCAAAGCAATGAAGCCTCAAACTGATTGGATATTAACCTGGAAGATCGACCAATCAGAAGAGAGACTGTTGGCTGCTTTTAGCATCTATAAGAAGAGTTTATTAATGCAGAATGCAACTAAAAAAACTTCACAGAAACCTTAGTTAAGCAAACCGGCATTAAATCAATGAGTTAATAAACAGAATAATAGTCACATTGAAGAAACAATATAATGGTAAACTGCTAATGTAAGTAGTTTCAGGGTAAATAATCTGATGAAGCTCTGAAGTAACTTTATGTTCCTGTAGGTTTTGGATTTCAGCAGCGTTTTAGATTAACTGTTCTGCCAGTAAAGACTCTTTTCCAAATGTCTAATCTACTAAAAATAAAAGTGCACAGCTGCTTTTTGTTATCCTTTATTTTGAAGGCTGATATAGTAAAATACCTTCAATGGATGTTAAAATTAGACCTGAATTCTTTGGCTTCACTGAGTGTTTTTAAACGCTAATCTCTTACTTTACATTTTTCGAACAAAAACATTGATTTTACTCAGATTTTGACCCGTCCAGTCGCTTTTATTGTGGACGTACTGGTGATCAAAGCTCCTCGGATCTGGAAAGAGACGTTCATAACCTTCATCAAACCGAATACAATATTTTTCTACATCTGCAGATCAGTTAAACTTAACTTTACTTTATTCACAATAATACAAAGTACAAACTATTTTTGGTGCATGTTTTGCCCCTTTAATTTCTCTAAATAGAAGAAAATGGTTTATGTAAGAAAAAACTAATAACTCCTGTATTTGGTTATTGTGCCGTTTATGTTTTATCATTAATAAAAATGTCAAGCAATAAATATGTTTTTTTCAGACTTCTTACGGTAAAGCAGCACACTGTAAAACATTTCATGTTGGTTTAACTTGAAAATTTAAGTCAACGAGAAATTTAATTTGTATTTAACTCAGAAATTAAACCCTAAACATTGTTTTTTAAGTTCATCAGTGGGTTTTAACTTAATGCTGCAATTTAAACCAAATGATTATTTCACGATATGCAAGATAAATAAACTGCCCTCATCTAGTTAAAGAGCCAAATTTCTCTGTTGGGTTTTTTTCACAGTATCAAGTTAAAATAAAATAAATATTTATTTTATTTTAGAATAATTAATAACAAACAAGAGTCGAATCAATGTTACGCACAACATGCCCCTAAGCATTCTGGGAAACAGTTCCCACTCCTTTTACCTCTTTCTGGGTTGTTTTTTTTAAACTCTAGTTTAATCAACTCTTTACAAAATTAATTAAAAGTTGACACAACTTACTGCTTCAAGTTTATCTTTCACAAAAGCACATTTAGGTAAAAATCAAAAACTCACTAAATTTTTTTACTTAAACAGTAAAAGACAGTCGACACAACTAAGTGCCGCTCAAATGTTTTACAGTGCAATAAATAATAAATACACTGCAAAACAAGTTTTTTTGTCTTGTTTCTAATGCAAATATCTTAGTACATTTGAAATATAACAAAAGAAATAAAAGCTTTTCTTAATTTATAATTTCTGAGAATTGATTTTGAAAAGTAAAAGTTTTACTGGGAAATTATTTAACTTATTGGAAAAATGTTTTGCTTTAGTGAAAAATCTGCTTATGGAAATACTACTTTTTAAATTAAAACTAGCTCCTATTTTGCTTGAAAAGCTATTTATGTGTTAAATTTTATTTTATTTAAAGTTTACTAAAATATTTTTGCACTAAAAATACCTGGAAAGATTTTGTGTTTTTGCAGTGTATTCATTTAATTAAAAAATGTATTGACACTGAGAGAATTCAGTGTCAATATTTATATTTTCTTTTTCTGTGTGTGTTTTGGAAATTAATCGACGTTTAGTGGTTACCATGAGCCTTTCTTAGATGACAGCATCTTATCACTGAAATGATCAGAAATTGTTTTGACCTCAAGAATCGTTTCTGTCTCTTCTCTCTGGTAAACTCTCCTGTCGCCTCTCTCAGTGTTTCCCCTTGTATTTAACACACACTAATACATCACCAGCTCTGCAAACACACGCACACACACCTGTCCTCCTGTCTGTTGGATAGGAAGCTGAAGCTGGAGAACGAGCTGGTGGCCCAGCTGTGGAGGGTTTCCTGGGACGACATCCAGATGAGCAACCTGGAGAAATCGCTGAGGAGAACCTGCAGCCGCCTCACCATGTCTCTGGTACAAACCTGCGGCATAAACACTGAAACTGTCTGTTCATTTACAGCGTCTAAACGTCAAGGTTCTGGTTTCTCTTACTCCGGTTCCACCTGAGGCTTTTAGCACATTCTGCTATTAAGGCTTTTATTTTGAAATGTTTATGCAAGACAGTCAGAAATGAGAAAATTAACATAAATAAGTCGACCTGCAAAACTATGATGGAGAATAACAAGTAGAATATTTTTAAATTACAAGAATAAAGTTGTAAAATCGCAAGAAAAAAAGTCGTTTTAATAAAATATGTTATATTAGTCAAATAAGTATTTCAAATTTCAAAGTCCTACTGATAATATTTTCACGCTTATTTGTAAAACCAAATTATAACTTCTGTAGATTGTTGGGATATTTAATTTTTTATTATTTATCATGTAGTAGTTCTCATAAAAATATTACTTTATTCACATAATTATTCTAACTTTATTCTAGTTAATTGGACTTTTTTCTAATATTTATTATGACATTGTTCTCATTTTATTAAAATATTATTATTGTATGACTTTATTTTAATAACTGAAGAAAGAGAAAATTTTTGTCCTAATGCTTCGTCGTACAAAAAAAAATCAACAAAAAGTAAAAAAATTACCTGGTGATTATAAAATAATTAATAATATGATTTTTCAAGAATTAATTGTGTTTTGTAATATTGCTTCTTCAGTTTCTGCATTTTAAGTTTGTTTCCTTTGCAGATGATTATAAAATTTAAATTAAATCGACTTATTTTAAATTTTGAGGAATTTTTTATTTAAAATTTTTTAATTTAAAAATATTTGTCAATTTTTTTACATAAACCTTAAAATATCTCAACTCATTATTTTTATTATTAATACTACTAGAAGCAGTATTTGTTATTATTTTGTTTGTTTATTTGGTAATAATATTTGAATTATCTTCATTTTGAACATTTTTTTCTTTTGCACATTATTGTAAAACCTTCCTTTACGTAAAACTGGTTTTGTTCCATATTTACCTTAACTTGTCCTGCAGTCATTTCAGATTAAATGTTCTGCTTACCCTGATAATATTCATGTTTTTTCTCCAGAAAGGATCAAACTTAGGTTCTCTGATGACCATGGAGGGAAACTTTCAGATCTACACTAAAACTGGATACTACAAGGTGTGTGAGAGTCACGGCACGTTAATCTGTAAATCTGCTGTAAAGGAGATGAAGACGAGGATTTTCTTCCTCTCAGGGAAATCTGACTGCCATCAAATATATCAACAAGAAGCGGATCGAGCTGACGAGGAAGGTTCTGTTCGAGCTCAAGCACGTAAGAGTCCGCTCTATTTTTAAACTGTCCTGGTTCCAGACGGCTTTGATGTGATTTCAGCGTCTCCTTTTCTGCAGATGCGAGACGTTCATAATGAACATCTGACTCGTTTTATTGGAGCCTGCCTCGACCCGCCGAACATGTGCATCATCACAGAGTACTGCCCCAGAGGCAGCCTGCAGGTGAATTTTTTAGCCAATATTTGCTGTCCAAAAGCAAAACACATCAACATTTACAAGGATTTGGATCAACTGTTCAACCAGATTTAAATATTTTTCATTCTCAGCTCGTTAGTTTTTACTTTTTGAGCCGTTTAAACTGACGGCAGCAACGTCTTTTTCTTTGGTTGGCTAAAAATGAGTCACATATTCAGAGCAGATTAAATAACTCCAACCCTTATTTACTAGTTTCAGTCAAACTGAACAAAAAACAGGCAGAAAAAAACATAAGAAAAACTCAGAAAATATCAGGGGTGCCCAAAGTGCGGCTCACGGGCCTCACGTGGGCCGTGGAATGATTCTGTGCGGCCCTCATCAGGAAGTTGATGCAGATAGAGTCGCTTTTAATCTTTAAGGATGAGATTTTCCACAAGTAAATATTTATTTTAATTGAAAACTTCAGCTAAATACTAATTATTTGTCTGTTTTTAATCATATTTTTTGCTTTATTTGAACTTTATTATATTACTTTCAGAAACTTTTATCAAAGCAGACTTGGCACCAATTAATCAATAAAAATGGCAAAACACTGTATATTATTCTTGTTGCAGAAAAAAACTTCTATAAAGAAAATATAAAAAAATAAAAATTAGAGCATTGTACATCTTTCTGTTTCAGATCTACGATGATTGACAGATCGGTTTTGTACTTAAAACTTTGATTTGAATAACAACATTTCGTATCGAGTTACTTATTGTGCAGGAAAATTGATTGATTTTACAGAAACGTCTCGGTAGCAGCTTTAAGGGGTCGGGTTAGGAGACCTGATCTGGGCTCAAAAACTATCCAAAAAGCAAAACAAAAGAAGGTTTTAAACTTTTCTTCTGCTCAGAGCTTTAAAACATTACAGAATCGTCTCTGTGTCTGAATCACTGCGTTATTTTTACCCATCATCCTCCATGACCCGCCGTCCACATCAGCCTCTCAAACCTTCAGCTCTGCAGACGTCCTCTGCACAGCTACAGTTATCTCCCAACACGGTAACCTAGCAACCTGCCAGCAGGGTAACCTAGCAACAGCTGCTGTGGGGCTGCGTGGGGTTTGGGTTGTTGCCTGATGACCGCTGAATTTAAGAGTGGAGTGAGTTATTTTCTGCCTGAGAGGACAGAGATGGGGGGTTTTTAGCATCGTGGAGATTCGCCGTCCTTCTGCAGATGTCCTCACTGAAACGACCTCAGAACGGTTTCACTGCGAGAAAAAACGTCTCCATGCTGCAGAAAAACTGCTGAGGTGAAGAAATATCTGCAGTTTGAAGGTTCAGGATGAAGTCAGGAGGAAATTAATTTCACTTGAAAGCAGGACTTTGTTGTGTTCAAACTGAAACCTTTTACTTTGAACGAGGGCTGAAACAATTAATCATGATTAATTGATTATTTAAATAATCAGTAAGTAATTTAGTAATCACTTTAACTGGACTCAGAAAAAAACTCAGAGCAGTAATTAAACCAAAACTGTACAAAATATAATATTTATACATTTTACATTTAATATAAATATATAAAAAATGTTCTAAACAAAATTTATCAAGTAGTTTTAGCTTCACCTGGTTCAAATTATGTAAAAATAAAACAAAACACAAAAAAACACCTGGGTAAATGCAAATTAAATACAAATCTTTTTTTTTCCTGAAAGTCCTCACGTCTAAATTAGTTTAATTGACTCACGTTTTATTCTTTCTGTTAAGGCAGATAATTTTAACCATAATTCTCCTCTAAGTTTAAACCAAGACGTAATTTATTCAAAAATAGTGATCCAGTCAGAACTTAAATGATTAATTTAAATAATTGTCAACTAATTTAGCAATTGATTAATCGTTAACTGGAGTATACAGACTCAAAATAAAACCCATTTTCTGGAAGAACAACAAACTGACAGAGCTGTAAGTAAGTCAAGTAAGAAGAACTAAGCCAGTCAAGTTCATGTTAGAAGTGCGGTATTTTACAGACTATAAAATAAAGCAGCAAAAAAAATACATAATAAAGCAGGAAAAGACATATATAAATCTCATTTTTGGGGGAAATTTATTTGATAAAAATCAACACCAAGAACAGAAATGTCATCTTGAAAGGCAATAAAAATAGAATAGAAGCAAAAACAGGCCAAATAATTGTACCTATGCTAACATTAAATGACACATGAACATGAATTTAATTTTTAATGGATTGTTAATATTATATTAAAAAGTCTTAAGTGGTTAATTTAATAATCTGCAGATTAATCGATTAATCTTATTAATTGATTAACGGTCAAAATAAAGTTTCAGCCCTACTTCACAGCATTTGCACAGATAATCTGCAGGATGTTTTAATTTTTTGGACTTTAAGATTTTTTCTGCTCGCTCTTTGAATGCAGTGAGGCAGGAATAGCATTCCGTACGCCAGACATGACTCTGGCGCTGCTGCGGCGTCGGCGCGCTTGTTTAACTTGTCTGCGTTGCTTGCGGGGTTTTTGCCCGCTGGCTGCTTCACAAGCCCACACAGATGATGACGATGATGATGATGATAAAACAGCAAACAGAGGGTCAGGATGAAGCTGCGTGTGTTTGTCTTCCAGGACCTGATGGAGAGCGATGGCATCACTCTGGACTGGATGTTCAGATACTCACTCATCACCGATATCGTCAAGGTAACGACCCGCTCAACCAAACTCACTGATTCTGCTCTTTCTGCCCGAGCTGACAAACTGTTGAGAAACCCAAAGCCGAATATCCATATTTATTTTGTTTTTAAAGTATACAAGTACATATCAAACAACTTGCTGCTTCACTTTTTCCTTCCACTTAACTTTCTGTAAATATTCTCCAACTTTTGTTGCAATATTTTATATTTGAATACTTTAAATTTTGGGTTTTATTACCATCACAAATATCAGCTATGAAGGGTTGCAATACTCTCCTCTGTGTGATGATTCTATTGTGCTGAGATGATCAATCGGATTAATAGTGACAAATCAATTATTGAAATAAAACTCAACTAATTTAGTAATTGATTAATAGTTAGCTGGCGTATACAGAATCAAAAAATGCCAATTTGTGAAAGAACAAAATGTTCAGAGCAGAAATTGATCCAAAACTGTACAAAAATTTATAATTTTTTAATTTAAAATAATAAATGCCAGTTTTTTACTCAATAAATTATCAGAATAATTGATAAAATAACTGATTACTAAAATGACCTTTAGTTGCAGCCCTAATTCTACATATAGTTTGAATTTAACTTTCTGAACTGAGAGCAAATATTGAAATTTTTCACAATATTTTTGAGCTACACTTGTACTTCAGGTATGTATGTTTTATTATTACATTTTAAAATATTTTTCAGTCAACTAGAGAAATGTGAAAGCCTCTTGATCAGCTCCCTGTTGCAGCTGCTCTGGTTTTTCTGACAGCAATAATTAATTCACTTCACCAATCCAGTAATTTTCACATTTAGCATTTGACAGCCTTCGCATGTCCAGTTATTTCCCATTTCCACCATATATTTACCATCAACCACCAACTGCCAGTCATTTTCAGTGATTATTTCTGCGCAGGGAATGGCCTTCCTCCACAACAGCGTCATCGTCTCCCACGGCAACCTGAAGTCCTCCAACTGTGTGGTGGACAGTCGGTTTGTGCTGAAGATCACAGACTACGGGCTGCAGAGCCTGCGGACCAGCAGCTTCCCCGAAGACACACACGCCTTCTACGCACGTGAGAACAAAACACACACCAGCCAGTTCGCAGCAAAGTGCACAGCAGCGAAAAAGTATTTACGCCCTCGGACCTTTTTACAGTTATTGATCAAAAGAAGTTGACTCAAAAGTTTTCACAGGCCAGAAAGATGAAAGTAAAACTAAAATAAAGAAAATAAAGCAGACCAATTTTTTTTTCTTGAAATAAATTCAAAACTTAAAGAGGTCTTTGAATATTTGCTGTATTAAAAGAAGAGTTTTTAAATTGTTTTTATTCTCAGTAAAAGAACAGGAGTTGGGTCACTTCCTTTCAAGGCGCTTGCGAATGTTCAGCCAAGATTAATAATTCAGATACAAGCTGATGTGGGTGCAGCAAAGTCGACTTTTCAGAAAAGTCTCTGTGATGACATGGCTCTGTTTATTAGAAACGCTTGAAATATAAAAACACAAAAGCTTAACATTTTTCCATTGAAAGAAAAGTATGTTGGTGACAATTTCAGCCTGATTGCAAATAAAGTTTGTACACTGCAAACTGTATTTGCAGTGTACAAACTGCAAGAACAGATTGTCAGCATTTTGTGCAAGATGTTTGTGTTGGATACAAATAAAATATGGATTTTTCTGTTCATGAAGTGACAACATTTCAAGCACTCTAAAAAACTGTTTTTTCCCAGTTAAATTGCATATTTTTATGTGAATGAGCTGTTTAATGACAGGAAAGCTGTGGACTGCTCCCGAGCTGCTGAGGAAGGAGAGCCCGCCCTGCGGCACCCAGCGGGGCGACATCTACAGCTTCGGCGTGATCCTGCAGGAAGTCGCTCTGCTGAAGGGAGTTTTCTACCTCGACTCGCACTCCCTCTCTCCCAAAGGTCAGCGCCGAACCCGGCCTCTAATCTCTGAGCCGAAACACAAACGCGATGAAAGCGTCGGGTTGTTTACATTCCTGCCTGGCAGCTGGACGGGCCTTCGCCGTCGGCACGTCGTTAACCCTTCGCCTCGTTGGCTGCGTGGCGTCAGGTGTTATCTCCACTTCTGGAGTAAACATGTCGCTGCCTGGTCCGCTTCAGCAATACATTAATTATGATAACAGCTAAAACATGTACCAAACACGGCAAAGATACAGGAGCTGTTTCCCGTCAATAATTCTTTAATATTTATAAAATCACCTGTTTCACTGGCAGATTATTTCACTTATAACATGGGGAAAATCTCTTGTTATAAGAGAAAATAATCTGGCAGTGGAATTAGTACTTTTTCATAGTCGATATTAAGGAATTATTTTAATTCATAACCTTAACAATCTCTACTGCAATAACTCCCAAAGAGCAGTTAAATTATTAAAAAGGTATTTAAAAAATGGCAAATTACACAAAAAACACTGTATGTCATTAAATTTTCCCAAAATAAACTCAGAGCTGATGATTCTAAAACATAACACCGTTACAGCTGTCTGTTACCGGTTGCTATGGTAACTGCCAACTGTCAGGCGCAATGTCAACATGACTTATACAGCAATAAATGTCGGGAGAAAGTAACTTTTTGACAAAACAAAATGACTTGGAAGAACAAATACAATCTCAAAGTCCCTCCAACTTTGAATCTGAGAGCATCAGATATTTTGTGCAGGTTTGAAATGAAAATGGCGATATTTGAAATTGTAGCTTAAATTTAGTCAGATTTAACACACTTCAGAAACATAAAATCTAATCAAGATCATTTCTAGTGGGACTCTTTCAGTACATTTAAAATAAAACAAACGTAACTTAAAAGCAACTTTTCAGCAACATGTAGGAGTTTCTGTAAAGTCAGTAATTCCTTAATAATGATTAAAAAAAGTTCTAGTCTTAATAATCTCTCTATAGATCAAGACATTTTTCCATATAAATTAAAATGTCTTGTTCCACCAGCAGATTATTTAATTTATGACTAGTAGTTTTTAAATGTTAATGAATTAATTACTTAAAAAACAATTTTTATCCTCTGGATGCTTTTGACTGCACTGCAAAAAACAAAATATTAAGTATTTTTGTTCTAGTTTCTTGTGCAAAAATATTAGTACACTTTAAATAAGATTAAAGTAACTTTTAAGATATAGGAGCTTGTTTGAAGTCAATAATATGATAACATGATATATGTGATATGATGTTTATCATATATAACATGTGGAAATGTCCTGTTTTAAGGGAAATAATCTGCCAGTGAAACCAAACCTTTTCCATCAATATTAAGTTTAGATAATGTGTCAAAACGTTTTCTGACGCCACTTCCTTCAGGTGATGCATTTAAGGCAACAAGTTGTCAGAGTGACGATCAGTAGGAACTGATTCCTGATGAGTTTCAGGGTCCAGAACATCCAGGTGGGTTTCCACGGCAACCAGAGCCCGAAATAGTTATCAGTACGCGGCTGTTTTGGTCCACAGGTAGAGAGGCAACATGCAGGTGAAATTGCTGTTGTTGTTTTGCTCTAAACCGGCTGTTCTGACTCGGTGCCTCTGCGCGTAACAGAGATCATCCAGGCGGTGATTCGGGGCGGCGTCCCTCCGCTCCGCCCCTCGCTCTGCTTCCACAGCCACAGCGAGGAGCTGGGGGTCCTCATGCAGCGCTGCTGGAGCGAGGAGCCCAACGAGAGGCCCGACTTTAATACCATCAAGATCCTCCTGAGGAAGCAGCACAGGTGGGGAAATCACAAAATGGGTTCATTTATTTCACTGTTTGAAACTAGCAAAATGAACCTATTGTGAAAAAAAATCAACATTTTATAGTTAATTACAACTGGCAAAAATAACAAGAAGTTAAATTTAGAAAAAAAATTCATTAACATAGATAAATATAGAGGAGAAACTATGAGAAGAAATGCACCATTCCTGGTCAAAAACAACCAATCAAAGCCAGGAGGAGGGCCTTAGTGCTGTCAATCACTCTCATGTAGGTGCCGCTCGATGTGCTAATGGTGAAGAAAAAACTTACTGTTACAGGAAAACTGGACTTTATACTAAATACACATCAGAATACATTAATAATCAATAATAATAATTATATTTAATTATTGTTTCATTGTGGCTTACAGCTTGCTAAAATAAAACAAAAAAGTAGGATTTTTAGAAAATTAGAATCACAAAAGAACTTTTATACAGAATTATGTTGATGTCCGACTGTCATCGAGATCCTCCATTAAAAAGTCGCTGCTAATTCAGAGTAGTGGCTCCAGGTATGTTGTGTAAAAGTTTAGTGGAAGGAAAAAGTTTTGACAGAAGACAGTATGTTCTTTTGAGTTTTTGAGTGTGAAAAAGCAACGAGATCTGGCAAATATTGAAATTTAAGGCACAGCCAGAACATTTCAATGTTAATATGACCAAAGATGCCACAGTAAACTAGATAAAAATAAAACAACCGTTGTTTTTTGTACGAAAGCAAATCACGTTCTTGGCTGGTCCTCTTAAAATTAAAGATTCCCACATTACTAACTGATTTATTGATTATTACATACAATTCAGCCAGTTGTAATTTGATTTCTTTGTGACGCAATGATTCTACTTTTAATATATAAAAAGGTTGGTTTATGACATTTAAGTGTCTTTTAACATTAAATATATTTATTATCAAAAACAAGCGAGGGAAAAACATTTTAATGTAACATAAGATTGTTTTCATTTGTTTTCTTCTTGGTTGTTTGTATTTTTAGAGGTTACGGCTCCAACATCTTGGACAACCTTCTGTCTCGCATGGAGCAATACGCCAACAACCTGGAGGAGCTGGTGGAGGAGCGAACTCAAGCTTATAACGAGGAGAAACGCAAAGCAGAGGCTCTCCTCTACCAGATACTACCACAGTAAATGTCCTCCACAGATAAACTGTGTGCATTAAGTGTTTTCTGCAGCAGCATGCGGCTGAAATGCTTTTATTTTTGGGTTCCAGCTCGGTAGCCGACCAGCTGAAACGAGGCGAGACGGTTCAGGCCGAAGCCTTCGACTCGGTCACCATCTATTTCAGCGACATCGTGGGCTTCACCGCTCTGTCTGCAGAGAGCACGCCGCTGCAGGTCGGTGGAAACCATGAAACCAGCGCCTAACTGGAAGGAATTGAAGCAGAACACCGGAAGATTAAAACTAGTCTGCCATCTAGTGGAGAAAGAGAGCAACTACATCTCAGATTTCCTGTTTCTGGCGAAGGAAATCACAACAAATCAACTTTTGCACAAAATGGGGGGATTTTATGTCATAGATAAACATGAAGTAATCTATAAATAGTCAACCTTTTTTACTCTGACACCCCTAAATAAGTGCAAACAAATGCCTTCAGGAGCCAACTTATCAGTGAAGAGAGTCAACCTTTGTTTTCAGATTTATCGTCAAAGGTTCTTATTGTGATAACAAATTTACCATAAGTGATAAACGAAAATGCTCATCCCTCTTACGAAACTATTAAAAAACAAAAATATATCTAATATAAAAGCATTTCCTTCCCCTTCACATGAATTACTGTGTTTTACCATCATAAATATGTATTTTATTTATGTTTTTTGTCAAACATGGTAGCAGTAAATAATAACACACATAAACAAAAAATGCAAAGGACACAATATCCTGAAAAATAAATGTAGGAACAACAGATTTCATTTATGTTTTTTAAGGAATTTGGACGTTTGATTACATTACAATTTTCCTCTTTTGGTGTATTTTTTTTTATGTATTTATGATACATTTTTCATATCTTAATTTTTTTTGTTCAAGAGTCAACAAAAAATGCATGAAATGTGTCTTTTATTGACAAAAAAAAACTTTCTCTGGCTCCTCTGTTTTGCATTTGTATTAAAAATGATTTAATTTGTGTCTCCCTGCAGGTTGTGACTCTGCTAAATGATCTCTACACGTGTTTTGATGCCATCATAGACAACTTTGATGTTTACAAGGTGAAATTAATGTTTTGATGTAAAATCTTGGGTATGAGGCGAATCAGGACTATTTTAGATTAAAAAAAGTAAATTTCCACCAAAAAATTGTAGAAATCTTCTAGAAATAACTTAAAGTCTAGAATTTTCTCCAGCAAACTCGGTAATGCTCGACTTTTGAAACCCAAAACTTTCTTGTTTCTTTCTAGAACATTTCAAAGATTTTAATAAATGTTTTTTCTTTTCAAACTCAGGAATTTCAGCAATTTTTGTAGAATTTTTTTAATTAATCTCAAAATTTCTGAATTTTTTTCCAGCAAATTCTTTGACTTCAAATTCAGAAGTTTCCCAAAAATGTAAAGCACTTTGAAATGCCTTGCTGCTGAAATGTGCTATACAAATGAAATTTGATTGATTAAACGATTCATTTACTGCTGTCTCTTCAGGTGGAGACGATTGGGGACGCCTACATGGTGGTGTCGGGTCTGCCGGTCAGGAACGGTAAGCGACACGGTCGGGAAGTCGCCCGGATGTCTCTGGCTCTGCTGGACGCAGTCAAGAGCTTCAAAATTCGACACCGACCCGATCAGCAGCTGCGGCTTCGCATCGGCATCCACAGCGGTACGGCCACACCGCCGCACTCAAACTAAACAACAACAAACTACAAAAACGCTCAAACGTTCTGAGTTGTTGGTGTGTTTTCGTCTAGGCACTGTGTGTGCAGGTGTGGTCGGGTTAAAAATGCCCAGGTACTGTTTGTTTGGAGACACGGTCAACACGGCGTCACGCATGGAGTCGACAGGAGAGGGTGAGACCCGCAGGAAACCGCTCACGCATCAGCAGCAAAACTGCAGCATTTACACCCACAGAACCCAGTAGTCAAAACTTTACAGAACCACCATGCAAGGTTCAAGCACCATTCATTAAATATAATTAGGCAATTAAATGTTTTTACAAAGGTTGCTTTTTTTCTGTTGGACAATTCAACTCATACAGAATAATAAAATACACACTTATACATGAGTTTAACTGGCTCATGTTTTATGTATTTTTATTTATATCTATTGTAGAAGCTAATATTAGCCATATTTCTTCTCTGAAAATGTTAGCTGGGACACAATTTATGTAAAACATAGTAATACTAATTAGAGCCGAAGTGATTTGTCAGATTAATCCTGATTAATGGAAATAATTAACTAATCTAGCAATCGATATGTTGTTAACTGGAGTATACAGACTCTATTAAAGGACATTTTATGAAAGAACAATACACTCAAATCTGTAATTACGCCAAAACTGTACAAAAAATATAAACATTTTGCATTTAAGATAACACAGTGATCGTGACAAACAATAGATTCAGTTCAGTAATGTCAGACGTTTCCCTCTCAGCCCTGAAGATACACGTGTCGGAGGCGACTCGTCAGGTCCTGCAGGAGTTCGGTTCCTTCCAGCTTCAGCTCAGAGGGGAGATCGAAGTGAAGGGCAAAGGTCGCATGAGGACGTACTGGCTGCTGGGAGAAAATGAGAAGAACTGAGAGTCAAACAGCTGGACGGCGTTTCAGACTGACTGATCCAAACTGGTTGCTCCAGGGATAAACTGTAGAAAAGAGTAAAACAGACAAGATGAATGTTTCACTTGTAAGATAAAACATCAAAACTTGTGTAAATACATAATAAAATGGGTATTGTTACTTTTGTTTAAATGTCTCCTGGTAGTTTTCTGTGTGCCGTTTGCATGTGCCCTGTTTCATTTTTATATATTTATAATAATAGAGAATATTTTAACGTTTCTGAAATTTGTCTTTTATTCAAAAGTGTATTAAAAATTAGTTTCTCCCTGCAGGGCAGTTTGTGACGCTGCTAAATTATGTTTACAAGGTGAAGCCAATATTTCAACGTATTTTTTAGGGGTCTGCAAAAAATGCAATGGCTATTCAATTTAAAATTGGTAGGTTTAACAGCAGCCAATCAGAGTGGGAAAAATATTCCTGTTCCGAGCCATTTTCTCATGTTAGTTGCTGAATTTTGCACAAAATCATCAGATAAAAGATGTACAACAAAACCAGTTGAACAATTTACACAAAGACTGAGCCCTGCAACATTAAAACATGGATAGGAATGCAACTATATTAATCATAACTCTTGTTCTCTTCTATTCCTACTATTTTTGATAATTTTCCACTTGCAGGTAAGAATAAAATTATTTACTCGGGGTAAAAAGTCCTGTCTTAGGAATTACATTGTGTAAGTATTTCTTGGCATTAATTTTTATTCTTTAAAACACTAAACTTTGAACGTAATTTTTCTTTTCTTTAATTGTAGTGCTACTCTTATTTGAGCACACTTTTGGAGGGTAGTTGTTTTAATTTTCCAGTGTTAGATTATGCTATTACAACAAAATATGTAATCATTTTAAGTCTTTTCATGCATGCTTACCAGGGAAAACGTGTTCTCACAATTTGTGCCTTTCTCGTTACTTGTAAACAAGACAAAGTTGTTTCCATGCAGGTGGATGCCTGTATAGTTATTCAGGGATTGGCCCTTGATTCTTTCGCTTGCTATTGGTTGTTACTGACGTCGCTCAGACCAACGTGCAACCTGATTGGTCATTGGGCTTCGTTGTTCACGCACCGTGCCCCAGCTCAGACTGTGCGGATGTCCGTTATGTTACTGTGGTCGGACGGTGCTACGGAGTCAGACTGGTATCCAAGCTGCCTCCAAATAAGTTTTAAAACACATATCAACTGACCGAAGTGATTCACAGCGAGGCTCTGACCCGGGCCACAGCCCCCGTGACTCTCCATTACATCGATACAGACACCAACAACATCACTGAAACGGTAGTCCCAACCCAGCACAGCTCCGCGGGGCCCCGGCGAGGCGCGGCGGGAGCAGATGGAGCCTGCACCGGCAAAGGCGAAGCCACAGGGCCGGCTCCTGGTGTCCACCCAGCTGGATGCTAAAGACGAGTTAGAGGAGGTAGGGAGACCAGGACTGGTTAGCTTGGATACCTAATTTTATTTTGGATGAACCGAGGCAGAACGAGGATATAATAGACCCAATTAAATTAAATTTGTGCAAAAAAAGCCAAAGGTACAAAGACATGGAACCATTTTATCAAGTGCTGCTGCTAACAGGCTAGTTAGCATAGCTAGCAGAAGGTTAGCAGCGGTAGTTAAGAGGAATAGACCTGTGAACACCTTGTTGAAGACATGGAGCTGAATGAGATAAAGGTGTAGTGTTTGTTTTCAGTGTTTGGGCTCTTAGAAACGCTGCTGTTTTTATTTACAATCTCCAAGTTCATGAAATATAGCCTAGCATGCTAATGCTACGTAAACATATGGATGAGACCTATGTGACAGTTGCGCATGCGTCCTGTTTCACATGTCAGAACTGTTGAGACCCTGTTTATTTTTATTAAATTATAACTACTTGTGGAATCACCCGCGGTTGCATCACAAAAGCAACCAAAGAAAAGTGCGTTTACTTTCACTTTTCGTCTTTAACCTGAAGACGAGAGGCTGAAGATGCACTGATTGCACTATTCGTAAGGCCTCCATGTTTACCTTCACTGAACATACCATAACATGTTCTTAACGAAATGTTAACGAAAAGATTTTAAACAAAATTTGTAATATGACTTAGCTGGTGTTATTTAAACCACAAAAGCAACAAACATTCATGCTGCTGCTAAGTAAATGTTAAATTATTATTGTTACATCTTTAGCATTCATTTATTGTTTTGATTGTGGTGCCTATATTTATGCATCGGTTTTAAATGTTTAGTGTGTAGAACATTGTAATATTTATATTGCAAAGGACAGTTTGGAGTGCAATACTTGTTGGTCAATATGTTCCAAGTGTTATGAACTTGCGGTGTACATGCAAATGCAATGCCTGCATGCCTGTTGGACAGAGTCTCATAGCAACACAATGCTAAAGTTTACAAAGGATAAAGAGAAAAAAGAAGAAAGTAGGCATATATTTCACCCGGTACCCAACATTGTACTTTTTTTTTTGCTATTGCAGTTTCAAGAATTTCTAAAATTATTGCAAACATAAAAATTATTTATTTTTCACTGCTTTTAGGTACATGGTCAGGGCTTACTGCTCAAGTTTTAATCCACTAAGATTTAACTTTTAGCTGGATTTTTGAAATCACCTTGATATCCTGTTGATTAATGTCTTTAAATACCAAAAGGTTAACTAATTTACATCTGAGCAGATTCTTCTTATTCTAAGTAAAGCTTGAAATTCCATATAAAAAGTAACTGTATTATTATTAGAGTTTAATGATAGTGTTTGCATTGGAACAAGTTGAATTAGCTTTTTTTGTTTCAAGATTAAGTACTTTCTGTCACGGGTTTAAATGGTGATATTTAAAGACCAATTAAAGATTGTTTATTAAATGTTTCACCTGAATATTTAATTATATTAAATTAAGCAACTTCGGTTCCCACATTTTGCCACTAGAAATACTTTCAGACGGTCTGCTTGTCTTTCAGCCAGCTGACCTGGAGGGGGCAGCAGCAGATGTGTTGCTATTTTAAAATGTTGTTTCTTGATATCGGAGCTGTCATTTATTACCAGTTAATTTAGATTGTTTGTTTTTCTCTGATGCTGCTCAGAAAAGAGTGGTACAATACTGTATTACATTCTGAAATAGCAAACTTGGCTTTAATCATTCTTGCAGAGGTTTAATAAAGGAGTAATGTCAGTGTTGGTGCGTTTGACGGTGTTCATGTTTATTTTGTGTGTTCCAGAGATTGGAACGGTGTGTTGTGATCGTCCAGGCACTGACCAATGGGCTGTCAGAACGGGAAGCCAACGATGCACTCACTGCCAACGTAAGAAATGCTCATTATTACAGCAAAGTTAACGAAGTACGATAGAACATCTTTTATTGTGAGTCATCAAATAAAAGTTGGATTTTTTTTTTTTTTCAAAACATTTTTCGTGTGAAATCGTGGAACAAACTTCTGTGTATGCTTTGTGCAGGTGTGTAAAGGCCAGCAGCAGCATGAGGAGGTCTGCCTGGGTCTGTTCACCCTGGTCCTCACAGAGCCGAGCCAGGCCCAGAGGGTGAGTCGCCTCTCCATGTCTGCTCCATTCAGCATCACTGCAGCTGAATCATAACAACCTTCTGATCTGGTGTGTTGGAACAGTGCTACAGAGATCTGACGCTGGTCAACAGAGACGGGATGAACATAGTGCTGGTAAAAATCAACCAAATCCTGATGGAGAAGTTCCTCAAACTGCAGGACAATCCCAGAACGCAGGTACAACCCATCGTCAGTGTGAAGGAAATAAGACAAATCAACCAATCAGTCAAGTTGATTTGTATAGCAACAAGGCATTTCAAAGTGTCTTACATCAAAGATTTTTAAAAACAAGTAAACATTACATTTTGCCATCATTACACATCAAATTGTTTATTAATGTTTAATTTATTATGGTTCAAAGTAACTCTGAACAGGAGTTCAGATTTAAAGGAACTCAGTGTTTCAGCTGTTTTACAGTTTTCTGGAAATTTGTTCCAGATTTGTGGTGCATAGAAGCTGAATGTTGCTTCTCCATATTTGGTTCTGGTTTTGGTTATTCAGAGCAGAACCAGAACCAGAAGACCTGAGAGGTCTGGGAGGTTGCTATGACAACAGCTGATCTTTAAAATATTGTAGTGCTGAGCCATTCAGTGATTTATAAACTAAAAGTGTTTTAAAGTGTATTCTCTGAGCTACAGAGAGCCAGTGTGGGGACTGTAGAACTGGATGACGTGCTCTAACTTCCTGGTTTTAGTCAGAACACCAGCAGCGGCATTCTGGATCAGCTGCAACTGGAGGATTATTTTAGGCAGCCCTGTAAAGATGTTGTTGGAGTAATCACTGCTACTAAAGATAATCACATGGATGAGTTTCTCTCTGTTAATGGTTGGTTTGTGTGCAGCTGGTGTGGCTGGTCAGGGAACTGGTGAAGAGTGGAGTAATTGGAGCCGACGGTGTCATCATGACGCTTCTGAAGCAGATTGCAGGTTAGATTCATGCAGACTTCGTCTTTTATTTCCAAAACCAAGCGCTCAGTTTGTCCTGATGTTGCTGTTTGCTTTTGCAGGTGGAGACATTTCCGCTAAGAACCTCTGGTTGGCGGAGAGCGTCCTGGACATCCTGCTCGATCAAAAGTAAGCCTCACTCACATCCGTTCTTTAATGGGGACCTATTATGAAAAACTCACATTTGACGTGTTTTATACTTCTGTTTGGGGCCAACGTCTTCTAAAAACCAGCTAGACGCTTAAAGAAAACACCCAGCTGTTTTTTGGCTATGCAAAATGAGCCATTTCAAAAATCTTCCAAATGTTGAGTCACATTTGAAAGACTCTGCACTGTCACCTAGCAACCCAAGCGAAGCTCCAGCACATTTTGTCAGCTGTATGCGCTGTACAATGGCTGCTGGAAGAGACCAGTGTTTAGTTGTTGACTTGCCATGCAGGAACGACTTGCTGCATTCTTGTTGGTGGTACACGAGGCTCCACTTCTGCTTTTCAAAGATGTATGGTTGTACAATTGTGGGAGCTCAAAATAGGAAGAACTGACCAGACTAAAATCTTATCTAAGAATAATTTGCTGCAAAAAATATGATGAAGATGTTTGTAAAGCCTGTAGATCTGTCCGAACCTGCTCAAGGAATCATACTAGATCATGTTTAAAGTTTGGTGAATTTTCACAATTAAGTCTCTAAATGTTTTTGTTCTCTGAAGGGAGTGGGTGTTGAAGAGTGGGATGTTAATAGCGATGTCGGTGTACACCTACCTCCGTCTGATTGTGGATCACGGCACACCGAACCTGCTGCCTCTGCGCCAGAAAGAAGTGGATTTCTGCATCAGCATGCTGCGGGAAAAGGTGCGAAAGGAAGATCTCCTGCTTCAGTTCTCGTTCTCACGTCGATAACTCTCTCTCTCTGTGTGTTTGTAGTTCATGGAGTGCCTCATCATCGGCAGAGATCTGGTTCGTCTGCTGCAGAATGTTGCTCGGATCCCGGAAATGGAGCTGCTGTGGCGGGACTTGTTGCACAACCCTCAGGTTCTCAGTCCTCAGTTTACAGGTGAGCTCAGCTTCACTACCTGGAATACGGAAACTAGGGCTGAGAGGTGGATTTTTTCTCAAATAATCACGTTGTTTTGTTTTGGTTTTGTTTTGAAGATTTAATTTTTGGAAAGATCTGGATTTTTTTTCTCACCAGTGCTTCGGTTTCCATAGTTCAGAGTGATGTCAGCACACAGAGGGCGGCCATCTTGTTTTAAAGCTTATTTTACAGCTTCTGTTTATTTGGACTTTGAATTGAAATCAAACTGTACAACAAAATATAAGAGTTTAACCAAAGTATATATTTTTTGAGAAAATAAAGTCATGATGTCACAAAATTGAAGTCATAGAAATACAATAATAAACTCGTAAAACAAAAGAAAAAGATCAGAGATTTTATTTTTAAGCTATATCGGCCAGTTCTAAGTGTCAGTGTAGCGATACGTATCGTTTTGTTTTATTATCGTTGGTTTAATGACGTCTGTGATGTCGTTCCTGCAGGGATCCTCCAGCTCCTGACGGCTCGAACGTCTCGGAAATTCCTCGCCTGTCGACTGACTCCAGACATGGAGACCAAGCTGCTGTTCATGACCTCCAGGGTAAAAACATAATCCTCTTCCTCTCACACCCTCTGAGCTGCAAACACAAACCTTAGTGAACTGAATGAAAGTGATTAAACCTGCGGTTCTTCGTGACTGAATAACTGTTCATTTCAAATTTGGATATAAAACAGATGCAGGTCAGTTTTTTATGGTACAATTGATCAAAACTGAACAAAAAAATTGATTCAGAAGTTATTATGATGAACGATAACGTTGCTGTTTTGAGATAGTTTTCAAGTAATATAACGGTAGAATAATGAAAGAACACATTCTCAAAGATTAATAAACCTTAAAGTCTAACAAATATTTAACACTGGAACTGGAAGACATTTTAAATATCCAAACTTCATAAACAAAACAGAAATAAAACATAAAAATAATTATAAAGTCGCTGTAAACAAAAAAAACCCCTGAAGAATTGACATCCAGTTTTTATGTGAAAGAGAAAAACAAGAAATCATACAAATGGAAATTATTGAGTTTGTTTTAATTTATGATACGATTCATTGGTTCATTGATTATTGTGATAGGCCTAACAATTGTATTAGATTTCCACAACAAATTTACACCAAACTTACTTTTAAATCTGTCTTTCTGTTGTCATGGTAACTGAAAGCTTGGAAAAGATTATAACTTTGTGTTGCGTTTTTATGAGTGGATTTTGATTTGAAAGTTGCAGCTTTGTCCTAATTTATTCCGAACTTCAAACTAAATTCAAATTTAAAAATACTTTATTGAACCCAGAGGTAAATTTACATCATCTTCCTTGAACATCAGGCTTTTCAGATTAGAATTTTCAAAGTAATTTTAAAACTATGTATCATTTCCTTCAACTTCCCAGTTTTGCTGTATTTTGTGTTGATTTTTCTCGCAAGTCTGAGATTTTCAGACTGTTGTTGAAGGGATGTGGTGATTTCTGTAAGGCTGTGGCCATCTGGTTGAATTTGTGTCCTCACCTGCGCCCAGGTGCGTTTCGGGCAGCAGAAGCGGTACCAGGACTGGTTCCAGAGGCAGTACCTGTCCACAGCGGAGAGCCAGTCGCTGCGCTGCGACCTGATCCGCTACATCTGCGGCGTCGTCCATCCCTCCAACGAGGTGCTGAGCTCTGACATCCTGCCGCGCTGGGCCATCATCGGCTGGCTGCTCACCACCTGCACGGTAAGAGGTCGCGACCCCAGGCTCCCAAGGGGGAAGTGGTGTTTTTTAAACAAGCTAACTTGTGATCTTTTCCTGCAGTCGAACGTGGCGGCCTCCAACGCCAAGCTGGCCTTGTTTTACGATTGGCTGTTCTTCAACCCAGAGAAAGACAGCATCATGAATATAGGTAACAATGAAACACCTAGCAGTTACTATGGAAACCAGTATAACCATAAATATGCAAATACTTCTGGGTCTTCACTCATCAATAATTAATTCCTCCAGTCAGAGATCCACTGATTAATACCAGCTTTCAGTTTCCTTATAGACAAACAAAATCCTATTATGCAAAATTTGTATTTGCATGTTTTCAAATATTAATTTGGGTTCAGCTGAAGAGTTATTAAAAAAAAAAAAAAAAGAACCTCCTGGCCGTTTTTCGGTAATAATATATTTTTTGGTGTCTGAAAAACGACACACTTAAAAAACCTCCTGATTGTTGAGTCACATGGGCTGTTACCTAGCAACTCCAGCAGAGTTCTGTCCGTTACCTAGCAACCCAGGCAGAGCTCTAGAAAGTTTGGTCAGTTGCTTTTACTGCTGTATACATAGGCCTGTGGCATTAAATGAATTAATCGCATGAACATTTAAATGAGCTCAATAATGTCCAGTTGATGATTTATTATTTTTCTTTTTTGTTTCTTTCTGCCAGTTATTGGTAAAACTGGATGATAAAAGTATTCAGTTTGTTGCTTTGATCTTTCAGCTGACTTTTTTTTGAAGGACAGATTTGTTTACAGAGACTTCATAATTAATTTTATTTATTGTTTTGTTGTGGATATTTAAAACATTCAGTGTTAAATGTTCATTTGAATGTAACGTTACAGATTATTATAGATTATTGCAGTAACTTCTGGGACATTTTATCATCCAGCAAAATTTGTTATCACGGTGGCTGTACAATGGCTGCTGGAAAAGACAAGTGTTTTGTTGTTGACTTGCCATCCAGAAACCACTTGCTGCATTCTTGTTGGTTGTGCAGTAGGTTCCACTTCTGCTTTTCAAAGATGTTCGGTTGTCTAATTTTGCATTTATTTGGTTCCAGAACCAGCCATCCTGGTGATGCATCATTCCATGAAGCCTCATCCTGCCATCACAGCCACACTGCTGGACTTCATGTGCCGGGTAACACGCAACCTGGATACTAAGCTACACACCAAATCGTTTCCAATGAGTAACACATCTCCTCCTCACTGACCCCTCAGATCATCCCCCACTTCTTCCCTCCGTTGGAGTCTCAGGTCCGGCAGGGCGTCTTCAATTCACTCAACTTCATCATGGAGAAGAGGGTGCTGGCGTAAGAGCTGCATCTCACTCACCGTTTGATGTTTTGTAAACTACATGTTCTCCTCCTGCTAACTGATCTGATTTGTCTCTCAGTCACCTTGCTCCTCTGTTCGACAACCCAAAACTGGACCGAGAGCTTCGCTCGATGCTCAGGGAGCGGTTCCCCGAGTTCTGCAGCCCGCCGTCTCCCCCCACCGAAGGTAGTGCATGCACACACTGAAAGCCACTTCACAGTAAGACTCAACAGGAAGCCAAAGGAAACGCCTTCAGCTGAAATGTTTCTGCGCCCTGCAGTGAAGATGGAGGAGGCGGTTTCCATGGAGATGGACAACCACGTCCTGGACAAGGAGGAGGGCTGCTACGACCACACGGAGGCAGCTTTCAGCGATGACGAGGAGGAAGTCAACAACAAAGGTAGAAAAACGGAGAAGATTCACTACAACCCAACGGTGCTCAAAGTAGGGGGCGGGGGCCATTTGTGGCCCCTGGACTGATTTTCTATGCTCCTCCCCAGAGGGGGGCAGATTCATCAATTATGTTTGAAGATTTTGAACCGTGTGACAAAACATATGTTATAATCAGCTCAGACTGGTTTGATTTAAACAACCAGTTTAAGTTCAGGATCGAGTCTGGAACCATTTCCTTCAAACCAGTTAAAACCCAGATTAGTCCAGGAGTTTTATTTTAATTCTTTTGTTTTATTTCCAAAAATGGACTTTATTTTGAATGAATAACGTTACATTGTAAGCTCTTCAACACAAACACAGAGCAATAGTTTTATATAAATAATGTAAAATAACCATCAACATTGGCAATATTGGTGTTAGTTTTGTAATCTATTATGTAAAATAACAAAAGTGAAATAAATGTAAGTAAAATAAAGTAATTTGTACCGCTTTAGTACTCCATAATGGGTTGTTTTAGGGCTGCAGATGTTCCTGGTGGACGTCACTCTAACCGTTGGCCAATCACTGTGCAGGAAAGAAGAGGGAGTTCCGGTTCCATCCAATCAAAGAAGCGGTGGTAGAGGAGCCAGCTGACATCACGCCCTGGCTCGACCAATTAGACGACACTATGAAGGAGAAGGTGCAGCAGATTCAGAAGACCAGGTGAGAGCTCAACGCCGCCCCCTTCAGGTTCGGTCTGGAAGTACGACTGTCTCCATGGCGATCGGGTTTCTGACGTTTGTCCTCCTCTCAGTGACACGGAGACTCAGTGCGAGGTCATGCAGGAGGTCGTGGATCTAATCATGGAGGTCAGTTCACTTTGACACGAAGCAGAAAAAAATAGAAATTAATTAATTTGATCAAACAAATCAGTGTTTCCTGGAATCTTTATTTGGATTTTCACAGTGAAAGAAAGACTATAATGGGCACTGCAGCTTCCTGTCTGTTCAGGTCATGTGACAGTTTGCACAGGCTTAACTTTGCTTCTGCTTTTTAATCATGTAAATACTTAGAAACAACTAATGTGCATTTCAATGAGTTATGAAAAGATATTTGTTTTCTTCTGGGCCACAATGTAATTAAACCTGTAGTATGTAAATTTTCTAAAAATATATTTTTTTACATATTTGTTGAAATTCTTACCATGTCATGACAGCATAAAACAGATAATCTGTGAAAAAATAGAGGTCCTTCCTTCTTCCATTGACAGCTAGAAACAACCAATGAGAGACAAGAGGCGGGTCTTAGCGCTGCTCATCACCTCTCTTTCCGCCCTAGCTCTCTGCTAATGCTGCAGCTAGCATAGCCTGTTTTGAATGCTAAAGCTAGTTAGCATGGCTATAGATAAACGGTTTTCCTGTAACAACAAGTTGTTTCTCTGCCATTATAACGTTTAGCATTGCGTTCACAGGCTTGCTTGACAGCACTAAGACCCTCCTCCTGGCTGTGATTGGTGGTTTCTGGTTGAAGGTGGAGGAGGATTTTTTTTCACAGATTACCTGTCCCATGTTATATTGTCACAACATGGTTTAACAAATATATAAGAAACATAATTTTTATAAAAGTTGCATCCTTGGATCCGGTTGATCGTTTCTGCTCCAGAATGAGTTCTTCCTGTTTTCCAGGATGACTTTGACACGGAGCAGATGTCGGCTCTCGCTTCCTGTCTGGCTGAGCTCTTCAAAGATCACTTCAGAGGGGAGGTTCTCCCCGAGGAGATCGCCGAAGAGTGAGTCCTTCCTCCCTGACCCAAACCGCCGTTTCTCCGCTGGGCGCCGGTTCGTTTGACGTCTCCGCTGCTCTCTGCAGGTCTCTGGAGGAGTCCGTGTCCAAACCCGTCTGCCTGATCTTCAGGAACTTGGTCACCATGCAGGAAGACAACAGCGGCTTCTCGGTACTGCTGGACATGTTGGCCGAGCTTTACCAGAAGCAGCCGAAGATCGGATACCACCTGCTGTACTACCTGAAGGCCAGGTGAGAAAACGGCCTTCAGGTGTCAATCATGTTTTTATTATTTTTTTATTAATATTTTTATTGATCCTTTGCATGTATTCAGAACGCAGCACCATCTCCCATGATGGACATCAAAACAATCGGTGTGCTTCTGTAAAGCCTGTCAAAAAAAAACTACATTTGTGTTTTAGTATGGAGCTAAATTAGTCTCGTAAATTTGTAAGCTTGCTTTGAGGTTGTTTTTCATCTTTATTTTCCTTTTACTGTGGCTTTCAAAAAGTTCAATAAACAACAAACTGGACTAATTGCCTTGTTAGTTCATAGAATGTGGAAATATTCATAACTATTGTTAAATAGGCTAAAATATATCATAAAGTGTAGGAGACAATGTTTGTTAAATTTTAATAAACTATGTCTGCTAAAGCAGCCATGTCGCATTAAATTGTTTACCAATATAAAGTAGAAATCTTCTTCCTTCTGTCTTGATTCTTGACAGAATGGACAAAAACAAAACTGTTTATTAATTTATATCCAGGCAGATTATATATGTTGCATATCAAAACATCAGCAAATTTCTCAGCTTTAAGACGTTTTGTAGAAATTGGATAAGAAATTGTTGCTATGAACATTTTTGTGACAGATTCCAACTCATCCCGCATTGTGGACATGAATCAATGCTGCGTAATAATGGCACCTGCAGGCGCGTTGCTAGCGTTAGCGGCTAATAGGCGATGTCTCACACGTTAATGTATTTGATTCATGTGACCATCTGTGCGTTTGTGTTGGCAGCAAAGCGGCGAACGGGAAGATGATGCTATACGAGTCGTTTGCCCAGGCGACGGCGCTCGGCGACCTGCACACGTGTCTCATGATGGACATGAAGGCGTGTCAGGAGGACGACGTCCGGCTGCTCTGCTACCTCACGCCGTCCATCTACTCCGAGGTAAATGCAGGCTGACCTCTGACCCTGTCCCTCAAAGAGGTTTTAGAGAGGCTGTGTCTCAACACCTCCTCCCCCACATGTTGCTGAAAACATTCCGATTGAAAGTGTGTGTTTAGTTTCCAGATGAGACGCTGCGGAGCGGCGAGCTGCTCAACATGATCGTAGCCGTCATCGACTCCATGCAGGTAACTCCAGCGCCGTCAGAGCAACACCATGAATACTCTTAAAGGGCCGGAACGTATAGCCAATAAAATGTTAAAATATTAGCAGAACGTGTCTACATTCAATAGATGTGTCTTAAAATTAAATAATATTGAGCATCTCTGCATGTTCAGGACTTTGACAGTTTTCAAAATTTCCTTTTTTTCTTCTTATCAAAATTACAGATTTTATGGAACTAATTTAGAAATATTTACCCTCATGGATGACAGTAACTCTAAATTTTAGTTACTCGACATAATAATCATTGACTATAACTTGAAGTCAGTAGGAAATGCTGCCACCTGCAGGTCGGAGGTAGCATCACTTAATACTGCCATTCATGAGGAAAATTTTCAAAGAACTTATATTAAATTTTTCTGGATGACAAATTGTCAGAAGTTACTGTGATAAACAGTAATATTGTTTTGAGACAATTTTAAAGTAAAATAATGCAAGAAACATTCTGAAAGATCAATAAACTTTAAACACTGGAAATCGTGACATTTAAAATATCTCTGAAAAATAAACAAAACAGAAACCTCAAATCAAATTAATTAAAGTCTCTGAAAACAAAACTGTCCTTCAAAAAAAGGACTTGCTGAAACTGAAAACCTTTAATATCCAGTTTTTGGTAGAAAAGAGAAAACAGCAGGAAATTCATTTTATGATTAATTGTGAATAAAAGGCCGACTTAAAACTGCATTAGTGTGAAAAAATGTGCGCCTGCTTTTTGTAGAAATTTCCACATTGGGAAAAAAGTGAAGGGACTGATTGATGTAATTTGGCAGTAAACTGATTAAAACTGCTTTGATTTGATTGATAGAATGATATTTAAGCACATAATTGTTTTCCTGAAGTCTTTATATGTGTTCACATTAGAAGTGTTGGTGTGTTAATCAACACACCTACACTTGGTGTGTTGATTTCATGGATGCGTCTGTGTTCAGCTACAGGAGCTGATGTGTCACGTGATGATGGGGAACCTGGTCATGTTCCGGAAAGACTCGGTTCTGAACATCCTCAGTAAGGAACCGAGATCCAGAGTGCGGTTCTGCTTCACTTGGGTGTGTGGACTCCAATGTGTTCTGTTTGTTTCTCGTCCTCAGTTCAGTCTCTGGAGTGGGAAACGTTTGAACAGTACAGCACCTGGCAGCTCTTCCTGGCCCACAGCATCCCACTGGAAACCATCATCCCCATCCTACAGCACCTCAAATACAAAGGTGGCAACTTTGGTTGGTTGGTTGGTTGGTTGGTTGGTTGGTTGGTGGGTTGGTTGGTTGGTTGGTTGGTTGGTTGGTTGATGTATTGGTTGGTTTATGTATTGATTAATTGATGTATTGGTTGGTTGGTTGGTGGATTGATTGACATATTGCTAACAGTTATTGGTTTATGTTGTGTTTTTAAAACGTTCTGTGTTTTTGTTCCCAGAGCATCCGGAGGCCTTGTCCTGTCTGCTGTTGCAGCTCCGCAGAGAAAAGTACGACCAGATGAAACGTGTTTTCACGCTGTGACCCGTCGCCTGGGCTAACGTCTCCATCTTTGTCCTGCCCTCAGGCCGAGTGAGGAAATGGTGAAGATGGTTCTGAGTCGGCCCTGCCACCCGGAGGACCAGTTCACCACCAGCATCCTGCGCCACTGGGCGTCCAAATACGACGACACGCTGGGGGAACACATCAAGGCTCAGCTGATCAAGAACAACAACCAGCCGCGCAAGAGGCAGAGGTGGGGGCAACTACACATATCCCTTAAACCAAGGGGGCTCAAACTGGGGCGCAGGGGCCATTTCCCGCCCCTGAACTCATTCTTTGCGGTCCCTCACCACAATTCAAGAGTAAGTTAAGCTGTCTATTAATGCAGCGGGAGCAGACATGTCCAAAAATGTCAGAGCAGGTTATGTTTTGGTGAGACTTACACACTTGCATTCTCACCGGAAAATGTTGTACAAAATCACGTTGAGTCATTTTAAGTGTAATATAAAGAAATAATTTGTTGCTCTTCACCGCTATTGTCGCCCTGACTGAACATCTGATTGGGACCTGCAATGAATTATGGGATATAGTGGGCCATGAAGGATACTCTGGACCCATCCTTCAAATCTGGGGAAAAGAAGGACGCATGTAAAGAAGTCTTCAAATTCGAACAGGCCTTGTCGCCACGCTATGACATAATCGGCCTACAAATCCGTCCTTCGAAGGATGCAGACCCTGAATTCGGACACAGCTACAGACTCTAAAGTTCACCTTGATACTCTAGATCATTTCTCTTTAGGTGCAAAAAGTGGAAAATTAAGTTTTGCAATTTTTTTTATCTGCTTAGCAGTGAATCAGTTTCCTCTTGTGTTCTTTTAGTCTTCGTAGTTCAAGCAGCAAACTGGCTCAGCTGACCCTGGAACAGATCCTGGAGCATCTGGACAATCTGAGGCTGAGTCTAAGCAACATGAAGAACAACTGTGAGCACACACACACACACACACACACACACACACACACACACACACACACACACACACACACACACACACACACACACACACTCAGAGAGCAGCTGATTGTGCTCAGGTCGATGATGCCTCTCCTCTTTCTTTCAGTCTTCAGTCAGACTCCCATCCTTCAGGCACTGCAGCACGTTCAGGCCAGCTGCGACGAAGCTCACAAGATGAGGTGAACATGCTAGAATAACGCTTTCATCACAACGTCACGGTTTCTTTTGACCGGCGCTCTTCCTCTGCAGGTTCAGCGACTTGTTCGCCCTCGCGGAGGAATACGAGGATTCTCAGGCGAAGCCTCTGAAGTCCCGGAGGAAAGCGCCGGCCTCGTCGCCTCGCTCCAGGAAGGGCGTAGCTCCGCCCACCAACAACGAGGAGGAGAGCGCGTCCAGCAGCGCTTCAGTACGTAAAATTAACTTCCTTTCTGTTTCTGATCGCCTCAGTGAAGCGAAGAGTAAAACAGGCTGCCATCTTTGCTTCTTAAACTGCGTAAAATGAATAATCCATTTTTTGTTGCCCTTATAGCAATGTATTTTCTCAAAGATGCGAGAGGAAATAATTTACCCAGGAACACATCATGTTCACACTTCAGCCCGATCCAACTTTCACGTAATTGTTGTGAGACGGCGTTAATTACAAAATCAAGTTTCTTTTAAGTCAAATTTGACATCTATAGGATTTTTGTAACAACTGCAGTTAACAGTTTCTTGACGACGCTATAAATCATATCTGGAAAGCTTGCAGTACTGCCCCTTTAAGAACTTAGACTTATCCTTAACTTATCCTGAACTTGTCCCAGCTTTGTTATGTTTTATATAAAAATGAATTATGTTTGTTTTTAAGCTAAGCTAAGGCTGAGCTCCAGGGGAAACACGTCATGACCTCGTTTCTGTTTGTTTGCTGCAGGAGGAGGAAGACTCAAAGCCCAAAGCGCCAAAGAGGAAGCGGAAAGGCTCGTCAGCGGTTGGCTCCGACAGCGACTGATGAACCCTCTGACCAATCAGACGCCAACAAACACCGCCATCCGACCAGTCGCTCAGCGCTACCCATTCCCCACGGAGGATGAAGGAGGCCCCAGGTTTGGGACTTCAAATCCGGGTCGGGGTCGACTTCCTCCTGATGAGATTGATGCCGTTGCCAGGGAGACGAGGAGCGGGCTGCTTTGTTTTGATCGCGCTGGGAGTAGAAACCACAAACTCTTGATCCAAACGGACCGATTTTTAAACATGATGAGAGGGGCCCCTGTAGTTTTTCCCTGGAGGGGCGTGGACTCGTAATTTCCTGCTGTTTTTTAGCAGCTACTTCCTGTTTGTCTCGCTGCAGTAAAAGCATCTGTTGTTCCTTCATGTCAGGTGAATTCTTCATAAACACAAATGATGGTTTCAGGGTCTCATTCGTCTGTTACTTAGGAGTTTTGATTAGAAAGCAAAGCGGGGGTTGCTCAAAAGCACAACGGCAGCAATAGTCATTGTCACAGCAACCTTTCACTGTATTTACTCTTGTGTACAAAAACAATCTCAAATGTGGTTTTGATTTATTTTTTTTTCTGTCCAGAGCTTCTGATCTTTTCTGACTTTTGGCAGAAACACGATGAGATGGATGCAGATCAGCAGAAGTATTTTTTTATCGACAGTCAATCTTTTACAGAGTCGCGTTTTTAAGGATCTTTGAAACTAAATCTTTAAGCTTTCCAAAGCCGAGTCAGAAAATAGCAGAAGTCCTCTGCCGCAATTTTATTTACAGCCATATGTCTTTACAAAGCCTTAACTGGTTCAGACACAGAGCTGATTTTACAGGATGTGAAAAATAATAAATGAGCAAATGATGAACGGCTGATGTTTGTAGAAGATGAAACCATTTATCTCTTCATGCACATCTCTGGAGCCAAATGGTGCCTCCTTGACCCAAACCCAGATTAAATGGATTAATTTTCATCTCTGGATCAAAACTAGCTTCTCTCCAGGAAGCTACATCGTTGTGGGAAAGTATTTTCTCCTAAACATTTTTTTTTCTAATCCTTTAACATGTTAGAAAATCTCTATTAACATTACAAAAAATGTTTTTTTACACAAAATAATTTATAGATAATTCAGGTTTCAGTCCATTTTTTAGCTCTTTTCAGAGTGAACTGTTTTAGGTCCTCCTGCCACTTTAAAACCAAAGAAGGTGCTGCTGGCTACGCCCCCCAACTCAACACTGACGATCATTAAACTGGCTGCAAACAGATTCTGTAGGTTGTTGTACAACCTACAAGAATGCAGCAAGTGGTTTCTGGATGGCAAGACAACAACAAAACGCTCATCTTTTCTAGCAACCACGGAATAGCTGGAAAACCAGTTGACTAAAAATGTTGGAACTTTGCTTGGGTTGCTAGGTGACGGGATTGAACTTTGGTTGCTAGGTAACGGTGCCTTGCCTGTTGAATTTGACATTCAGGAGGTTTTTGAAACGGCTTCTTTGCCAGACACCAAACTTTAACTTGTTGCCAAAGAAAGATGATTGTGTTTTTTGTTTTTGTTTTGGACATTTATAAAAATACGGAACAAATCGTATCGGTTCACGGAACATTTAACAGCCGATTCCATATTTTAGGGGACGGGTGGCAACCTCATGCTAACATTAGCCTTGTATCTAAAATACAAGGCATTTTACATAATTTCATATGTATTAATGTTTATCATTAAGTCACTGTAAATTAACATGCTGGTGCCACACATGCTACTGACAGCATTTAAGCTAACCTTAGCATTTTGGATCATTTTAATATACACTATTATTAGCATACTGAATGATGTCAGTAGCATGTGTGATGTCACCAGCACATTGGCTTACATTGACTTAATCCATTCAGTTGGCAAATATTGCTAATTAGATATTAAATTATGTAAAATTATTATTTTAGGTACATGGCTAATGTTAGCAGGATGGCTGTCATTAGCATATTGAGTCACTAGCATGTTGATATTACTTGCATCACTTAAGCCAAACTTAGAATTTTGTACAATTTTAATTTATACCCCAATGTTCGCATACTGACTGGAGTAATTTTGTGTTAATCAACATGCTAGTATACTACGTCCTACTGGCAGTATGTATAGTCTAGTGACTCAATATGCTAATAATAACCATATTGCTAACATTAGCCTTGTACCTAAAATAAGCATTTTACATAATTTCATATTTATTAGCAATATTTATCATAGTGAATAGATTACATAAATGTTAGCAAAATAAGTGCTAAATGTGCTAAAATAAGCATTTTTGCTCATTTTGTATTTATTAGCTATGTTTATCATACTGAATAGATTAAGTCCTGTTAAAAACAAAGGTTATACAAACAAGTTTAAAAAGACCTAACTAACTACTAGTGAAACAATTGTAACATGACCTAACAACTAACAATTTTAGAACAACCTAACTAACTTTTTAAAAACCTACAAAAAACAATTGTATAAATGACCTAACTATTAACAATTTTAAAACAACATAACTTCTAAACAATTTTAAAATGAACTAAACAAACAAACCATTTTAAAACGACCGAGTCCTAAGCAAACAAATTTAACATGACTCAACTGGAGGAACGAACAGCTCCACAGGTGTGATTTCATCCCACCTGGGCTCCAGTTCGAATTTCTTTTTCTGCAGGTGTTTGGTTGACAAACCCTCGACAGGACTCAAGGCCATAGTTATGTTGGGGGTGTGAGAGGTTTTGGGTTTTTCGTGTATATTCACTGGAGCAACTTTAGATGAATTTCTCTGTGTCAATCTAGTGAAAAAACCCTGGATCCTCCCTTTCAGACCTTCAAACATAGATTTTGACTCCACTGGGCGTCCAATGGCTTTCTTGGTATCCTCTGCATGCAACCTGACAAAAAGATGTTTTATCATCACCTTAGTTTCATCAACCATCCCACTGATTGCTTGATCAACGTGACTGCTGGAATCGTCAGAGTCAGAGTCAGAGTCTAAGCTGGAATTGACTCTGTCCACCACATATTTGACAATTAGCTTGTTTAAATTGTCAGTGTGGTGAGTTCGGACATGTCCGCTGACCTTTACGACTTTTGCAAAGGCTTCAGGCACCTTGTTAGCAACGATTGCTTCGATTGCTTCAGTGGAGCAATTGCCCTTTGGAAGACTATCCAGAGCATTTGATATAAAGAGCTCCAAGATGTCTTCCAAGATCCTGACCAGAACGCGGATGGTGGTGCGAGCAGGATCTCCTGTTGCCAGACGCATGTACTCCATCCAGGTCAAACTGATGAAAAGTGGATGGATGATACCCCTCAGGGTGTTGACCGTGACGCTCTGGGTTGGGGAACTCTTGCCACTTGGCATGATGGCTGCAGACTTCACTGGTTACACTGGATATACTTAAAGTTTTCTGCTAAAATAGCAAGAACAAGTATTGAACCGGGCTCTGCGACAAACAAGTGCAAAGTGAGGGTTAGAGAAGAAGAAGGAATTAAAAACCCTGACGTATGTGACGTCAGTTCACACGTCACAGGCATCAAACCCGCCGAATGCTATGTTCTTACGTAATAAGTCACGTTTCCTAGACTTATGTTAAAAGCTGTGACCGAATTCAGGGTCTGCATCCGGGTCCTTCGAAGACCGCGAATATCGACGACCGGAAAAGAGAAGCTATTTAGCCTTTAGCTAGCTGCCGAGCCTCAGCGTAGCTTATGTTGCCTAGCAACCGTGACAGCGTGAAGCGCAGGAGAAACAAGGAGCCGAAGTTTGGTTTTTTTAGCCATTTGTTCTCCTGATTTCTGTATTATTCTTAGTCTTTTGTATTAAAGACCGTTTTATGGTAAAAAGAGGAACTCGGTTAGTTTAATTCTAAGATGTTCAAGTTCGTACAAGAAATGAATATGAGCAAATGTACAAATTTTCAGGGGAGATGTTTGTAAAACGGACCGAGTCGTGATGACGCGGCCAGTGAAAACGTTTCAATCAGGTCTCTGATTAATTAGTGCGATTGGTCCCACCTGCAGCTGCGCATGAAAACGACACCATGACGGTCCAGTTGATCCCGACCAGCCCCAGAAACTGGTTTGCAGAGAACTGTTCAGGTATGGTTATTCCATTATTTTTAAATAAAAGTTGTTTATTGACTTATTTATTCTCTTGAGGAGGGAAATTGTTTCAGGATTGTGAAGTTTAGTTGCTGGTTCGTTTGGACCTCATCGGAATTTTATCGGATCTTCCCTGAAAGTCTAAAAGTTTACCAACTACCTCTAAGTCGTGAACTTTATCCATTTGACTCTTTTTGTCTCGAGATAAACCCATGAAACCTGGAGCGTCCATTCGGGATCTAGTTCTGACTCCGGAACGGATCCCGACCTTCGTCATCCCCTCTTCATACCGGGCCTCCCCGATGTCCGGCCCGGACTCCCCGACCCGCTCCAGGCTCCTGCTGGAAGATGACGACGAGGACCCAACCGGAACCAGCCCGACCCGGTCATCCTCCAGGCGTCGACTGCTCCCTCCGCGCGACTGCCGCTCTCGCGTCGCCGACACGGACCCGACGACGCGCCGGCGACGTCGCTGCCGCACGTACCGAAGGTGACGACGTCTTACGGCTTCCGCGGCGTGTTGGCTACCACGCCGTCCACCAACCGGAGGGAATCTCTGTTTCACCGCAGCAGACGCGTTAAGGTGACTGTGAACGGCGCCGGACCAAAGGACACAGCCGAAGTTTCTCCTGCCGACGGTACCGGACGGTCCTGGGTCAACTTGCTGGGCCTGAATGTGATGGAGGAGCTGAAGAAATCTGCAGCTGCTCTGAAGGCGCTCAGTCCTGCTGCTCGTTCGCAAATGAGATGATCTCAATTTACTCAAGTTTTGTATTATGGCCAGGTATTTTAATAAAGTATTTTATTTGAGTTCCTAAAGTTGATTTTCATTTTATTTTTACTAGACCATCTGCATAATGCATAGCGTCAGCCCTAGGTCTAAATTAAAATTTGGGCTGGGTTATAAATATCTGATTTAATGAGACTGTGTGGCTGCTCAAAGTTGTGCTTTTTGTTTTACATATTTGTTCGTATCTCTTTTCAACTAAGTTTAGCAATGGCAGGAAAACACATTGACAGTAAATTACAATTTAATTCAATTGGTAGCTATATCAGCTCCTCTGACCCCTGAGTGGAGTCAAAAAGTTATTAAAGGTGTTCACGAATCTCAGATATATTTACACTAGCAGCTTGCCATATTTTCTGAAGTTTTATCGAATAAATATGCACACATCTTGCCATACAACCCAGAAAACGCCTATTGATGGCGTCATGTGAGCGCCGCGACGCCGGAAATGTAGTTTCTTTTTTTTTTTTTTTTTTTGGAGGCAGATAGGCTGATCGTTGTGGCGGTAAGCGTGTGTGAGAAGCGATGGATCCTGGTGGTTAAGGTTCCGTCCAGCCAGAAGCTACACCGGGCTGATAAAGACTCCTGGACGGGTCGTTTTCACCGGCTGCGTTTGGAAGGAGCGGGCCGTTAGCTGCTAACCGGCTAGCTGGAGTGTTGTTAGCTTTGTAGCCGCATCCTGGGCTTCTTATCAGCCTGACCACTCGGAGACCCAACAGGCGTGAGTTTATTTATCTATGGGCGGCTGCTAATCAGACTAACTGTTAAATATCAGGATCCAGCATTAACTTTAACACCAGCAGCAGCTCAGTGAGAGGTTACACTGCTGCTGGTGACCAACATCTGCTGGAATCTGACATTGTTTTCATTTCACAGGAGCTTCAGTCTGCTGCTGGAAGAGGCAGTGAGTTTCATTTTACATTTTGTGCATTGTGAAGTGTTTCTACATATCCAAAGTTTAAACGACAGTTCTTCTTTCTCATTCAGAGATCAGAGGTCATGTTTCTCCACTATGAGCTCAGTCCGAAAACGCCTGAAATTAAGCCCAGCCAAGCAGCAGCTTGCCTCCAGCAGCTCCGGGGTTGCACCAGCGCCGCTCAGCCCTGATGATGGCACCCTGCTCCCACCACCTGCTCCATGTCAGGCTGAGGAAGAGGAGGAGGAAGGCTACCTGCTGGTGGAGGAAGACACCACCGACTCCAGCCTCATCATCACTATGGGTAACAAACATTTTGTCTTCCTGTCTTCACATTCAACATTGATAAAGTACTGCTTGTTGAAGAACATTTTATAAGTATTTGAACTTTTCTCTAGTTTATCATGTTGCAAACATAAACTTTAATGTGTTTTAATGAACACAAAATGTTTTAGCATTCATTTGGAATCAAGATAAGGCAGAGCTGAAACTAATGAATATTTTAATAATTGTATGTTCTGATTATTTCGTCTAAAATTTCGTTCTTTCTTTTTAAATATTGAAGAAATAAATTTAAAAAAGTGAATGTTATTACTGATTAGATTTTTTTGGGAAATTGCTGCAGATGAAATTGAGTGTCTTGGTTTTTCAATTTATGTTATTATTTTTTTGGTATTTTCTGCCAATTTTATAATTGACTTTTTTATTTTTACCAAACTAAATGTTATATTTTCTTTTGTCTTTATCTGCATGTAGTGAAGCACCTTAATCATCTCCGGTTGCTATAAATGTGCAATATAAATAATCTTTGAATGATTAAATGATTCCTGTGATTTCAAACTACAATTATTTAAACTCTTGGCATAATCCATATTAAAATCCTAATAAAAACACTGAAATATGTGGTTGTAGCACAGCAGAATGTGGAAACTTCTTTTTCTACTGACAACTCAAACATCTCTGTCTCAGAGGACAGCCAGAAGGAAGTAAAGGCTCAGAGGAAGAAGGCGGCGAAACGAAAAAAACGGACGCTGAACGAGAAGGAAGTTGATGATCAGGGCAGGAAGTCAGAAACGGAGGAGGAGGAAGAGACGGGTGTGGAGGTGGAGATCGACAAAGATCTGGACCAGGCTCTGGAGACGAAGTCCAAACAGCACAACCTGACCACTGTGAACGTTAAAAACATCATTCATGTGAGTTAATGCCGAACAGACTGAGGCTTTTTCTGTCTTTTTCTTCATCCCAAATGCAGATGGGCTCTCTTTGAGTGTCAGGACAGAAATGGTGAAATTTTTATTTTTACTTTGTATTTTGCAATTAAAAATTATTTTAGCTTATTTGATCATTTTATTGTTCATTCTGACAATTATTTGGATAAAAAAAATTTCACATTTTACAAGTTTTTCATTTAACTACTTAAGCCTTTTTGGTACAAAATTAGTAATACATAAAAAATTCAAATAAACAAATATTTAATGAAATTATTATTATTATTATTATTATTATTATTTTTTGCCTGAAATGCAATAATTGCATTCCTTTAGTTCTTTTTGAACTGAGTGAAACTAAATGTGCCACATGAGAAGTTAAATATATTTGCAGATAAAGGTGTTTTCATCTTAAATGCAAAATTTACTGTATTTTGAAATTTGTTGTAACTTTAATGTAAAATGTATTTTATTGTATAAATTTGTATTTTGTACAGTTTTGGGTTAATTTCATGCTGTTTTTTGGCACATTACCTTTTTTGAGTCTGTATTTAAAAAATAAATTGTAAAGCAACTCTAAATAATAAACATAAGATTTTGTCCTTTGAGGAAAAGACTGAAATAAGTTGTTTTTCTATTTATGGTGATTCATGCAAGCAAAATAAAATGGTTTGATCTATAATGTTTGTTTTTTTTGTATATTTGTTTTCCAGGAAGTGATCACCAATGAACATGTGGTTGCAATGATGAAAGCAGCCATCAATGAGACAGAAGCCGTTCCTCCGTTTGTGAGTCTCCAGTGAAAATAAAAACGCTTAGTGCAGCTCCAGTAGAGTTCTCACATTCTTATATTTATTTTCTGTCTCAGGAGCCTAAAATGACTCGATCCAAGTTTAAAGAAGTGGTGGAGAAGGGTGTGGTGAGTCTGTTTCTGAAGAGATAAATGATCTGAAATGCAGCTGCAGCGACAGTTTGTTCATGTTTCCGTTTTCCATCAGGTGATTCCCACCTGGAATATCTCACCCATCAAGAAAAGCAGCGACGCCACCAAGGTAAAACACAACAGTGCAACATCTTTACCATAATCTGTCAGTCTGAAATTTTCTCTTCTTCATTAAAAACCCACATGTTGGTTTTTATCATTTCTACTTAATCCTGTTTAACTCATTAAAAATTAAACAATATTGTAATAATAATTACAGCATAATAATTCCAGACTTTTTGTCAAATTGGCCAAAAATGACCATTTCAAAAGTAGTTGCAGGAAATATAAATATCATTTTTAAAAACTATAATCACCCAAAAAGTTTTTGTTACTAAAAAATAAACTAAGCATGAACGGTTTTCTCGGTATGGAATTGAAATTTTTTTTAGAGATACTGTTTATTCTCTTTTACTAAGTTTGATTTTAAAAGTCTGTGAAGTTATAAAGTATGTATATGTTGTCAATAAATTTAGACGTTTTGTCCCAAATAATTTTGTTTCAGGCTCCTCAGTTTGTGGACATCCCACTGGCAGAGGAAGACTCTTCTGATGAAGAATATCGCCCAGACGAGGAAGAGGAGGATGAGACGGCTGAAGATGTGAGGCTCTGATTTTCAATGGCTACTTCTCATTTATTTTCATTAATAATTCATTCCTGTCAGGGCTGGACGGTATGGCGGAAAAACGTTTCACAATACAGGCTCTTCATATCAGCCAATATTGATAATTATTGATTCTTTTTTCTTTTGTTTGTTTTAAATATCTGGAATTCTGCCAGACTAATGACAAGACCTTTTCTGTTTTACCCAGTTTTACTCCATACAGTCGGTTTCTATTTTTAAGTGACGAAGCACAGTAGTGAAACTTTAAACTGCTGCTGTGCCAGTTACAGTAGGTTGTTGCTAGGTAACCGTAGAATGAGTGAGTTGCTAGGTAACCACAGAGAGAGTGAGTCAATTGATTACATCAACCTGGTTTAGCCTTCAGAGGTTGAGTTGCTAAAGTCTTTCCTTTGCCTACATCTCCCAGAATTCTGTGCAGTTCTGGATTGGAGTTCAGTGAAATGATTGATGATTTTGTTAGATGTATTATCCATTGATATCGACCACTTGTCTATAGAGATATGCATTATTGGTTTCTTGGCCAGGTCTAATTTTCAGTTGTTTGTATTTATTTTCATTATCCAGACGTTCCAGGAGAGCGACATGGAGAGCACAGCTTCGTCCCCCAGAGGGACTCGGCTGAATCGAGCCGAAGACGACAGCTGCAGCCCCTGGCAGGTAGCGACCGATAACCACCGGATTGGCTGAAAGTCACCATTATCTACGGTCATTCTGCTTCTTTCTTTTGTCAGACGTCTCGAATTCGGACCCGCCGTTTGAAGGAAGGGTTAATGGGGCCCCCGCCTCCTCCTAAAGCCCCGCCCTCCAAAGGTACGACGGACAGCAGCTTCCTGGAGAAGCTGCATGCGGTTGAGGAGGAGCTAGCTGGCTGCATGGAGCCGTACCAGGTAACTGTAGCAGGGCCGGCCAAAGCATTTTTGGGGTCCTGGGCAGCTTTTCATTTGGGGCCCCCCATTACAAAAAACATGTCAATGCCAGACACTTCATCATTCCTAGCTTCTATAAATTATTGTCAGATTGGTTCTTAAAATACCAAAATTTTCACTTAACCTCATTTTGGTCCATCTGATTAATTTTTAAATATTAAATGATTGATAATTTGATCAGTTACTCTGTACTTAAGTAGATTTTTTTTTTTTTTACCAAATACTGTTTTTTACTCCTACTTGAGTAGTTTCTTGGACAGCTATTTTTTACTTTCACCTGAGTAAAAATATGTCAAAGTAGTGCTACTTTTACTTGAGTACAATTTTTGGCTACTCTCCCCTCCTATGTATTTAAGTGTGCCATATTATTTCAACTATTCGAAGATTTATGTAAGCCTTCATTTCAGGACAAAGATGATTCTGATGGACTAAATATAAAAACATGCCACACTTTTCAGATTTTTATTTGTTTCAAATCTTGAAAGCTAAGCATAATTTTCTTTCCTCTGGTGATTAATCTGACTTCCTCAGCCTATGTCTGAGTCAGAGGATGAGTCCGGGGTGATGGCGTACCGGACCCGGTCCAAGCGTCCTCTCCGCGACGTCCCGTTGGGCCAGCTGGAGGCGGAGCTCCGAGCCCCCGACATTACCCCAGACATGTACGACTCCAGCTCAGCGCCGGAGGACCGGGACTGGACCGACTGGCTGAGAGGCCTGATGAGCTCAGACGTTGATAACGAAGGTGAGCGATTATTTTTTATTTTAAATTTAATATTGTGAGAAAGCCACAATACAGCTGACACAAAATAATGTAAAAATGTAATTATGCGTTTTTTTAAATTCAGCATAGTATGAAAAATTTCGCCCTTTATAGTAAAAATTGTCGGCCCTCTTGATAGAAGAGAAAACCCAGGTTTTTAAGAAAATGGTAGCTGATCAAATAACCATTAATTTATGGAGATTAATCAACTTTAGATTAAGTCATTAACTGATAAGAATCTCTGTCTCCATCTACCAGAGGAGTGTGACGATGAAGATGATCCAGAGTACAACTTCCTGGCCGACATCGATGAGCCCGACCTGGAGGATTACCGTGACGACAAGGCCGTCCGCATCACCAGTCAGTACAGATCTAGTCATGCAGCTTTACTGTCAGCCTGCAGGGATGAAACTGTCACTGTTTCCTTCAGTTGGTGTGAATATTTTCCCTGATTTCTAAAAGTGGCTCCATCAGCCCTTCACCTCTTAAAATTGTGAGTGATGGACGTTTTTCTCTCCTACAGAGAAGGAAGTGAACGAGCTGATGGAGGAGCTGTTTGAAACGGTACAAAAACACACTTCATTCATTCATTCATTCGTTCATTCATTGGTGAGCTCACTGGTCATGAATAAACTACCAACTGTAAAGAAAGTATCAAATACTTTTTCTGCTTTTTTTCTATTCCTGTTGATTGTTGTGGTAAAAGCACCAGTTTGAACTGGAGCTGAAGTGTTTCCAGGTTTCAGGATAGAATGAAAAGCGTTTGTTTCCAGATGTTTTTTTCTTTCTTTCCATCCTTGTGTCCTCCATCTGTCTGTCCATTTGTTCATTCATCTATCTGTGAATCATTCTTTTCTCCTCTCTGCATATTTATCTGTCCAATCAGCCCATCTCGCCCATTCATAAATTCATAATAAATGTCTGCATTTAGACTTTAGCAGTGACTGTATTCTGGGAATTTGTGTTCGGAAAATGAAGGATTTTCAACGTAAAATAAGCCACAATTTGATTTATTTCCTTAACCATCTGATCGTCATGATTCTTGTGAAGTTTAATGTTTGCTAAAACAGAAAAGCAGCTGAAGGTTTCAGAGCTTAAACTTACTCCGGATATTGGAGTAAATTCACAGCGACCTCAGCAGTAGCTCGCCAGCGCTAACCTGAAGCTAACGTTCAGATTCTGTCTCAGCTGAAGGAAGACCTGGCTGGACAGGAAGTGGATGACGAAGATGAGGAGCAGCAGGAGGAAACTCCCGCTTTTCAGGCCTTAACGCTGGAGGATCAGCGCGTGTACGTAACACACTGACGAGCATCACTATGACGACAGGGAGGCGCGTTTACTTCCTGCTGACTGTTGGTTTCTTCCTCAGAGGCGCGGCCGAAGACGAGGCTGAGGACGAGCCAATCACAGAGCTGCGAACGGTGAGGCAGCAGCTGGCTCTGATCAGGAAGCGGCGGCAGACGAACCCGATGTTCAGCCCTCAGAGCCCAGAACCGTTCACCCTGACGCTCAGCCTGCAGCAGCAGCAGCGGCTTCAGCAGCAGCTGCAACAGGTACCGATCCGGACCGGGTTCTGCTCTGCACCAGAACCTCAGCTCAACTCTGAGCTCTGACTAAAAGTGACTTTTTCTTCAATTATCTGTTCTGTGAGTTGTGCAATGGAGTACTGGGGCTAAGATACAAGAATTTTTGTTTAATTGCGTGAATTTAGTCATAATATTAGCAGAATGGAGACACAATTTTTACCTGAACGACTTAAAATTACCAAAAAAAATTGTTTTTTGTAAAAAAGCTTCTAGTATTGAGATCTAACGTGCAGCAAACTATTAGGACTATACTGGGGGAAAAATAAAAGTGAAAAACTAAAATTACAAGAATAAAATTATAATATTATGAGAATATCATAATTTTACAATAAAAAAAGGTTGCAGTACTATAACTGTATTCATAACTGTATTATTATAAATGTTTTAAATTGTAGCCTGACCCCAATATTAAGTTGTAAATTGAACCTGAATTAAAAATCCAAATTAATAAAAGCTATAAACAAGATGGCTGCCCTGGGCGCTCTGACATCACTATTAAATATGGAAACACATTTTCACATTTCAGGAGTGGATTAATAGGGAAAAAAATCCAATTTCCCAAAAATTAAATCTTCAAAAATTCAATAAATCAATTTCTCTCCCAGTCTGACCTCTGACCTTTCTCTCTGTGTCTCTCAGCACATCCAGCTGCTGACCCAGATCAACCTGCTGGCCTCACCCGTCCCCAAGCTGCACAGTGAGGCGGAGACCACCAGGCAGTTCCTGGTAACTTGCCGTCTCCACCTCTAGATTAAGATTTAATCCCAGGTTTCCTCCATTCGACTGTCAGACTGGAGGGAAGACGTTGCTGAAGACGATTCTGTTCTCATCTTCCAGTTTGAGTTGGACATGTTGGCTCAGAGGGGAGAACTCTTCAGGTCTGCAGCTGATTCCAGCTTCCGCAGTGCTTTCAGAACCACCAACCTGCAGGGGGCGCTGGAGCTTCTGGAGGAGCTGCGGCAGACGCCCATCGTCTACCGGCCGCAGAGCCACAAGCCCGACGGCAGAGGACACAGTGAGTGTCTGTCCGACCCTCTCGGCGCATCCACAAGGCCTTAAAACGTCTTAAAATCAGTTATCTGAAATTAAGGCCTTAAAATGGCTTAAATTCATAAAAAAAACGTAAGTCGACGGTAAGATCTTAAATTTTGACATGGCAGGCAGTGGCATTCCCAGAACATTTTCATAGAGGTGGCCAGATCAGGCCAGTAAAAATTTTAGACGTTTCTATAATTTTATTTCTATAATTACTGGGTTTTACATTCATCTTTGTTGAATAAGCTTACTCTGTATGCTTTTGTATGGACATGATTCTCTGGGGGAACCAGAGGGGCAGCCAGCATTTTTCAAGAGGGGCTCATGTCCCCTCTGCCCCCCCCTCTTGGGGCGCCACTGGTGCCAGGACTATTTTATATCAGGCAAAAGTTTGAGTCATGTGCAGACATCAGACATTACACAATTTTGGTTCCCTGCATTTCTTTTGTACGTCTCTGTGGTGATTAAAATTTAAATTTTATTTTCAATGGTTTCATGGGTTGGTTTTCAGTACAGCAGTCGTACAGTTTCAGTTCTGGTTTTTCTGTCTCTTCAGTGCGCTGTTTCCCCGTCATGCCAGCTGAGCTCGCCTGGCTGTTCGCCACCCGACCCGTCTTCCTCTACCCTGAACTGCTGCCTTGTGCCAACCTGGACCCGGCGATGTACTGCCCCCGCAGGACGGCGGCCTTCACTGCAGCAGAGGACTGGTAACTCAAACACCGTTAACGAGAGAATTTATTTTATTGAGCTGAAATTAATTGAGTTTCAGGCTCTAACCAAGGAAAATAAATAATTTTTTATTGAATAGTCAAATTTTTGGTTTTTGAAAATTTTATGTTTGGAAAATCTGGATTCTTCTCTCCCAATGCACGCTTTGGATTTTCATAGTTCAGAGTGATGTCTGAGGCCGCCATTTTGTTTGAAAGCATTTTTACAGCTTATATTTATTTTGACTTGGAATTCACGTCAACTTTATGTCAAAATACAGGAGTCGAGCTCGGTTTTTTCTTTTTTTCCTTTTAGCACAAATATAGTCAAAATGTTACCAGACTAAAGTTGTAATATTTAGATAATGATATAGAAGTTTTATGAGAACCCCAACGCAAAAAAAGATATTGAAGCATTAAACTTTCAGAATAAGATCAAAATAATAACAAAATAAAGTCTCAATATTTTATGGAAATGACACAAAATATTCAAACTTTTTCCACTTTAAAACAAATGAAAATTAAGCTATAAACTCACAAGAATAAAGTTGAAATAATATGAGAATAGAGACTCAGTATTTCCAGAATAACCTAGTAATATTTGCAGGAAAACGTTCTTCAAAGTGTTCGAGGGAGAAGCAAACTGGTAGTTGAATTTGCGTATTTTTTCAAATCTTTTAGTCTGCTGGTCCTCGGCCTCAGGAACATGGAGGGAGCCTCCGACCCGCCAAAGCTTGTGTCTCAGTTTCTGCTGAGGAAAACCGTGGTGCAAGTCCGCCGCAGGATCCTGCAGTGCTGCAGACCCGGAAGTCCTGACAACATCGTGAAAGTAGGAACCAAAAAACACTCGCAGAGAAATCCATCCGCCTTTCTCATTAGTGACCGACTCCTCCTTCTCTGCAGGCCTTCAGGTACCAGCAGGTGGTGTGGCCCATGCTGGTGGCCTGCAGTGATGTCGATCCGGCCGAACTGCGCCCCCCAGTGGCGAGAGAGGAGAAGAGCATGCCTCTCTGGCTGCTGGTATTAAAACAGTTTCCTTCAACAGAATAAAGTTAGTGATGGAGAAGAGCTGAAGAAAACCATGACGTCAGAGGTTCACAAAACACACAGAACTTTATTTAAACGGATTTATGAGAGAAGTAAAAATCATCAAACTCAACCAACAGAAGAAATCAGAACTAAATACTGAATAGAATAGATGCTGTATTGATCTCCAAAGGGATCAATAGGTTATTAGTTGACAAGCTGCTTCATCAAAGGTGTTAAATGTTAATAATACAAATATAAGTAATTTTATAAGCTCTGGAAAAAATTGTTGTTGTCGAGGTCTGGAAGCAGTTTTTAGTTATTTGGACCATTTCTCATTTTCTGCCAATAAAAACTAAATTTCTGCTTGGAATTTCAGAGACATGTTATCAATAGTTCGTAGAATAAAAGAACAATGTTCATTTTACTCAAACATAAACCTATAAAGAGTGAAATCAGAGAAACTGATCGTTTAAAGTGGTCTCGTAATTTTTCCCAGAGCTGTATATATAAACCCAAAAGTGATGCAAGTAATTTAAATATGACTTAAAATAAATACATAACAAGCATACACATGGAAATATGTTAATCTATAATCTCTAAATGAGTGAAGAGAAAAATTAGATTTAAATTCCTCAGAGTTGAGCTTGTACATGTCTGAAGTCTGCAGGCAGAAATCAATCGAGTTTATTTGTATCTATGCACATTTCAGCAACATGGCAGCTCAAAGTGCTTCACATCATAAAAATGTTACATTATTAGAAGCCTCTCTGTTGATTTTTAGGGGTTACTGCCCCTTTAAACCTTTAGCAATGATTTCCTGTGGTGCAGTTTGGTAAAATATCAATTCACCCTTCAATGTTCTGGTTTTTCTTGTCCAGCGGAGCCTTCCTGTTATCTGTCCCATCATCAAGCTCTTCAACAGCCCGCCCGGTTCCTCCCCGGAGGCGCCGACCTCCAGCAGGCGAGGTAAAACCCGACACCTGGCGCTGCTGCGGTCCAACTACAGCTTCCCGTCCGGGACCAGGTACCCGCCTCGGCTCCCTCAGAACTGGACTTCAGACGCATCGGGTTCGTCCTGCTGCAGCCGCCGCCGCCCGCCTCACCTCCGGACGCCTCCGAGGGTCCGGCCGACCGCGCCTCCCATGTCCTCCTGAAGCGCCTCCTGCTGAGCAGGAAGGAGCAGAACTCTGACATCATCATCACCTCCACCATCTCTCTGCCGACGACGGAGCAGATTAAATACCACTGCAGGACGCTGGCCGGCCTGAGGAGGAGGAGGAGGAGGATGAAGACGAGGCTGAGTGCTCCTGCTGCAGGGAAACCGAGCCTGAAGGAAGTCGCTTCTTCTCAGGGTTCTGCTTCCTGTGTGGAGGCTGGTGACGAAGACGAGGCCACCACTGAGGAAGAGCTGGAGGAGGAGAGCGACGTGCTTCTGGTTTTATCCGAATCCTCGCCGAGCGCTGCAGGAAGCGTCTCCCATGACGACGATGACGACCTGCCGGGTCCGGCAGAGTCAGAACCGCAGAGGAAAGCAGCAGAAGATGAAGACGCCCAGCAGCAGGTAAATCAAACTCTTCTTCTTCTTTTATTGTCACTGTGGACGAACAAAACAAACCAAATAAAAAATACCAACTCTGAAAAAAATTTCATGAATTAATATTATATTTTAATAATATATTTATATTATATTAATGATTCCATTTATAACCAGAGTTGAGTAGCAATAAGTTACATTTTCTCAGTTAAAATTTATTTGAGTAACGTATTGGAAAATAATTACTTTTAGGAATATTTTTACTGCGCTGAACTTTTTACTTTTTGCTGTTGCTACTTATATTTCAGTAATTTTCCATCAGAAAGTATCACTACTTTTAGTTGAGTAAAATATCTGGATTTTCTACCTATTCAATGAAAAACAAACATGTTTTAGCCAAAAATTCACCAGACAGTATAATTTTTAAGTAATTTCTCGGATTAATAGTTTTTACTTTTAGTTGAGTAAAAATTTCGACAAGCTGCTACTTTTACTTTAGCATAATTTTTTGCTGCTCTGTCCATCTCTGCTTCCTGTCACGTTAAAATCTAAATCTGTTTTCAGGAGAAGTTTTCATCGGAGGAAACTGAGGAAGAGGAGGACGATGGTCAGAGGGAGTCGGAGGACGTGGTGTTCGCTCAGGATTACCTCCACAGAGTAAGAACAGAAATACTCCTTACTGTACCTGGAGAAAGTATTCACAGCTCTGGAGGTTTTCAGTTTCCAGCCAGGAACATTATTTGTTGTTTTATTGGAGCTGAACTCCATAGAATAACAGGAAGTGATGCACGGTTTGTGAAATTATTGTTTTTATTTGTCCAACTCAGTAGTTTGTAGAACCATGTTTTGCTGCAGTTAAAGATGTGAATAACTGGTTGTGATAAGCATTAACTCAGTTAATTGGATAATAAATTAAAATCGGAAAACAGCTTGAAATTTATGCATATAAAATCAAGGCCTTTAAATTTCTTAAATTCTTTGGTGAAAAGTTGGCTTTAAATTCATCAACCAAGTTTTAGATTTTGTTGTAGCATGACTGTTTAATCTTATTTGTTTTATGGTTTTTTGGGGGGGTTTTATGTGCGAAACTTTGAGTCGTATCCAGTCTTCACTGCGCTCTGGGATTTGATTCAGTTGCGGCTACTGGTAACGAGCTAGTAATATACACTTCATACAACATTCATCTTCGCCTTTGGTTCTCTTCTGATTTATTTTTGGCTATTTTATTTCTTACATTTCTGTTATGTTACAGGTCTGAAATCCATTACCATGGTCTTAAAAAGCCTTAAATTTGTGTTGGTAAAACCCCCAGAGTGAAACTTTAACCTACAGCTGAACAGTGTGGCTTAAAAATGTGCCACAATATAAGCGTTTCATATCAGTAGATCAATAAGTATTGATTAGTTTTTGTTTTTTTTTTGTTTGTTTTAGATATCTGTAATACTTCCAAACTGATGCTGTGACCTTTTCTGTTTTAGCCACATTCTTCACTCCACGTCGTCATATTTATGAAGCACCATGGTGAAACTTTAAACTGCTACTGCGCAAATGACTTCTCTGGTTGTTGCTAGGTAACCAAAGAGGTAGTGAGTTGCTTGGTAACCAAAGAGCGAGAGAGTAAAATGCTAGCAGTTTTAGTTGCTTCCACCAATTTAGACAGTTGTTTTTTCCCACCATAGCACAAAAATAAAAAATAACTTAATAATAATAACTAATATTAATAATAATAATAATAACTGTACAGCAGTAAATAACAATTAGCAATGTTAGTCTCAAAAACACACATCGCTCAGTATGTTGGTAAAAATACATTCAGCATTTAAAACGCACAACTCTAGAGACTGGGTGTATTATAAAGATATCAATAGATATTTATTGATCTCATATCTATCCCTGTATATTAGTTATTGCTTTATTGTCCAGTCTGTTTTAAACTGGACTTTTTCTCTCTCTCTCTGCTCCGTTCTGACTGGTTCCTGTCTAGGTGTGTGAAGCGGTCCAGGTGCGTCCGGGCCTCTCTGAGCAACTGCTGCAGGTGTTGGATGAGTTTTCAGCCTCGGGGCCCTCGGGGGCCCCGGAGGTTCTTTACGACAGGCTGGGCTGTTTACTGCGCCCGTGGCCTCAGCTGCTCAAAGACTTCGCCGCCTTCCTGAATCCCAGACAGGCCCGCCGATGTGGACTGGTGAGTGGAGTCTCTGCCACAGTGATTTGGTTAAGGAAGCAAGCTGAGCTGCTCTTCCTCTCCGCCAGCTGCTGGAGCAGCGGCTGTTTGAGCGCAGCCGACGGTTCCTGAGGCGGATGGGCCGCAGCCTGGGGGAAAGCTCGCCGCTCTACCAGCAGGTGGTGTCTGTGCTGCAGGGAAGCTCCGCCCCCTCATCGGAGGACGTGGACAAGGTAGAACACAGAACCTTCTCAGGAATCATTTATTTATTGGTTACCATGGTAACCAATTAGTTAGTGGCATCAGTCTCTGAGTATTCCCAAGATCTATGGCTCTCTGTAGGGGTGCCCTGATTTATCGTCATCAGGTTCCTTAGATCGGTGCAGAACTAGTTCTCTAGCCGAACACAGAGGCTGCTGACCTCAATTTATTTGTTCCTGCTTTGATTCCTGGTCCATTTACTTCCTCTTCATCCAGTCCATGTACTGTTTATGAAAAGCAACCAGTGCCATAAAAAACGATGCAATATATACATACTACATATCTTAACAGTTAATTAATCTAGTGATTATTATGATGACTAATTGATTAAAGAGTTTGCTCATTGTACAGATGTTTCATTTATCCACTTAAGATTTTTTGTTTCAATATTAGAAACAGATTAAAAGGTGCAAATGAATCAGTAATTAATTAGCATTTTAGAAAAGTAAAAAAATAAAAATCTAACTGCTTAAAGTGCGATAACGTTCCATTTCTTTAGTGAATTTAAACTGGGTGAATATATAAAATATGCCACTTAAAGAGTTTTGGATAAAGATGTACAAACAAAAGAGTTATTATCTTAAAGGCAAAATGTATATCTATATTTTGTACAGTTTTGGCTTAATAACGGCTCTGAATTTTTTCATCAAATGGTCTTTTTTAATTAACTATTAAATCAATTGACTATTTTAATGATCGATTCCTCACAATGAATTGTTTTGGCCCATAAACATAGATAATAGACAATATTCTTCTAATTTTTAGGATTATTTTGTAATTTGTTTCCGTCTTGTCGGCCCGTCTGTCTTCTCTTCCTACTGTTTCCTCTCAGGTTTCGTCTTTGCTCAGGAAGCATCCAGACCTGCAGGACGAGGTCCAGGAGATTTTCCAGCAGCTCCACAGCTGCTCCCAGACCGCGGCGGACTCTGCCTGTCAGAACCCCAGCAGCGGCACCGGGGAGCCCATCGACGCTTTGGTGGAAGGTGATGAAGATGACGACGGGGAGCAGCAAGCGGTTTGTGCCAAAAACATCACAGTTTCCTCCAGCGGAGAGAAGGTCGTGGTTTGGACCCGGTGAGAATAGATCTTATGTTTGTAAAAGTTTCATAAGTTCAGGGCGTTTTTGTCATGTTTCTAAATTCTCTTTCCAAGAAATCAGAGTTCAACTTGAATTACGCGCACACTGAAACATCTAAAGTATCAACTGAGAAGCTAATGCAGCTAATTTTCTACCTAAATGTTCTTTTGTTTTATATGATAAAACTGCACAAAGTAGCACAGCATTGTGAGGTGGATCGAAAATAATAATGCTACAGTCTGCTGGCGTTTAAACGATTGATCGAGTTAATCATGATCAATTAATTTCTGAAATAATCAACTTATTTTGTAATCGATTAATTGTTAATTGGAGTATGCAGACTGTAAAACAAACCACACTTAACTCAAAACTAATTTAAGATAAAAATAATGTTCTACCCAAAACTAACTGTGGTTATCATAAAATTACTGCTTCAATCTCCAAACATTTCGGCTTTATTCTGATATTTAAACTTCATTTATTTATTTTTTTTATTGTAGCCTGACTCTTTCTTCATAGGTTTGACCTGAATTCAAAGTCCAAATAAATAGCAGCTCCAAATAAATAATTGTTAAATAAGATGACCTATGGAAATCCAGGGAGAGCATAGGCGGAAAAAAAAGCTGATTTTTTTCCAAAAATGTCATCTTTAAACACCAGAAATTCTTTTAACCTCTAAAATTGATGAATCAACTTTGTTAAATCAATTAATTGATCAGTTTCAAGCAGCTGTTCTTCCTGTTTCAGTGATGCCGACCGCGCCATCCTGACAGCCTGCCAGCAGAGAGGAGCCACAACGAAGACATTCAGACAGGTGTCCGCCCTGCTGGGCAATAAGACTGTCAAACAGGTGAGAGTGGGCGGAGCCTCAGTGTTCAGGTGCATTGCCGCTTCCTGAGCTGAACTGTCGTCATGTGATTTTCTGCAGGTACGACTTCGCTTCCAGGACCTGATGAAGCTTTTCCTCTCCGCGTCCCAGAGGTCCAGCAGAGCAGAATCGGCTCCGGACTGATCCGGAGGCTCCTGGAGGAGTTTGTTTCTGACCACAAAGTGGATCCGTTTCTGAACCGGTGACTTCTGATGGAGGTTTACCTGAATCCAGCCCAGCAGAGGCGCTCATGAGCCGCAGCTGGTTTAGTTCAGGAACTTTAAGTGGAGGTTGAAGAGCCCACGGCAGGTCACTTCCTGTGAGGGGATAAACACAGAATCACAGCTGAAGTTAGTCTTATTTTAGTTTTGATTTGACCCTGGTGCTGTGAAAAAGGTTCTGAAAGTCCAACTTTCCTCCGAGCTGTAGCCCTGAATGTGCCGGTCACTGTGAACTTCTTAGGAGGGATTCAGAGTGTTTGTGCTTCTGGTGAACCAGCCTGAACATATTTATTGTTGTGTGTGTTTAAAATGTCTGTAATGACCTCAGTCATGTTGGGTGGATGCTCTGAAGGTTTGGTTTCATTCCTAACATTCCCACTGCTGAGCTGAAGACATAAGGAATGAGTGTAAAAACTGATGCTGGCGCTTTCCATGTTGGGTTCCTGGACTCTGAAATGCCTTAAACATTTGGTTTCCCTTCAGTCTCAACACATTTGTTTTTACTGGCAGCTTTAATCATTCAGGATTGGTGGTAAATAGCCGTTTAATAGCAATTTAACATAAGTTAGTATTCCCTTTAGTGGAATTACAGCTTTTGTTTTTGCTGTAACTTCTACTAGCAAGTGGTTTTTATATTAGCACTCTGAAGATCAGAAAAAACAATTATCTTGTCATAATAGAGCAAAAAGAAAACTTTTTAAGAGCCTTGATTACATCTTCGATGAAGGTTTTCTGGAAGTGACTGCTTATTTGTATTTAACGAGGACAAAAAACACAAATTCAATAAAAATGTCATTATATTTTTGAAATATTCTTTTTTTTTGTTTTGCATCAACACCAAAATAAATGTAAAAGACTTTTTGCAAATGCCACAGATATTTAATGGGACATGTATTGGTACATGTATATTATAATACATTCACATTACAAACTCGTCTTTCACAAGGTCTAAAAGAAATTCTACCAAATACTAAATAAATGTATGCAAAGTTATTAGTACAATCATCTATGCATACTTAATATATAATCAAGGGGTAAAATAATAGGTTTTGATAATAAAAAGTGAAGGAACAGTTATTTAAAATTGATATTCTCTTTAACCAATGGCGTGCTTACATCACATCGCTTACATGTCGCAGGACCAATCAGAAAAGAGACTTTTGCATTTCTCTCCATATGTCCCGCCTTCTATTTGGCAGTTGTATATTTATTGGCATCTTACAGAGGAAGCTATCGAAAGCCATTTATACTTCAAATTAAAAGTTGTTACTTTGATTTGCCAATTAAGGAGTATTATTTGGAATCATTTTATGTTAAATTAGTGCAAATGTTGAGCGTAACGGGTACCTCTTTTTAAAGCGACGGCGTCGAGAGATAAAAATAAGAAATAATTGTTAAACCGTCGGCTACTATTTTGCTAGATGTGACCGGAAGTGTCTGTGTTTTGAAGCAGCTTGCTAAATGCTAAATGTAGAGACAGTCTTCCTCAGTCAGTGACGGCTCAATTTCCTTCGTGTTTATTTATTTCCCGTCACATTTCGGTCCCGCTCTGTCTTCCTTATGATGCCCGTTATCCCTGTCCTGTCCGCTGTCTCGCTGGTGCTGGTGTCTCTTTGTCCAACCGCCCTGTGCGCGCGCAGAGACGTGCTCGAGCTCGGGGACGCGGACTTCGACTACCTGGCAACGGAGCACGAGACCATGCTGGTGAAGTTCTACGCTCCATGGTAACCGTTTCTCCTCGCTCCGGACAGCGAGTCAGTGGGTTTGATTTGTATGTATGGCGCTGTAGGTTCCTTGGATTTTCTCAGTAATTCCACTTCAGAATATCTGGATTTTAAAGTTACACACGATTAAATACTCTAACTACCATCAAGCTCAAAGAATATTACCACTAATTGTTGAAATTAAACATCCATGCTAAATGCCTGTTGGATTTTGGGGAAAATATTTAACCTTTTTTATAAAGCTGCCAGCTACTAGTTATTTTGTTTCGTTCATCCATCCGGCTCTTATCAATTGTTCAGGCTATCCACCCAGCTATCTGTCCATTCACCCATTCATTCATCCCTCTATAGTCAATCCATCTATCCATTCATCCAACCGATCATCTTCATCCATCCAACCATCTTCAGTCCATCCATCTAACCATCTTCAGTCCATCCGTCCTCAATGAGGTTCTGGTCTTGTACCAAGGGGGTAAAATTCTGGAAAACCTCGAAAATAAAGCGCTCCCCCTCTTACTGACTTCTTTAAATGCATTAGAAGTTGCATCTTGTTGTGGAAGCTCATTTCATTTGGAGTCTTGTTCTTTCTGCCATGGTCAGAACGCAGACCCACCAGTAAGACCAGACTTCAGTTTTCTGTCTCAGCTAGTGGCAACATTACAGCATTCTGTCCATCTCCTGCTCCATGCAACCATCACTCATAAATAAAACACAGATACCAGAGTTTGTTGGATTCAGTGGGATCAGAGACTGACTTGGTTCTAGACAGAGAGCGGTACACACCTCTAATTAAGGTTGACTCCATATTTGTTTACCTCTTGTCTTTTCCCTCCGGTCTCTCAGGTGTGGCCACTGTAAGAAACTGGCTCCAGAGTTTGAAAAAGCAGCGGGTCGGCTGAAAGGAATCGTTCAATTAGCAAAGGTTTGTTAATATTGTTGCTATTGCTCTTGATGTTATCATGATCAACAGAGAAAAATAGAGGTTTGACTCATTTCTCTCTGGCTGCCAGGTGGACTGCACTGCTAACTCTGAGACCTGTGGTCGTTTTGGCGTCACTGGGTATCCGACTCTGAAGATCTTCAGGTCTGGGAAGGACTCTGCTCCCTATGATGGGCCTCGCTCTGCAAGTAAACATATAAAACAAGAAAAAAGATTTAAAATGTAAAAACTAGAGGCTGTACTTGGTATAAAACCAGCTGTTCATTCGAGATTTATATCCTGATAGACATGTCCAGAAAAATAATCATTCCAATTTATTTAGACACAGACGTAGACAGACTTTGTTTCAAGGTTCTAATAATAATAATAAAATAAATATATAAATTAATATATTTATGCAAAAAAAATTAAGAGTACGAGTAAATCAAAAATCATTAACTGGATTAATGAAGTATCCACAACTCTCCTAATGGAAAAGATTACTTGAATTATAAGGGAAACTATCACTATTTCAGAACTTTGGGTCATTTTGTTTACTACTTTTAGTTAGTAGTGGTCCTCTGTAGTGTCCTAACATAATCTTCTTTCTTTGTAAACTTCTCTTCTTTGCTCTGTGTGAACTGCATTCTTGAGTTTGTAGTGTTTGAAACACACAATAGTCAAAATAATTTGGGGTAACCCTTGAAAAAATAGAGAAACCTTTGTTTTGATTGTTGTTGGATTTTGTTTTCTCTCTTTTCTCATGCATTGTCTATATATCTAATAAATAAGAAGATTTTGCATGAAAAAATGTATTTGCCCTTGAAATTTCCTTCAATGAGAGGGAGTGTTTTTTTCACTGGAAGCATTTTTGAAAACCCAATAAAAGTTCTGTTGGAAAAAAAAGTTAAAAACACTGATTTATGTTGATGTGTTTGTTCAGGTGGGATCTACAACTACATGACGAAGCAGACCGGTCCAGACTCGCTCCATCTAAAGAGTAAAGAAGATCTCCAGAACTTTGTCAACAACTACGATGCCAGCATCGTCGGTATGATTCCGCCTGTCCTTTTGGGCTGGGTCCAGCTGGTGGCGCTGTTGCTCTCTTATGTGGTGATGTGTTTTTGTTCTCCAGGCGTTTTCTCAGGTACCGATGCGCCGCGTCTGGATGAGTTCCTGAAGGCGGCCGGTCTGTTGAGAGAACAGTTCAGGTTTGCTCACATCACGGACCTGCAGGTCGCCGAGGAGCAAACCCAAAGCGAGTGAGTTTTCAGACACAAACACTAAAAACACAAAGTCTTACCAAGTATCTTTGGTCCAGTTTCTAGTGCCAATATCTTAATTATGTCTTGTTTTTCCAAGTTTACCAGCTTATAAGTAACTTTTTGAGAAGATTTGGGAGCTTGTTGTATTTAATAACAAATTATTTAGTCAGAGTTCGGTAGTAACTACTTACATTTACTCAGTTACATTTAATTGAGTAACATTAATGAAAAAAAACCTTTTAGGAGTATTTTTACTTACTTACTTTTTACTTTTACTTCTGTAAATTTAAATTTCTGGATTCTGTACAAAGAATAAAAATTTGATTTAACAAGAAAATCACCAGACACTTTTTGATAACAAGACATTTTAAAGCAGTATTTACATAAAACAAGATGTTTTTCGAAAAAGTTACTTGTAGGTTTGTTTGTATAAAGATATTTTCACTAGAAACTACACAAGAAATACTTGGTAAGATTTTGTGTTTATGCAGATTTGCACATGTTGAAAACAGAATTGAATAATTTTGCGCCGTTTTCTTTACTTCTCTATGTTTTTTCCAGGAGCGTTTTGCTCTTCAGGCCTCCCAGACTGGCCAACGCCTTTGAGGACAGCGTCGTTGTCTTCACAGATTACCTGACCATCAGCTCTCTGAGACGCTTCATCAGAGACAACATGTGGGACTTTTTCTACTTCGCAGATAAAAGAAGAAATCTGTTTTTTTACTCTGCTTTATTCTCTGTTTTTCTGTGCACAGCTATGGTCTCTGTCCTCACATGACTATGGAGAACAGAGACCGCCTCCGGGTTCGTGACTTGCTGACGGCGTACTACGACCTGGACTACCATCACAACGTCCGAGGGTCAAACTACTGGAGGAACAGGTGACACATCGTCACACAAGACGGGTTTATTCCTGGGTTTCTGTCGTTGCATGCAGGCTACAGAGTCTTTCTGCAAAATGTTTTAATGCTCAAACAAGGGATGGTTTTTGATTCCTTCATCTGAAGCATTTCAGTGTCAAGTTTTTAAATGGACAAGTACTTATGCCTCAGCAGACGATCAGAACTGTCATGTTTGGAGCTTCAGTAGGATGGATGGATGGATGGATGGATGGATGGATGGATGGATGGATGGATGGATGGATGGATGGATGGATGGATGGATGGATGGATGGATGGATGGATGGATGGATGGATGGATGGATGGATGGATGGATGGATGGATGGATGGATGGATGGATGGATGGATGGATGGATGGATGGAATGATGGATGGATGGATGGATGGATGGATGGATGGATGGATGGATGGATGGATATGATGGATGGATGGATGGATGGATGGATGGATGGATGGAGGGATGGATGGATGGATGGATGGATGGATGGATGGATGGATGGATGGATGGATGGATGGATGGATGGATGGATGGATGGATGGATGGATGGATGGATGGATGGATGGATGGATGGATGGATGGATGGATGGATGGATGGATGGATGGATGGATGGATGGATGGTATGGTTGGTTGGTTGGTTGGTTGGTTGGTTGGTTGGTTGGTTGGTTGGTTGGTTGGTTGGTTGGTTGGTTGGTTGGTTGGTTGGTTGGTTTAATGGATATCTTATTGATTTGTTGACAATTGACTGGGTTTTATCAATAGATTCTGATGATACGGCCCAAAATGACGATGAGTTTTCTGCCTTGTAGAAAGACGTGTTCATCTCTCTCCTCTTCACGCTTGTTGCCAGGGTGATGAAGGTTGCCTCTAAATACAGTGGGCGTGGCCTAATCTTCTCAGTAGCCAATAAGAGGGACTTCCAGGCGGAGCTGGAGGACGACTACGGCCTGGGGACGGCGGACGGCGGCGAGCTGCCGTTTGTCACCATCCGGACCAAACTGGGCCACAAGTACACCATGAGGGAGGAGTTCACGTAGGTAACATGGGGGACTAGGCCGCCGCGCCGGCGTAGAGCCGAACGCATCGGGTCGCCTTCTGGTTACCCAACGTGATGGCGTGTGTTTCAGGAGGGACGGCCAGTCGCTGGAGCGGTTCCTGGAGGATTACTTCGCAGGGCGTCTGAAGCGTTACATCCGATCAGAACCGGTACCGGAGAAGAACGCTGGTCCTGTGAAGGTGAGCTGGACAGTAAGGCTGTGTTCGTTCACACAGAAGGAAAATGCAACAAAATCCACATTTTTTTCTACATGTTCTTAGATTGTAAAGGAAAAAAGACCCTGAGGCTGTCGCTGGATGATAAATTGTCCCAGATTTTATCGCGATAAACGATAATATTGTTATTTTGAGGCTATTTCCAAGTGATGGTAGAATAATGCAAGAAAACTCTCAAAACTCAAAAAACTTTAAATTCTAATGAACATTTAACACTGGAAGTGCTTTAAATGATTGATGGAATGACCTGTGGAGGTTCTACTGTGACCTCTGACCTCTGCTTGTCTTCTGCAGGTGGTGGTTGCCGAGTCGTTTGATGACATCGTTAACGATCCAAATAAAGATGTTCTGATCCAGTTTTACTCTCCGTCGTGTCCACACTGCAAGAAGTTAGAGCCGGTTTACAGGGAGCTGGCGGAAACGGTACAAGATTTGAGTTTTTTGTTGCATTTAAGGTGTAAAACAAAACAGATTTAGCTGCAACAAACTCATCGTTTCATTAGGAACAAACTCTACACCTCCAACTAGGGCTGGGCAGTCAATCGATTTCATCAACTGGTTGAATTTATGAAGATTTAATATTTGGAAAATCAAGGATTTTTTTTCCATCGATGGATTTCCATAGTTCAGAGTGATGTCATCAAGCGGAGGGCAGCCATCTTGTTCGTCGTAGAGTTTATTTATTTGGACTTTGAATTCAGGTCCGAATAAATAAAAGCGTCAGGCTAATGACAATGTTACAAGAATAAAGTCTTAATTTTTCCAGGATAAACTGCTAATATTTGGAGAATTAAGCATTTTAATGAGAACTCTAACATAAAATCTAACAAACAAATTAATTATTCAATTTTTTTCTCATAATTTCAAGACTTCTTCTGGTAACATTGTGTCTTTATTCAGCTGCTCTGATGGCAGCATTTATAATCTTTCTCTGTTTTTTCAGCTGTATTCTGATCCAAACGTCATCGTTGCCAAGATGAACGCCGTTGATAACGACGTCCCGCTAGGATACGATGTTCAGGGGTGAGGTTTCACTTCCACCCACCGAGATTAACTTTCACACGTTTTATTACGTAACAACCAGGCTCATTTTTATTTTTTTTTAACTGCAATTCTGTTTACAGTATCTATTTTATTTTATGTTTCAGTTGTGTGTGGTTTTTATTCTCTTTTTATTTATAATTTTTGGATATCTAGTTTTTTATTTTGTATATTTAAAAAGTTTTCCATTTCCAGTTTAAAATGTTTTTTACATAACTAAAATTTATTTGTCTTTGAGAGGGCAAATGTGCGTTATTGTGCCATTATCATTTTATTAGTTGAGAATTGTCTAAAAATAACAATATTATCATTTATTACAATCATTTCTGCGACAATTAATCACCCAGCAAAATGTGTTAATGTGACAGAACTAATTTCTTTCATGATAACATAAATTATCCTGGTTATTTTACACCAAAAGATTTAAGATGTAAAGAAAACTTTCAGTAGATCTTTGTTTTATCCTGTTTTTCCCTCTTCCTAGCTTTCCAACCATTTATTTTGCGCCAGTGGGTAAAAAAGATGATCCTGTTCGATACCAGGTAACTCTCAGCCGGTCCAGGTTCGGTTCTCTCAGGTCCAGCGGGTCGTCTCGTGAGGTTTGATGACGTCTCCTGCTTTTTTTCTAGGGAGCTCGGGAGCTGAAGGACTTCTTGAAGTTCCTGAAACAAGAGGCGAGTCACAATCTGGTGCTGCCCGGGTTTAAGGAGGAACTGTGACATTTGTTTTTCCGTCGATCTTAACCGAAAAAAATAAATCATGATGTCAGTGAGAAACAAAGGGACAAAGTTAGTTCTGCTCTCTCTGATGGACCTGATGCAGAATCATGGTGAACCTCCACAGAACTGAGTCCGCCCACATTTCTTTCTTTATGCCCAAAATAACTTCTTATGTTGCCTCACTAGATTTCTTTATTTATGTATTTATTTATTAAGCCATCACATATGCACTGGGTTTATTTATTTGTATTTTAACCCAAGCTGGATGCTATATTTATTTATCATGTGTACAATTTGTATATGGTGCTTTGTTGTATTTATTTATATTTTACGAGAGACTTTAAGCTTTGTGACAAACTCACAGATGTGATGATACTGATCCTGAACTCTACTCTGAGCCTTTTTACTCTGTAATCTCTGCTGGGACTGTTTAATAAACTAACTCGCATCTGGCTGTTTAAATAAGAGCTTGTGTACTTTTTAAATGATCTTGGCTTTTTTCTATTCTTTTTCTTTTCTCCCTCCCTGAAGGATAAGTCCTTTTTTTGAGACGTTGTTTTGCTAATTTAATTTAACTTTGGATGTTTGGATGCAGCTCATGTTACCACAAAGCGTGCGGTACGTACCGTGGCCCTCAAGAGCAATTTTTTCTTATTTTTGATCATAAAAGAATATTGTTGTAAAAACAAATGACTTCATAGTGAAATTGAGTGTTTTTGATATTTTAATATAGAAATTATTGCTAAAAGAAGAACAAAAAAAAAATCAGCTCCCTTGAAGGAGTCGCTTAGTAGCATTAGAGCCCTAAGTGGTTGCTTAGTTTGCTTTGCCTTGGTCCGGCCCTGCTTCAACACACAATAATAACCCTCAAAAATAAGAAACTGATTTATTAACGCTGCAACCTATAAACATATTCTTAAAGCATTAATTTACTGGAGATAAATGTGTGTAGTTAAGAATGATGTTAATATCTTTATTACTTCAAAAGCATTTTAAAAAGTATATATCTTAAAAAACAAGAACAGCTTAATACAATCTGTAAGGGGTCTCGTATAGATTTTCTCCTTAAAAGGCGGATTGCGTGCGAAATTTATTTCATTCACTCTATTGGTGGATTAATGTGTCAATCAAATTAATTCTCGTCGCTGATTGGTCAGATTTCGGGTCCACCCTTTTGGACCCTCCCTCTCGCCGTACCTCCCAGAACCTTCCAGGCGGCTGCTGTCCAGTGCACGTTGTCAAAAATGATCGGCCAGCAGGTTTTAGTGCTCAGTAAGTACTGAAATTCACCTAAAGTTACGTATTTATTATTTCTGTTGGAAGTAATGGTCGCCGAGTGTTGTGGTTCTGCTCCTTTTGTTGGCGTTAACATTCAGAGCGGAGCGGCTGAAGCACAAAGCGGCTAAGCAGCAGCATGTGCTAACCAGGCTGGTGCTGTTCGCCTCAGGGCGCCACTTCCTCAGTTCGGGCTAGAGCTAGCATCGTTAGCTCCGGCTGCATGACCATCACCAGACTGAACGTCTCCACCCAGCCGGTGTTAGCATCTTTAGCTTAGAGGCGAAGAAAAGCGTGAGGGAGATGCTAGGTTAGGCTAAGCTAAATCGAGCTAACTGTCACCGTTACTCAGCATGAACATGTGCCTGTAAGGCTGGAAACTGACAGACATACATGTCTTTGTATGCATTTGTACTAAACATTGAGTTATAAACACGGTTATAATTTTTGTTTTTGGTTTGTTGTAAATATATGTTAGAAATTCGGCCGGTTCAGGAAACATCTAAGCAGTATTGTACTGGATTGTGTTTGGCATTTTATTTAATGCTACCAAGCTATTTTACATCATTAGGAAAAGCGTTGTTTTGATATACTGGTGTATAATATTTTAGCTACTTTACTGAATATATATTTTTTAAATTTGTTTTAAGATATTTGATTAATATAGGAAGTACACTTGTATCATTTATAACCATCTTCAACCAAGAGCCAACAATGAAAAAGTATTTTTTCTGTTCTCCGATCTGTTTTTGATTGTAAAAAATACTTGTTTCTTTTTCACTTTTTCAATTTTAGTGTCAAATCAAAAATAGAAAGTGGAAAAAAAAGAGACACAGTTGAATTTTACGTTCATATAAATACCAGTTTCCACAGAAATGAGAAACCAGAACATATTGCACAATCTAAATGCTTTAACTTAAGACAGAAAAGCTACAATAAATCCTGTTGTTAAATTAATATATCTTTGGCTATTCCATTTATGCCATCTAATATTAGAATCATTCACACAATATCTTTTTACTCTGCTGGGCAATCCAACAAACTTTCACTGACCATTGACGTGTTCTCTATTTTATAATTCTTTAGGATTTTTAGAATGTTTTATTCTACTTTTAGTCTTTTTATTTTATTGGTGTCTATATGCCTCCACTATACAGCAATAAAAATAGTTTTTTTAATGTCCTTTATAAATAAAATGGATAGGACTGACATCCTTTTCTCTTGGTTTAGATTTAAGTGACCAAAACACAGAGGAAAACTGTTGTGAAGACTTTGTAATGATTGATAAACCATATCAAGTTATAGTAATCAGAGCAATATTGTAATTGTATGACTGCTTTAGCGCAATGGCAGAATATTGTTTTTCATCAATATTCAAGATTTCATGTTTTATTTTTCTGCTGTTGTGTAAAAACTGATACTTTGTTTTGTCCTTAAAGCAGGATGACCGCACATCCTTAAAATGACTTTAATTCATGTAGCTAAAATCAAGGCCTTAAAATGTCTGTTTTGTTTTTTTTGTTGTTTTTTTTTAAGTAAGTTGGCCTTATGTACTTTGATCACAACCCTTAAATTTGTCATGGCGACACTAATTAATCATGTATATTCTATTTTGTTTTATTTTCGTGCGGGACATTTCTGTCAGGCATAAGATTGAGTCTACAGACATCGAGATGGTTGAGGCTACCGCTAACTAGCTGTACCCCAGTCCTGAAGTTGGAGGTTTAGTGAATTTAAAACACAGTTGTCAAGAACCAGTCTTAAATTTCATCCATAAGTCTTTAAAAGTCTTAAATTTGAGTTGGTAAAACATGCAGAAGCCTAATTAAAGTCTTAACACCTCACCTTACCTTAATCTCAAATTAACTTTTTTCTTCTTGATGCCACATCATCCAGACTTAATATCTCTGTTTGTTGTTTCCCTCCAGATCAGAACGTGAAGAGAGAGTCGGGACGTAAAGTCCAGACAGGAAACATCAACGCTGCAAAGGTCAGTTTGAATCGCAGTGTTGTGGATTCCACTAAATATTTCTACTAAAACATCAAGCTACTTCTTGAAGGTCAGACACTAGCTGTGTTTCAGTTCATCATGTAATTGTGCAATTTGACGTTTCAAAAGTGGAATTCACTTAACAGAACCACACCAAATTCTAAAAAAAAGACTACTTGTTTCTCTATTAAATGTCGGAGGATAGCACTGTGTCAAACATATTCACATGTGATTTTAATTGTGTTTCGTATTTAATTGAAACACTGCAAATGCAAATTTGTGTTTTTTCGACATTAGTGGATTATTGACAAAGTTTTATTTACTTTTGTGATGGAAACGCAGCTGGTGAATCTGTTCACTACAGATCTGGACATCATGTCGGCTCTTGTTTGTGGTTCTGTCTCTAACGTCCCAGTTTATTTCAGACCATTGCAGATGTGATCAGAACCTGCCTCGGCCCGCGGGCCATGATGAAGGTGAGTGTGCTCCAACTTCATCACCACATCCATTCTCTGCAGTGGCCAGTAATCTTCCATGTTCTTCCTCCCAGATGTTACTCGACCCCACAGGTGGAATCGTCATGACGAATGATGGGAACGCCATCCTCCGAGAGGTCAGGGTCACTGACGACTTCCTCAGCTTGGACAGATTGGAAATGTCCAACATGGATGTTACAGCAGTTTGGCTTTGTTTTCTTCCTAACATCCATCTCTGTGGCAACAGATTCAGGTGCAGCATCCTGCAGCCAAGTCTATGATTGAAATCAGCCGCACGCAGGATGAAGAGGTGGGAGACGGCACCACCTCAGTCATCATTCTGGGTAAGGATTTAGTTTTTTAAATCTACAGAATATTGCTAAAAACAATAAAAAAAAAACAGATGTGATTTGATCAATGATTTTTCTTTGTGTCCCAGCTGGAGAGATGTTGGCCGTCGCTGAGCAGTTTCTGGAGCAGCAGATGCATCCGACAGTGATTATCAGCGCCTACAGGCAGGCTCTGGAGGACATGCTGGAAACCCTGAAGGAAGTCAGGTAGACACCAGCTTTTCTCAGTCACAACTCTAGCAGAAAACCAGTTAAAAAAAGAATGAAAACTTTAGGACAAGGGGGCACCTGGTATGCAAATTTTATATTTTTAATATAAAATTTAAAAATATAAGATTTTTAAATTTTATATTTAAAAATTTTTGTAAGACCATTGGATCTCTCCTGCTTCCAAAAACAAATGGTTTAAAAAAAAAAAAAAAAGTAAGTCTTTGGTAATAATATAATATTTTTAGGTGTCTGGAAAATGAGTTGTTTCAAAAACTTCTGGAATGTTAAATCACGTTCTAGGACCACTGTGCTGTTGCCTAGCAACCTCAGTGGAGTTCTGCCTGTTACTTAGCAACCTAAGCAGTGCTCCAAAACATCTACACATAAGCAGCTGCTTTGGTCAGCTGATTTTACTGCTGTATGTGTGGACCTGTCACAATAAATCAAATAATTACATAATAAATTAAAATAAATTCAATAATTTCCCTTTGTATGATTTGTTTTCCCTCTTTCTACTAAAAACTGAATGAAAACAATTTTCAGTCTGATGGTTTGGTCTCAGCACTTCTTTTGAAGGACAATTTTGTTTACAGACATTTTCTAATGAATTTTATGTGTTGTGTCTGTTGTTTTTGTCTATTTATTTTGGATATTTAAAATGCCTTCCAGCGCCATTGTTAAATGTTCATTAGAATTGAAAGTTTATTGATCTTTGAGAATGTGCCCTTACATTATTATACCATTATATTACTTGAAAATGGTCTCAAAACAACAATATTACAATTTATTACAATAACTTTGGGACAATTTACTGTTCAGCAGAATTTGTCATGACAATTCTAAGCATGTGCTGTACAATGGCTGCTGGGGAGACAAGTGTGTTATTTACCAGTAACAAACAAGTTGCTGCATTCTTGTTGGTTGTGCAGGAGGCTCTACTCATGCTTTTCAAAGATGGTTGTATAATTGAACATTTTTTTTCCAATGTAAGTTTTGAGTTGAGGAGTCTGGCCATTAACAATGTATTTAGATTTAAAGGGAAAAGATGCCCTTAAACAGATCTGACCATTATCTAGGAATGGTTTCATGCAAAAAAAAAATGTAACAAACATGTTTAGTATAGCCAACCTGTTCAAGAAAACAAAATAGGTGACCTTTAAGCAGATCACCAACCCTTCGTCTCTCCTCCTGCAGCACCCCAGTGGACACTTCAGATCGCTCCATGATGTTGAAGATTGTTCACTCGGCCATCAACACCAAAGCTCTGAGCCGCTGGTCAGAACTGGCCTGCAGCATCGCGCTAGATGCCGTTCGGACCGTCGAGCTGGAGGAGAACGGACGCAAAGAGATCGACATCAAGAAGTACGCCAAGGTGGAGAAGGTGAGACTGCCAGGATTCACTCAGCCTGAAAAAACACCAGGAGTTTCAGAGGTCTAGAAAATTCAATCCAATTCAAAAATACTTCATTAGACATACAACTGCAACTAAAATATTCTGTAACTGATCACTAGAGGGACATTTTCAGAATAACCACAGTTTGTTTTGAAGCTTCTTTAAAGCTGCATCTTGTTCTAATTCCTGTGGTGCATTCAGGTTCCAGGTGGGATCATCGAGGACTCCTGTGTGCTGAAAGGCGTGATGATCAACAAAGACGTGACTCACCCCAGGATGAGAAGGATGATCAAAAACCCTCGCATCATCCTGCTCGACTGTTCTCTGGAGTACAAGAAGGGCGAGAGCCAGGTAAACATTTATAACCAGGCATTTCAATCGATTTCTTTTTTTTTTTTGTCCCTCACTCTTTTCTGAAAATATAAATAAACAAATAAATAAAAAAATAATAAAAATTACAAGCTATGAGATGTTTTGTTTAATTTAATTACAAGAATATAGTTGTAATATTTGCAGAAAAAAGATCCAATTCCACCAGAACAATCTCTTATAAAAAAGTATTTTTAATGCGATGAAAGCTTAACTAGATATTGTTTTGTTACTTTATCATTCTCATACTACAACTAAAGAAATGCGCAGTTTTGAACACCTCCAGGTTCTATTCATCTTTGATGGCCTGGATGAGAGTCGACTTCCACTGGACTTCTGGAACAGTCCGGTCCTCATTACTTGAAACTATGTGTTTGCAAAATCATGGCACTAAAAAGAAACCTGGCTTTCCCTTCGATTTTGATGTAGAGTGAATTAGCGAAAAAAAAAAAGTCCATGTTTTCCAAAGACAAATGGAGAAAATCAGCCTACAAAATGCAAATTATTGTGCAGCTTCTTTTTATGCTTCTTTTAGTTTCACACCCTAAAAAAAAACTCCAATAACTTTAACAAATTGACTATATAATGTAACCAGTAACAGTCTTGAAAATACATAAAACGCTGTCGCACTATTCCAAAACGAAAAGGATCTAAAGCATTTTGAAACTGTTCTTTTCTGAACTCATTTATGTGAAAATAATTTCATATGGTTTTCTGCAGACTGACATCGAGATCACCAAGGAGGAAGACTTTGCCAGGATCCTAAAGATGGAGGAAGAGTACATTCAGCAGATCTGTGAGGACATCATCCGCCTCAAACCAGATCTGGTCTTCACTGAGAAAGGCATCTCAGGTACTGCAGCCCATCACACCTGAACATGTGGCTTCGTTTCTGCTCCTCTGGTGTCTCAACGTTTTTTTTCTGTCTCTCAGATCTGGCTCAGCACTACCTGGTGAAGGCGAACATCACCGCCATCCGCCGTGTGAGGAAGACTGACAACAACCGCATTGCCAGGTACGCTGCGGTGTGCTTTCAGCTTTTCCACAGCATCTGAAGTCAATAAGATGATATTAGCTCCAGGATGGAAAGCAGTTAAAGATGAAATTAAAACTTTCAGAAGGAAGTGGACGTAATGATGCAAAATTTGTTTTTTTATGTTTCTATTTGGGGCTCAACTCCATCTAAAAGTAGACCAGGCATCTAAAAAAACAAACAAACAAAAAAACACCATGCAGGCGGTTTTAGGTAATGAGTTCATGTTTTTTGGTGGCTGGAAAACAAGCCGTTTCAAAAACCTTTGAAATGTTGTTACATTCAATGAGCACTGCAGTGTTACCTAGCAACCCCAGCAGAATTCCATCTTTTACCTAGCAACCTAAGCTGAGCTATGGCGCTTCTTTCCAGCTGTTTTTACTGCTGGAAAAGACGAGTGTTTTTCTGGGAACTTAAAGCTCGGACACCACTTGCTGCATTTTGTGCAGGAGGCTCCACTGATGCTTTTCAAAGTAATACGTTTGTAATACGTAATAACCTTAAACCTAACCCTGTTAAATGTTTTCTTCATCAGGGCATGTGGCGCTCACATCGTCAGCCGGACAGACGAACTGCGTGAGCAAGACATCGGCGTCAAGGCGGGGCTGTTCGAGGTGAAGAAGATCGGGGATGAGTATTTCACCTTCATCACAGAGTGCAAAGACCCGAAAGCCTGCACCATCCTGCTGAGAGGAGCTAGCAAGGAAATCCTGGCGGTGAGAGGGCCTCCCTCCTGTTATATGAGCCTGGCAGTCTGGTTCGGGTTGTAACTGTGTCTGCGGTTTGCAGGAGGTGGAGAGGAACCTGCAGGACGCCATGCAGGTGTGCCGCAACGTGCTGCTCGACCCGTTCCTGCTGCCAGGAGGCGGCGCTGTGGAGATGGCTGTGTCGAAGCGCCTGACGGAGCGTTCCCGCGCTTTGACCGGTGTGGAGCAGTGGCCATACCGCGCCGTGGCCCAGGCGCTGGAGGTCATCCCCCGAACCCTGATCCAGAACTGTGGAGCGTCCACCATCAGAGTGCTGACATCGCTGAGGGTAAAACTCCAAATAAAAGGCCTCCTGGGAGCTGAGAAAATCAGTTGCATCAATTATTGACACAATTAATCAGATTTTAAAAATTGGCATATTCTGCAGAAAAAACAACCTTTGACCTATATTCTTGAACATAGAGTAGCTTGCCTGTTTTTTAAATCTGTGGAGCTCAGCAGGTTAAAGGTCATCGTGTCTTTTCAGGCCAAACACACCCAGGAGAACAGTGTGAGTTGGGGGGTCGACGGAGAAACTGGCTGCCTGTCTGACATGTCCGTTCTCGGCATCTGGGAGCCGCTGGCCGTGAAGGCCCAGACCTACAAGACCGCAGTGGAGGTCAGAACCGCGGCCCGATCAGAACCAGCACTGCTGCTGGTGTTCATTACTCTGATCACTTACCATTCTCTCCTGTGACAAACAGACAGCCATTTTGTTGCTGCGCATCGACGACATCGTCTCTGGTCATAAGAAGAAGGACAAAGACGAGCAGATGGGAGGACAGGGCGCCGAGTAGGTCCAGTTGGATCCATTTTGACCCAGAACATCGGAGTCACTCCAGCTGTGTGTGTGTGAGTGGATGTGTGTGTTTAAACTCTGTATGTATGCATGTGTGGGGACCAGATGACTCGCTGAAACTTAATAAAAACAAATTTTGGAAACCTGATGCCTGCCTGCTGGTTTTGTTTATGAGCTCAAGTCCAGTCCTCAAGAGCTGCCATCTTGCAACTTTCAGATGCTCCAGCACACCTGAATCAGATGAATGGCTTGTTAGCAGGTCTGTTGGAGTAAGTATGCATCTAAAAGTTGCACGGCAGAAGCTCTTGAGGACTAGACTTGAGCACCCCTGAGGTAAAAGTTTATTTTCGCCAGAGTTCTGTTGGTTCTTTTCATGCCTGAAGCTTTTATGCATTTAAACAAAGTGGAGAGAAAGAATCCTGAGGTCTGCTGAGATAATACAACAATGAATCAGAAGTCAAGCTACTAATGCTGTCTGAACAAATGCACCGCTCCGAACCAAACAACCAATTAGCTAGAACCAATTAACTCCTAAGCAAGATTTTATTTTTCTTTCCAAATTATTACACCATATTTTCACAACAAGTGATTAACTTATTTTTTATTTCAACAAATAAGTGAAATATTTTTTATAAAAGTTACTGCATCTTTGAGAACTTTGTGTTTGTCTGAATTCACCAAAGATTTAAGTTTTGGTATTTCAATGTTTCCACTTTTTTCATGTGTGTATATATATATAATATAATTTTTTTAATGATCCTGGAATGTTTCCAATTTAGACTGAAAGTAGATTTTAGACTTTTTTTTTCCATAAGAAATTAATATGATTTAAATAAACTGAGCTTTGAATGCCATCTAATTTTATATTTTAACTAGAAACATAATTCGACTTTAAAACGGTCCAAAGACATTTGCTTTCTATATATATATATATATATATATATATAGCCCACTCTTCAAATTGTGGTAGTTTCAGCTAGATCCCTCCAGTCATGCTTTTACCAGATTATGCTCATTTCTTCTGTGGAAAAAAAACCCCCCAAAAAGTTTGATTTGAAAGATAAATTGAATTTTACATATTTAAAAAATTATGAAACATGAGTTATCGTACTATCTGCCGCTGTGTTAAACTAGCTAATAGCAGCGGTAGTTGATCACAACGGACCTTTGAAATTAAATATTTTTGTTCGGATTTTGTTTCCTCCAGTAGATGACGTAATGACGTATTGGGCGGGGGTTCTAGCAGTCAGCTGACTTGAAGCAGGTGGTCATGTGACTCACCGCACCACTGTCACAACAAAGATGGCGGCTGCAGGGACATGTCGAGTTTTCGCGATTTTAGTCGTTTTTGCCTTTAGTTCGTGTGAAAGTTTCTTCAGCGGAGGAGATTCTTACAAAAGAGAGGTAAGGAAATAATCAAAAGCCGAATATGTTTTAAATTAATTGCCTTAAAAGAATGAATTACAGGAATTGAACAAAAAGGAAGTGAAAGTATTGATTAAACAGAAAAATCGACTGAAATCCCTCACTCTTCTTTAGTAGGATTCTTTAAAACCTGCTTGATAATCGTTTAGTTTTCTTTAATTTATTTTTAGATGCTATTAGTTTGGGGAAAGCACACTCCAAATTAAATCAGTTAACTGATTGAATTTGATTAAAAGGAACTCTTGTGATCTGAGAGGCGAGATGATTGCATTGACTTTAACAGTAGATAACATGCTGTAATCTACAAACTCTTAATGACATTATCAGTGCTGCTGTTTGAACACAGCTGATTGGTTCTTTTCTTCTGTGCTTCAGCTGACCGTGAAGTTGTACCCGTACTCGACGCCCTCTGGCGGTGAGCTCCTTCACGTGAGAGCTGTGGGCGGAAACGACACACTGCACTTCCTGTTCTGCAGCCAGGGGGCGCCAACATTGCTGATCGTGCACACCAACTCTTCTTCATCTACTGTCAAGGTTTGGGGAAGATTTATCTGCACTGAACAGCTAAAAAAACAATTATTATATATCAATTAGCTAATTCAGCTTATTTGATTGGGTGGTCACTGTATAAAATGTTTGATTGTTCTGCAAGTACTTAGTTTATTTTTATCACTGCACAAAGCTTAGTAAAGTTAACATGTGTCACCTTTTGACATAAGTCCAACGCATACTCATCACAGTGGCATTAAAGTGAGTAAGAAACTAATTATTCATTAATGTTTTTTTTTTTTAATTAAGACCATGGAAAGCATGTTAATAAATATTTAATATTGCAAATGTTTGCTAACTAAAACAATATGAGGTGTGTCTCATTTACGCTTGTCATAAATCAAGAGCAAAATAATGTCAAGCCAGAATAAGTCATATCTTTAATTAATTTATTTTTTTACTCCTCAGGTATCTAAATGTGTCTAAATGATTATTTTTCAGGTGAACTGGCCTGAGTTTTTGGCTCGTAATACCAGCGGCAGCCTGTCAGTGGAGCCGCAGAGCAGCGTCCTGTACAGCACCGCCATTGTCTTTAGCCGGGTCAGAACCAATCTTTACTCTTTTAGAATAAGCTAGACTGCGTGTTTACTGGAAAACCTTTTTGTTTCTTGTCTCAGCTGTTGGAGTACGATGATGAAAACAACACGGCCGAGGCGAAATCCAACTTCTTCCCCGCCTACGAGCTGAAGGATTTCATCTGGACTCAGATGAACCTGTCCGATTTCACGGCGACGCTGTGCGGGTCTCCCCCAGCGTCCAGCAAAGGGTCGCTCTGCCTGCAGGTGACGACCCAGGACAGCCACTCCAATGTGCAATAATACTATTATTATTATTGTTGTTGAATTATTTCTCTAGATAGTTAAGGAAAAAATAAGGAGCTTTTATGACTTTGTGCCAAAGTCATAAAAATGACATATATTCTAATAAATAACTTTTAAATTTGAATATCTCAAATTTAACTTATTTTCAAATTTGGCTTATTTTCTAAATATAATTTTTTATTCTGATCCTTGTTCTATAAAATATTGTCTGATAACTATGCTTAAGTACTTTATATTATGAAATACAGAGGCGTAACTGTCATAATTATACCTTAATTATGTGACGTGAAATTGACTCAGAATGATTCCATATTTTTTACTAAAATTTTTCATAATTGTATATTGGTGCACAAATAATATTGAACTCTTATTATTATTGATGTAATAATACTTGTGATGTAATTCTGGTACATTAAAATTAAACTAACTTTCATGTAGCTATTTATCATCCCTCTTGTCTTTCCTATAATGTTACTAAAGTATCTTACAGATATCAGAGTCACGACTCAAAATTGACTGATATTCATAAAATGGAGGCAGCATTTTTATTATGAAGTGCCACAGATGGGTTTTCATGTTGCCTTAAATTTCCTAAACTTTTTGTTTTCCAGTTGTCTGTGTTTGGCTCAGAGGGGCGTGTTGACCTTTGGCCCCGCCTCCTCCATTCTGCTAACTCCTCCCAGTTGGAGGTGTGGCTTGACGGCCTGCTGCCCATCTCCAATACGTCCAGGTTCATGTTGGAGCTGCAGGCGGTGGGCGGGGCTAATCCACTCAGCAGAGTGGACGTTCGCCGGTTCATCGACGACGAGTACACACCTTCAATATTCCAGGTGACCAAACTATTTATTTTAAAGTTCATTGTTTTGCTCATATTATTTGAATTTATATATATTTTTATATATATTTTTACCATTTTATTCAGCATTAATGTGAATTTTTTTTATATTTAGTCTACATAGAAAAGATGGTCTGCTTTTTATTTTTTATATTATTATTTATTTATATTATTTCTTTTTCTTTTCATAGAATCAACTCATTCTATGATTATTTTTGAACAGCACTTTTGTGCAGTTTTAAACCTGTTTTTAAAGTGCTACATAAATACATTTGACATTAATCAAACTCTAGTTCTTTTGATTTGTTTGGGGAATGTGAATGCCGAATCAAACTCTAACTAGAGAAGCAAACTGGAACTCTTGGTCTCTGGTTGAAGTGAATTGTGGTGTGGTTCAAATGCATATGTGAAAGAAGGAAGTGGACTTTACTGCACTGCATTCTGGGTAAATTCAATCAAAATAGAAGTTTTACAACTGCTCAAATCTGACGCTCCATTTTTCTTTACATTTTGAGAAGAAGGAAGTTGAACTCGTGTTCTTCCGAGGTTTTCTCATAGTTTATTTCAGTAGTTCTTGGTGCAGCGCCACCACAGGTGAGGAGGTGAACTGTTTTTGGGGTTTTTTTTCAAAGGGTTTGGTTGGGTTGACAGTGCAGTGCTGCAATTTTGGTCACCAGTTGAACAGAGTTAACCAGAATATGAGACGGAAACCTGACAGTCTGGAGATCCACTTTTGGACTGAGTTGTCGTTGAGTGGCAGAAAAGCACAAAACTGTCAGTCAAATCTGGCAACCCTGTTGTTAGCAATGCTGCATTTCTTTAAATTTTTTAGCATTTTAAGATTTTCTGTACGAAAAAAAAAAGTGGTCAAGTGAATTTTCCGTGAATTATTTGGAGTCACATTCCACAGAAAACTCAGTGAATACTGAACCGTGACTAGGCGTTGATTCTGGTGTAAACTGCTCTGCTGTTCTTTAACCGGGTGAAGTTCTTCTCCTTCAGGTGTCTCGGTGGGTGTCTTCACCGAACAACGGCTCGGACGTCCTGGGTTTCGCCCAGTGGAAACCAGTGGCGTACCGGACGTCCCATCCGAGCCTGGAAGTCGCAACGCCGTGCCGTAACTCCGAGCCACAGCAGCAGAGCGGGAACTTGACGTCAGCTTCATCGGCTCTGATTAAAGCTTTTTACTCCGACCCAGCAGCCAAGGGGATGAACGTTAGCTTCGGCATCGCTGGAGAACCTTACTACAACAGCACCATGTTCCTCAGCTGGTTAGTTCATCTGTTTGTTTTTTATTTAGTGTTTCTGATCCGTGTGCCGTTAAATCGATGTATTCCATCCCTCCCAGGACGATGCTGGTGGGCATCGGCTCCCCTCCGACTGACTCGTTCTCCCCGCTGGTGATCGGCATCTTAATGGCTGGTCTGGGGATTCCCATCGTCCTCCTGCTGGTGGGCGGAGCTTTCGTCTTAATCGCAAAGAAGCGGGAATCCTCAAGAACGGGCTACCAGCCAATCAACTGACAGGATAGTCCCAGCCAATGGGATGTTCAGACTTTTTTTTTTTTACGCTTCGGATGACATCACTGATGATTCAGCCAATCGAGAAGCAGTTGGTTTAATATTTCAGCGACAACTCAGAGCAGTTTCAGTGAGTAACTTAAATTGGCAGCATGCAGAAAATTGATTTAATTAGAAACATTGAGCATGAACAAGATTCAAAAGCTTTTATTCTATATAAAAAAAAAATCTACTTTTATTATTTTTTTATACAAATGTGTAGATATTTCATACAATGTTGAGATTTTAAAGCAAAGTAATTACTTTGTGTCTCAGGTTTGACCTCAAATTAGAAACTACTGCTTACCCAACATATTTATTTTATTAAATACTTTTTATTTGGTTTGTTATAAACCTGGAGGAAACGTTGCTTATGCCACAAAAACATAAAAATATTACCAAGTATGTTTAGGGTTATATCTGACTGCATTTGAAGTAAGACAAAACTAACTTGCAAGTAACTTTTTAGCCAAACATAGGAGTTCATTTTAATGGAATAAAAAGGTTACACTTACAAGGAAATTTTGACTTAGAACAAGCTTCTATATCTTGGTAAAAAGTTACTTGTAAGTTAGTTTTGTCTTATTTCAAGTGTGCAAATATATTTGCACCAGAAACTAGACCTAAAATACTTGGTAACATTTTGTTGCCAGTGCATTTCAGTTCAGATAAATGTACCTAAATTGTTGTTGGTTTGAGCCTAAACATCACATATTCCGACCTAAATTGCTTCAACCAATCAGGGCTCACCATGAAATCATTAAGAATTTATTTAGGACATGAACACAAGCCTCATTGTGAACTTTTCATTGTATTATTTTAAAAAAAAATTTTTTATGTTATTTTTGTATTTTGTAGATTTAATGTTAAATTCAAGATTTTGTTTATTTGATGCGGAGCTGCTCAGCAGCTTGGTCTTCAAAACGTTTTGCTACAATAAAAGGTGGAACGTGTTATTTCATGATTTGAAGCGTTGTTATTAACCTTATATAGAAGCAGTCTGAGTTTTGATCAATCATTTTTCTATTTTTAGATTTTGGGTAACATGCATGATTTATACAAAGTTTAGATTTTGCTTTTGAGGTTTTCCAGGTCTGGATAATTGTAGAAAAAGAAAAGTGTGGAAGGAAAATGTTTGATTTTTCAAATAATGTTTCTGTTAATTAAAGGAATTAAATGTTAATCGTTGACAAATGTATTAGTTTTCACCACATAAATCCATAATGTTCAACAATTCTACCCAATTGTTAGTTTTAGTGTTTCTACTAAGTGGGCACTCAGTCCTTGAAGCTGCTTTTTTAAAGGATGTTTAATAAATAAAGGGTTCAGATTCAGAGAATCTCCAGTCTAAGATTCCCAAATGCTGTGTCCAAGGCTTCTAGATATTGATAAAAAGTTGATAAAATTCCACAAAATACTGAGAATGACCTTATTTGTATCGTATTTATTGAAATAATAGACTTTTTGAACTAAATCAAATCACATGTTTTTATGTTTCTCTTCAGTTTATTTAGTCAGAAACTTCAGAGAAACAAAAAAACATCCAACATAAACCTATTATTTACAATAAAACATCAGAATGAGGCTGAAACACTTTGATAAAGGAACATAAAATTAAAGCAGTGCCTGTTCTGGTTGCAGTGTGAAGCAGCAACCAATCAGAGCTCAGCTAGAGGAAATGTGGACCAATCAGGTGAAGAATGGCCGGCTATGGCTGATGACAAAGTTCTGACCAATTTCAAACTTTTAATTCTTTTCAGCGTATCCTGGATGTCAAAATAGACATTTTCAGACTTCACATCAGATCTGAAACTATAAAACACTAAAAGGTTCAGGTAAGATTACTGAGCTGAAAAAAATGACAAACAGGAAGGAAACAATGGTTTGTGGAATACATACTTTTTTTTAAAGTCATCTTTAAGTAATGAGTTTGAGTTACTCTAAAGTTGATTGACAAGCGGACTCTAAAACAGTTTCCCGTTGTATCGAGAGAAACCCGTCTTTCGAACACAAAGGGAAGTCTTTGTACCACATCCCACATATAAAATAAGATTTTAACATTTTCTTGGTCAGCTGTATTAAATTGGTAACTTCGGCAGCTTGAAGAGTGTTTAAATTTGAAATTGAACTGCAAAAACTGCAGTTTGTTTCCCACAATTGACTCTGTTTGGACCGTTTTTCTTTCCTGTTATACCGTCACCATTTATTTTAATTTTTGGATCAACAGCTTCGTTGAAATCATAACACTGAAAAAAAGGTCTAAGCAGACGTTATTAATCGATTGGAACTAATTTTAATATAATGAACCATTAATTGACAATTAATTGTTTATTTATCCAGAACTCAAAAATACTTTCATAAAATTTCTGCACAGGAACCGAAATACAGCCACATCAACCAAAACCGAATGTAAAAACAGTTTTTAATGGCAAACTGAAACAGAACTGCATCTTTAAATATCAGATTAAATTTTTTTTTGTATTTCTGGAGAAAAATGTTTAATCTTGAAAGAAAAAGACCTTTTTTCCACACTTCAGAAACAGCTGCTTGCAATTGTCACTTCCACAGTCAATATAAGGAAGTTCCTGACTGTGACATCACTGCAATGCAGGAAGAGACGTCTCAGCTTCAGATCCAAAGGTTTGTCAGTTTCACTTCTGTTGTCATCCAGATCAAACGTCTCCTTCCCCGATTTCTCTATAAACTCTGTTCACTAAAATATAATCTACAGTTTGCATCATGAGTCAGGATTCATCGTCCCGGTTTTAGTGTTTGTTCTGCTGTTTCACAGTCGGGGAGCTGAGCTCAGCCAGCGCCATGGAGGACGTCCAACAGGTCCGGTCCAAACCTGGATCCGTTTTAAAAATACTGCCAAAGGATTTAAAAACCCAACAGGACCATCTTCTCCTAAATGGACTCGATCTGTCGGCGGACCTTCTCAGAGGCGAGGCGATCCAGCCAGCGCTGGCGGATGACCACTAGGACGGCGAAGACGACTGTCAGAGCCAACATGGCCGCCTCAAACTTCCAGAAGAGATGCTCCTCCATCAGGGCGGAGCGACAGCTGGGAGGAGGCGGAGGAGAACGGTTAGTGTCCGTTTACACTAGAACAGCATTTGATCTGGATCAGTTTCAGATCAATTTATGGCAGATATTTAAATAGAAGGAATTAACACAGAGAATGGGAGAAGAGCACAAGGGAGGGACAGAGGAAGGAAAGAACAAGGAATTAAGGAAGGAAACAAGAGAGGAAGGACACAAAGAAGGAATGAAAGGAAATGATGCCAGAAAGAAATGAAGAAAGGCAACAAAGAAGAAGAAAGAAAAATAAGGAAATGTAAGAGAGGTAGTCAGGATAAAAGAAAAAGGGTTAAAAGAAGAAAAAAAGAAAGAAGAGAGGATGGAGGAAAGTTCACAAAGACAAGGGAAGAAGCAACCAAGGAAGGAATGGATATAGGACACAAGGAAGGAAATAAGGACAGATAAAGGAAAGAAGCAAGAGTATGAGGAAAGAATACAGATAAAGGGCGAAAAAAGGAAAATGGTGGAAGGAAGGACATTTCTTTTTGATTTTAATGAAGTTCCCATCGACTGGAATGATGGTTTGGATTGGTTTTGAGGAGAGTTTTCGTCTCCTAACAGAAAATCCCTGAATGCGTTTCTGTCTGACCTCTAACAGGAAACTTCAGCCTCATTTAACCTTTCAGGTTCTGACCTCTTGTACTCCTGTCTGCTGGTCTTGGTGCAGTTCACCCGCTCCACGTATCCCGTCTGACTGCAAACCGTCTGCGTCTTCTGAAACACACACACACACGTTTGAAGACATCGTCAGCCAATGGAGACCCAACTCATCTTCCTGATTGAATCGCACATATAAAACTGATTCTTCAAGTACTGAAGGTAAACTAAAACTCAGACTGAAAATACATCAGTTATATTATTATATCACAATCTGATTAATCTAAAACAGAAAAGATATAATTACTCCTAAAATGACACTTTAAAATAATGATTGAATGATTTTGATTTTTAAGACTCATAAAATTTAATCAAAGACGTTTCTGAATGAGCAATTGCATGATTAATAAACATAAGTTCTTATCATAGTAAGATATTTTTTCTTAATAAATGATAACCGGTACAATAATGCCCATCCCCAGTAATGTGTAGCTAAATAGAGCATAACAAGCTGAGTTGACGTACAGCGTTGAAGTCGCTGCAGCGGCTGCATTCCTCCAACACCACAAAGTTCTCCAGCAACCAGCAGGGGGCGACAACAGGCTTCACTGCTGATGCAGAAGAAGAAAAGCTCAGGAACAAACAAACGTGAAAAACATCCTGAAGGTTTGGGCTTAGCTTTCAGATCAGACCTGCTGTTTGCCAAAAAGATCTTTACAGACACTAAAATTATTTAAAAAATAGCAGGATTACAATTTCAGGGTTAAAAATGGTGGCAGAGGTCAAAATTATGAATTTCCACATGAATTGGAATCGTAGGAAATTGGAATAACTTTGTGGAAAGTGCAACAAAAAGTGAATTTAAATGCTCAAATAAGTAAATTGAGGTTAAGAATATAGTAAAATTCTACATTAAGAAGAAATGGAAGATGAGACGATGCTAGATTTTATCTTAGTATCCAAAAAACGTTGAGAAATTTATAAAATGTATTGCAATAAAGAAAGAAGATGATATTATATTAGGATGAGATTTGGTCATACAGAATTAAAAAGTATTCTTTAAAATAATCAAACTGGTAACTGGGTGGAAATGGAAACACTATAAAACATTTTTTTGGACTATAGTAAATATCCACACAAAAGAGAGATTTAAATAAAAATATAAGAAGTTTTAGGTAAAAGAACAGCTTCAAATATCACCTGAGGATTTAGTTTTTTAAAAAGAATGAAAAAAATATAGTTTTATTAGTGATGCCAGGCGACATAAAAAGTAAAAGAAGGATGTTTGAAGCAGCCGAGGCGTACCTGTGGTCTTCTCCTCGCTCAGCAGCGCCGCTCCAAACACTCTGGAATGAAAAAGCATCAAAACGGCCTTTTACCCCCAGAAACGCTGCTCTATTCAAACACTCTCAGACTCTCAGGCTCTGCTGGAGGCCTGCGGGTCCAAACCCACCTGAGCGAGACGAGACCCCAGAACAGAGCGTGGAGCAGGAGGACCCGAGGCCGACAGCAGGCGACTGGGATCCGGCAGTCGCTCTCCATCAGCCTGCCTCTCCAGCTGGAAGGTGACAGCACCGCCACCCTGTCTGCTGCTGCTGGTTACTCACCAGCAACCCACTGGTTCTGGAGCTGGTGCAGGTTAACACTTGGATTGGTTTGCCGCCTGGTTTGTTTACATGGTGCTCAGATTTAACTGGGTGACTTAAGGCAAAAGGCTGCAGAGACCTGGAAGAGAAAACATTATAATCAGTCTGGATTTTCTCCCTGTTATCATCTGATTTAGAAAAAAAGCAGGATCATCTACCCATCGTTTACACTAAGAAATTATGTTTTTAGTCTTTTTTGAAACTATTTTAAGATCCCCGTTTGGCCTCATGCTGATTTTTGATTATTTTATATTTGCCAACCTCTAGCTACAGTTGTATATATTAGAGCTGCAACTTACGATTATATTAGCAATACTTTAGAAATACTTTCAAATATGCAAATAAACAAATAATTAAATAAGAAAATACCAATTTTATTGTGAAAAATGCAATAGCATTGCATTCATTTAGTGTGCGCTTTATCATTTCTAGATCAATTGACTAATCAACAAATTAGACTTGGAACCATCGTCGTATACTACAAGCAGTTTCCTTGTGAACTTTGGTGCTTTTTTGTTTGTTTGAACAGCACAAGCAGCATTATTGCTTAGTTTGACATTTTAGACTCAGCAGTGAAATGGCTCTTTTCTCCGTTCTACCACAAGATTTTATTTAGCCAGAAACTCAATAAAATAAAACTCAAAGTGTGATGTGACAAATCACAAATAAACTATGAAAATGTAATACAAGTCAAAGACAATGAATTTAATAAACATATTACGCTTAGAGGGAAAAAGTGGAGGAAAACTATTTATTATACACGCAGTTAAAAATTGTGAACACAAACACATTTCTAGAACATGTAGAAACTTTTGTATGTATAGGAAAGAAAAACCTTAATATACAAAATATATAGAGAGATAATATTAAAAGAAGTTAAAGTGTGTATATGTGTCTTTTTTATATATATATATATATATATATATATATATATATATATATATATATATATATACAAAAAAGACACCCCTAGAAGAAATGTATACAAACTGACTGATACATTTTTTTAATAATATTTTAGATTTTTGTGCTAGGTTTAAATAGTTTCTCTCTCAAAGAAAAAAAAAACAGTTGCAAAACAACTCAAAGCCAAATTATCAACTTTGTGTCATAAAGATCTACAAGGTACAATAAATGCAGTAAAAATAAGTTAAAAAGCGAGACAAAGTTCAGATAAATCTGCCACTTGAGAAAATGGCTAAATAGTAATTGTATAATTTTGGACGCACAACACAAAGAAAAAAACAATTCAAGACTTTCCTCAGGGCTGTGTTCCACAGCAAAGACAGAAAAAACTAGTAATATTGTTTATATTTTGTTCTTATTAAGGATTTCTCTCCTTATTTTCCGCCTCTTGGAAACATGTGGACCCAAATGTTTAACCAGATTGGGATTATGTACCAACAGATGGTTTATAATCAGCTGGCTGTAAACACAGCTGATCAATAACGACTCAAAAACGATCAATCGGCTAATAAAATCAATCTGAACTCTGGTTATTTATACATTTTAGAAATAACTCGGGTGCTAGGATGAGGCAGCAGTGATTTACAGTCCTCCTCTTCTGAGTGTTTACCTAAAGAAGAGAAACTGACGTTAGCAGCCGTTAGCTCAGCTCTGAGCACTCACCGTGATCCGCTGAAACAGCCGCCATTTTTAGATCCAACACGGCAACTCAGAGGAAGAGCAGCTGCTTTACAGCGACGGTTAAAACACAGTGGTCGTTGAAAATGACCGGAGACCAGACAGAGAGACTACTGAAGTCCACAGGCTGTTACCGGATTATCCGACGGGCGGCCTCTGCTCACTACGACACCATAAAGCCGAGAAACCTTCCGGTAAAGACACTTCAAAATAAAAGCATCTCCACTGCGTCAAGCGGATACAAAAGGAGGCAAATTCTCGTTATCTTTTTAGTGTATTTATTTAACATTGCTTGCAAAAAAATAAAATCAGTATGAGAAAAATAACAGGTAGACAATCCACTATGATCCAAATTACAGCAGCATCACTTGAGCTTAAACTTGTTCAGCCCTTAAGAAATAGTTAGATAAATAATAGTGTGAAATGTAACCTCAACTCAAACTCTTTCAGCAGGAATGGTTAAATTAATGGCATTAAAAATACTGCAATCAAAAATATTTATTATGTTATTTTTGCATTTATATTAAACAACTTCGTGAATTACTTGTTCACAAAATGGTTCAAAATGAACAAGTCCTTCACTAACTACTTTCAATATAAAGTGTAGGATTTCATCTTACCTTTACAAAACATTTAATCTATACCAGCAGCAAATGTTTAACGACACAAAATCAGAACAGATTATGATAGTTCATGTGGTTTGAAGGTTTTCTAAGGAGAGGTTTAAGCTGTTTACAAATTATTTTTGTTTGAAAACTCACAGATGTCATGATTCGCCTTTGTACAAACTTCCCAAAAATGGTTCCAGTACCCAGTCCACTGTCCAAACATACTTTATTGTTATTATTAGTGATTGTAAATTGTTTGGTGTGAATCATTTTTATTCTCACTCAAAGCCAGGAGGGAGTCCTGAGGAATAATGTAAGTTTGACTGTAACATTAACATTTATTGTGAAGGGGAGACAAAGTCACTTCCGTTTGTTTCCTCAGCTGAGTTGGAAACGTAAATGTTGGCGGAAGTCAGTCAGATGATCCACACCGCCGCCTAGAGGCCATGACTGAAAATTGCATTACACTTTACTATGTCAAAATCAGAATCATGACTAAATGTTTTGCACCAATACAGATCATTTTTAAATATTTAGACACAAAATGACCCTGATAATCCCTGCAAAAGTACAAACAACATTTATGTTTTAATTTTAAAATATAGAGTTTACATGAATGTAAAGAAAAATCAACAAGCAAATCCTTCGTTTTGTAGCTTTTGTTGTTGTTTTTGTTCAGATACTGTGAAGGAAGAAATGTGAACACCTGGAGCCTTGAGGGCAGCGACACACCTGGCCAGGTGGAGTCTTCTGTCTCCTCCACCAGCTGCGGCCCCAGCAGAACTTCTCCAGGTTACACTGAGAGAAAAGAAGAAAAAAGGCTCAGATAAAGACAGACACGTTTGGTTTTAGTTTAGTTTTACACTCCCACACCTTTCACTTTGGGAATTTTCAGGGTTTGATGAACTTTTAGCTAAATTTCAAAGAACAGTGCAGATTCTGTTACTCATAATCATAAAGCAAAAAACTGGTAAAAATAAATTACATCATTACGAAATATGGGTGACAGAAACACACATTAACAAATCTCAGTTTTCCACAAACTAAATCGTTTGAACTAATATTTACAGTAGGTAATATAACATAATACAATACAGTTCAAAGAACTATGATTTATTCAATTTTTACTGCAAAAACACAAAATCTTACCAACTATTTTTGGTCTAGTTTCTAGTCCATATAGCTTGATGCACTTGAAATAAGACAAAACTAACTTATAAGTAACTTTTCAGAAAAATATATGAGGTTTTCTAAGTAAATAATTTCTTAATATTGATTTTAAAAAGTTCTGGTTCTACTGGCAGATTATTTCACTTATAACAAGACGTTTTCCTGTTATAAGCGAAATAGTTTGCCAGAGGATTGAGTACTTTTTCATCTATATTAGGGAATTATCTTGCTGAAAAGTTGTATTAAGATATTTGTACCAAAAAAAAACTTTTATGATTTTGTTCAGTTGCTCTTTAAAAGACACAACAGGCTCAGCAGGAAATTACATTAGAACAATGAAGTTTATATAGAAAGCAGAAGTCACAATGAAAATTTCTCTGTCTGTCATTCTTTGTTTTTTTCCTGTGTGCGAGTTGCTATGGCAACAGTCATCCTTTGCTCTTTCCATTCAATAATTTTGCTCCTTTCTAGACTGAGATTTGCTATTTTTTTAAATCAATTCATGCAGGTTTTAACTAATCTAAGCCAAAACATCTGTCCTTCATCTAAACCTGCTTGTTCTTGCTCTGCTGATCCCCAGTTGTCACTATATTTAATTCCTTTTCTATGTGTTTTGTGAAAAGCTCTGAGAACAATCATCTCATCTTGAATGTTAAAAAAAAAGGAGATGATTGAAGATTCCAGGAGCAACAGAGTTGGATCAAACCCTGTTTCCATTATGGGAGGAGAGAAGTGGAGGTGGTTGAGGAATATAAATACCTCTGTGTTCATTTGAACATCAGACTGGAAGATAAGATCCTTCAAGGTTAGCAGCAAAAGGCTGCAGATCTTCTATAAACTGGTTTTTGAGAGCGTCATCTCTTCTGCTGTCATCTGCTAGGACAGCAGATCAGACCTAAAACGGCTCAGAAGCCTGATAAAGAAGGCTGGTCCAGTTCTGAGGAATCTCTGGAAATGACAATGCAAAGAAGGATTCTTCATAAAACCTAGAAGATTACGGGCAACTCTGACCATCCTCTTTATGAGACTGTTTTGGGAAAACGGCGTCTTCAGTCAGAGGCTCGACACTGGAGATCCTTCCTGCCGACATCCATCCCTATTTACAATAACTCTGAAGAATTGAATTAAAATGAGTTATAACAACATTCAATTCCCCTTTGGGATTAATAAAGCACTTTTCAATTTGAATTTGAATTTTATCACCTTCCTAAAATAATGGCCTAAGTCAGTAAAAAATGACTTTGGCCATTATTTTAGGAAGTTGATTATATTTTCATCTGTAGGCAGGAACCCTGATGTTAGGACAGATGTTGTGTCAGATATTTACCACTATCGTGACTCTGCGTCGCTTCAGGCGTCGACAGATTCCAGGAAGTCGCATGAAGCCGTTTTTCCTCAGAGACGTGACGGAGTTTGACTCCCACTTTGCAGAAACTTTCTCCTAAAAGCAACCAGAGAGATGAATTACCCTCCAAAGGATGAGCAGCAACTTCAAACACAGCTGGGCTCCAAGCTCTTGTGTTTCAGTTTTTTGTCTAGTTGTTTTTGTTTTAGTCACCTGTCCCACCTGCAGCGTTGCTGTGGCAGGAGTGAAGAGCGGCAGACTGCAGTCGGCCCTCTGCAGAGGGCAGAGCAGCAGCAGAAACACAGCGCAGGCATTCGGCTTCATCTGTCGATCATCTACCGGTCAAACCAACGAATCAATAAATCTTCTGAGCATCCAGATCCTCCCGCTGCTTCTCCGTCCAAAACCAAACAGGCTGAATGACAAATATGACAGAAGGGAAAACAGAATAATCCTCTTAGTCTGGTTTATGAGTCATGTGACCACATGATGACATCACTCTGAGCCCAAAAACTACTGACAGATCATCGACACCCACAGCAAACATGCAGCAGAAGGAGCCCGGGTCAAAGGTCACGCCTGGCCTGCATTGCTCTGGAAACACAGTCACAGATGTGAATTAGGTGGTGGCGGCATCATGCTGTGGGGATGCTGACGAGACGAACAGGGGAGAAAAATATGGGAAAATCCTGGAAGAAAACCTGCTGGAGGTTAAAGCTGCAACTAACGATTATTTTAGTAATCAACTACTCTGATGATTAATCGATTAATCAGTTAATCAGATAAGAAAAATGGCACATTCTGCAGATTTTTTTATTTAATCATTTAAGCGTTTTTATACCATATTACAAATACATAAAAAGATGAAAATGAACAGTTTTTAAGTAACTAAATATTAATTTTATTCCCTAAAATTAAATAACATAGCATTCCTATAGTGTATGGTTGGTCATTTATTGATTAATTTTTATGTTACTGATTAATAATTAGCAAAAAGATGCTTAATGGAGATTTAGTTTCTTACAGAATTTAAACCATGTAAAGGTAAAACTAAGTCACTGGAGGCATTCTGGGTAAAACATTTATAAACAAAGAAGCTTTGTTTTGTTTAGTTTTTTAATCTTAAATGCAAATCTACACATTTCTGTACAGTTTTGGCTTAATTTCTGCTCTAAATATGTTATTCTTCAAGTAAATTTTAAATCTCTGTACTCTCATTAATGATTAATTAATTAGTAAATTTGTTGATTACAGAACAATAATCAATTAATCATGATTAACTGTTTATTACAACATATGAGAACATTTGGTTTAAAATCTTAGCTTCTTTGAAATGAAAACAGGATTTCGCTCTTTACTCTGTTTTTAACATGATGTCCTTGATTAAATAAATTTGAATTGAATTGAAATATCAGAACTTACTTTTTGTCATAATATTAAATAACTTTAATGTTAACAAAGGTAAAATTCAGTGAGCCATGGTGTAATTTCATGACATTTAAAGTTCAAAAGACCTAATTTGCTGGAGCCTCCAAAGTTTTTTTCTCACCTTATTAGAATCAATATCAATTAAAAGATGCTTTAATAAAAAAAAAGATGGCTTGATAGGGAATTAAACTTAACATAAAGGAACCCATGCGCTAGCTCAATATGCTCATTGCTGCTGTTTATAATCAATATTACCAATATTATTGTTGTTTTTAGTGGTGTTGTTATTGGTTTTATCCAGCAGAGGGCGCAATTATCTATGTATTTTTACTGGGAATATAGATTTTTTTTATTAATTACTTATCGTTTCAGGGGTGTTAAATGTTGATTTTAATGAACTAGATCTATATTATATTATATTATATTATATTATATTATATTATATTATATTATATTATATTATATTATATTATATTATATTATATTATATTATATTTTGGGGGTAAAATACTGCTTCAGTTCAATAGCTTTATTGATTATTACTATTATCATTATTATAGTTATTACTGTTATTATTGTTATCAATATTATTATTGTTCACACAGGGGTGCAGTTTTCTTTAGAACAATTCCCAAATTTTAGTGTATTACAGACATATATTTCACAGTTGTCTTACGTTTTCGGGGATTATATTATATTATATTATATTATATTATATTATATTATATTATATTATATTATATTATATTATATTATATTATATTATATTATATTATCAGGAACTGAATATTTTGTCCGGTTTTTTTCCCCCCCTCTTATTTTTGACATTAAAAATAGGGTGTTTTATTTATTTATTTATTTATTTATTTATTTATTTATTTATTTATTAGGTTACCTGATGTAAACATAATCGTTGCTATTCTTATCACCTCTTTGTGGATCCAGGAATAGTGTGAAAAGCTCCCAGGCCGAGTGTGCTGGAGCCATTTATAGCTAATTGATTGATTGACTGCTGCGAGAGCTCGGTTGTATTTCTATCTTTGGCTGCAGGTCTATGTTTAGCGGCCTCTTCCTCCTCCTCCTCCTCCTCCACCACCGCCCACCCGTCCCACGACCAGCTGATCTTTGTTGCACGTAAGCGCCGTCCTGTCGTGGCCCCGCCCCGCTTCCTATGGAGGATTTATTTATTTTCTCCTCCGTCTCCTCCTCCTCCTCTGGCGCCGCTGCGTCCATTATCACCGAGAAGAAACGGAGAATGAACAGCGAGAAAACGCGACCACTGCAGGCCGAGCGGACCGCCTCGGAGGACGGACGGACGAGCGCCGACCGCGGGACGCCCCCACTGAGCCCCGGAGGAGGCAACATGAGCTCGGACTAAGCAGGCGAGAGGACTCCGCTGCGTCCGTCGGTGAGGGATGGATGGATGGATGTACGGATAGATGGACGGATGGATGGATAAACAGGTGGTCTGATGGCGGATGATGATGATGATGATGATGGCACAGCGCCGCACGGAAACGCACCTGGAAGAAATAAAATGAGGGCTCTGCGGCTTTGCAGGCTGCATCACCATCAACATCATCATCGTCATCATGATTTATTGACGGTATTGACGGCTCTCGGCCGCGATGAAACACCCCAACGCCGACTGGACTGACCCCGTCCTCCTTGTCTTGCAGCGGCTCTCGGTCGGGATGTCTGGAGCGGCCGGACCTGCACCGCCCACCGGGGCCGGACCGGAGCTGCCGGTCTTGTGCGAAATTCGGTTCCCCTGTGAAAATCTGTTCCCCCTGTGTCGGGAGCGCGCATTACAGCCAGAGAAGCGGATGAGGCGGATATGATCATTTTCGCGTCAAAACAACTCATATAATCATGTTAAGGTTGTAACATTCAGTTTAATTGATAGCTGTTGTTTAAAAAATTGTAAAATAAATAAATAAACGAGGTCTTCTGAAGCTGTTTTGTGTTATTTTAAACGCGAAGAGAATCGCTCTTTTTACAACTTTTCTCACGTAAGCCTGACAGACGTAAAAGTCAGTCACCAAAAACAGTTTTCCCAACACGTAGTGTATATATAAAGATTTTTTGAGAATTTGGACACAGTTGTTCTTTATTCCCACAGGTTATGGGGTAAGGAAAGGAGAGAATGGATAATTCAGCAGCCTGAAATAATCTGTTCCCCCTCCATAAACATGGAAACAAATTTATTTACCAACAAGTCTTCACCTGTGCTTATTCCTCTTATCATCAAGAGCAAATCATGCAATTTTGAAAACATTTCATGACTATTTGCCAGAGTTACGAGGGGGAACCATATATTTTAGCCATCTGAAATAATCCGTTCCCCTTCAAAAAACATGACCCCATGTTTTTTGGAGGGGGAACGTATTATTTCAGACAGCTAAAACAGCTAAAATATTCTGTTCCCCCCTCATAATTTTGGCAACTAAGAAGCAAGTGTCACAAAATCCACAGGATTCATTGTTGATGATGAGTGGAATAAGCACAGTTAAAGAGTTTCTGGTTGATTAATGTATGCCCATGTTATAGAGGGGGAACGGATTATTCAGGCTGCTGAATTATCCATTCTCTCCTTTCCTTACCCCATAACCTGTGGGAATAAAGAACAACTGTGTCCAAATTCTCAAAAAATCTTTATATATACACTACGTGTTGGGAAAACTGTGTTTTGGTGACTGACTTTTACGTCTGCCAGGCTTACGTGAGAAAAGTTGTAAAAAGAGCGATTCTCTTCGCGTTTAAAATAACACAAAACAGCTTCAGAAGACCTCGTTTATTTATTTATTTTACAATTTTTTAAACAACAGCTATCAATTAAACTGAATGTTACAACCTTAACATGATTATATGAGTTGTTTTGACGCGAAAATGATCATATCCGCCTCATCCGCTTCTCTGGCTGTAATGCGCGCTCCCGACACAGGGGGAACAGATTTTCACAGGGGAACCGAATTTCGCACAAGACCGGACCTGAGCCATCTGACCGAGGAGGAGCGGAGGATCATCCTCTCCGTGATGGAGCGACAGAAGAAAGAGGAGGAGAAGGAGCAGAGCATGCTGAAGTGAGTGGTTTTGTGTTTTACATTAATCGGCAGTTATCAATATTTCCCTGGCACCATCTGCTGCAGAAGACACGATGTTCAAAAATAAAAGGCTGCCATGTGCAGTAAAGATGAAGGTTACACCTCAGATATTTACTCACTGTCTCAATAAATAAACGGTAAAGCTGAGCAAGGAATCAATTGCTGCAAATAAAGGCTCATAATGAGGCATAAAATAAAGTTTATTGGAATCAAATTGGTAATTAGATGAAACCCAGAGGAAGCCTGATCTGCAAAAAACGTTTTGATAGATAGATAGATAGATAAATAGATAGATAGATAGATAGATAGATAGATAGATAGATAGATAGATAGATAGATAGATAGATAGATAGATAGATAGATAGATAGATAGATAGATAGATAGATAGGGAACATGTACTTCCAGGTTTTGTACATTAAGTCCTACTTACAAAAACAAATATTTCTGCCACATTATTTAGAAAACTTACATTGTACATGCGGCATTGGTTTGATAAGAGTTTTCATCCCCATGAATTCACAACTGAGTGTCGTTTAAAACATGCCAAACCCATAGGGGGCAGTGTAGCGCTAAGCTACAGCCTGTCACCCAATCAGAATCCTTGAAACAGCAACATGACTTTCTGTAAGGACTAAACATGGAGCCCAGAGGTTTGTCTGGAAAACGTTTTTTAAATCTCTATTTTGATCTGAGCTTTTATAAATAATTATTTTTACTGGGTTTTTGAGTGGATAACAGGCTGAAACATACCAATGTATTAGTTTCCCCAGATGTCTGGACTAGGCCAATGTCTGTGAGAAAAGAAAATCAGCAAGAATCTTTACCTATCAATACCCAAAAGATTCCCTAAGCTCAGCAATATCTCTAAAAATATATTTCTTACAGCAAAAATGGGAGAAAATGTAACAGTTGCTAAGTCAGGCCTCTAAGTGGTGATATAATGGAGTCAAGCATGAAATATAAACAAACAATTTTAATGAGTATTCCTAAAATCTGCTGTTATACCTAGATAGAGTGATGGTCATCTAAAAAATCCAACAAGTCTGAAGAATTCAGTTTTATCTGCTCGTTATTTAGCACTGAACACTACAGAGATGCTCTGACGCTACAGATCGGATTGCTCTTTGCCAGCCACACGGAGAGGACATCAGTGCCATAACCAAATGTGTTATTTAATCTCCCTTTGGGATCAATAAAGCTTTTGTGAATTGAATTAAAACAACTTTTGGTCTCCAAAACCTTGGAGCCCTGGGCTACTGCCCCAGTTAAACCTGCTGAAATCCAGTCCAGCATGTAGAGCAAGCGTTTTACAAACTCTGTTTTAAAATATCTGAAATTGGTGTTGAATAATTGTAGGTCAAACGAGTCTAAATATTGATACGTCTTCTTTAGTTTTGAAGACAAAACTAAAGAAGAAAAAAGTCCAGACAATGAAACTTCCTTTTACTATAACTTTCAAATATGAATCTCAAATCAAATACCAGCTTTACAGTTATTAGCTAGCAATTTCACCTTTTTCCAAGGGTTAATTGTGCCCCCTGGTGCAGTGGCTCCCTGGGCAAAGAGCCATTTGGCCTTTTTGTTATTGCGCTACCACAGAAGGATTGGTTTTGAGTGCAGGTGAAAATGAGAAAAGATGATGCTCATCAGTCTCGAATCCAAAGATACTATTACTACTAGTAGAGGATTTCGACCAGAAAACTTGCTCAGCCTGGTGGTTGTTTTTGAGTTAGAACTTTTTCAAAGCTGACAGAAAATTTGAAAATATCACTTGATAATTATGTGTTATTAAAAGATTGGAAAATTAACACCTGAACACCAACTATAAAGTCTTAAAGAAATGCAAATATTTTAGAAAGACTTACATAAATAATCAATCCTTAGCCTGGTGGGGGCACAAGTAAAGTCTGGTGGCCCGCCAGGCTCATAATGCACTGGGGGAAACCCTGCTAATAATAATTAATAATAGTAAAAACTGTCACTTGTGCATATTTATAAAAGAAAATTTGATTTAGAAGAAACTTCTTCAGATCAGATCAGAATGGAGACCCTGACATGTGATCTTTACCCAGAATGCACTGCTCCAGGATCGTTTTGAACCTAAAAACTGGGGGTTTGCAGGCTGCACGCTTGTCGCCTGCAGCCCTTCTGTTTCTATTGGTTTTAATTGGACTCCAGACTAAATCCAGTTATCTCATTAGTGGGAGTGTTGGTGGATCGGTGGCTGTGGTTTAACACGAGTCAAAGAATCTTGAACTTTGGAGATCTTTGAAAAATGTAAAGACTTTGTAAAAAATGTCCAGCCATTTTGTGTTTTCTCCACAGAATAACGTTCAGGAAAGAAGGGGGATAAATAAGTTCCTCCAGCAGTAAAGAGTTTAGTTTGAGTCGTTTAGGAGGTGAAAACAAAACGGAGATAAGCAAACGGTGACACCAGTTAGTCCGTCATATCACTAATTGTTGCACAGATTTGTAAGAATGACTTGAGATGTTCAGTGATCATGTTGCTATAACCACGTTTTGCCACCAGATGTCTCTAAACTCAGAGTCTCATGTTTTTACCTCTGAAATTATTTGAATTTACAGTTACACTGTAAAAACACAAAATCTTACCAAGTATTTTCTAGAGCAAATACTTGATTCACTTGAAAAAACTCTAACTTATAAGTAACTTTACATAGGAGCTTATTTCAAATAAGTAATTTCTTAATATTGGTTTTAAAAAGCTCTAGTTCCACTGGCAGATTATTTTATTTACAACGTGAGATAAATGTGTTGTTATTAGTGAAAAAATCTGCCAGTGGAACTGGAACTTCTTCATTATTATTAATGAATTATTTACCTAAAACAGGCTCCTACATCTTGCTGAAAAAAAAGTTTTAAGTTAGTTTAGTCTGATTTCAATATTTAGTCTAGAAAATACTTGGTTAGATTTTGTGTTTTTGCAGTGTAGGATGATGAATGGATGATTTTCCCCCAGGTCCCAGTGATCACATCATCAGTCTTGTCTGCTTGTTCTTTAAGTTTTTATGTGTTCATTTGATTTACTTTGTTTTGTTTTTGATTTTCTGTGTAAGAAAATCAAGAGTTGCTGAAGTCAGATAACACGATGAGATCAGACTTTAATTTTAAGAAATAAACAAATAACAGATCAGATCTCACAAAGCAAATCATTATAAAGACATTACAGCGAAACAAAAGAGTCCACAATGATGTGAAAGATGTTTCCCCATGATTAAATAAAAGCTTAATTCTTCCTTACCTACAGATCCATCAGTGAAAAATTAAAAATATTAATTTCTTATCAATCAACCTTTCTAACCAGTTTGAGTCTAATTGACTGAAAAGTTCTTTAATTAGTTAAGAAATATAGCTGGACTCATCTCAAACACTGATCTCATAACTGCTGTTTGGTTAATTTAAGCAAATAATTTCTTAATATTGATGAAAAGGTTCTAGTGACGACATCTAAAGCCCCATCATAACCTCTAGAACCCCTTATTTATATCATCTGACCAGAAGAACTTTATTATTGATCAAATTAGCATTTTATCTGGCCTTACTATCGTTATTAGTTACTTACAAGTTACCTATTGACCAGTAGAACCTGATCAATAACGACCAACATTTCACTGACTGCTGAACCTCATCATGACCTCAAGAATCACTTTATTTGTCTCTTGGACTAGAAAGACAAAAGATTAACCACACAGCGTGTCCTGGATGCTCAATTCAGATTTATTTATTTTGCTGAAATCAGATTTTTTATTTTATTTTATTTTATTTTATTTTATTTTGCGTAGTCGTTCATACTACCGAATGATCCAACGAAAATCAGACTTCCAAAGCGACGCGCGCCAGAAGAACATTTATGTTTATGGAGGGAATAATAGACGCTGCCATTACTGAATCGTTTTTAAAGTTTATTCAGCAAAGGGCCTTTTCTGAGCAGAAGTTCGGATGTAGTCAGAGCTAAAAGTGGTGAGATTGTGAAGTGATGAGCTTCGGCGACACAAACTGCTTTCATAAGTTCATAATTATAATTTAATTCATTCTTCTGGTGCAGAATTATGACATCAGTGACGTGAAAGTTGGACAAAAACTGCAGACGCTTTGAAAACAATTGGATATGTTTGTGAATTAGTTCCACCTATAAAGGTGACTTGAATCTGATTTTTTTTTTAATTAAAGTCAGATCTTATAGTCACATTTGGACCAATTACAGGACAGAGAAACAGAGAATATGGAGTTAAAGTTAACAAACCGTAACTAGTTTACTAGTTTTAGCCCATCATAGTTCATCTTCAGCTTTCTGTTCTGTCCATGTCTCCATGTTTCGGTTCAGTTTGTGCTTCACTTTTGGTTAACTTCTCTTTATTGTTTTTATTCTGTTTCATCTTCATCCTCATCTTGGCCTTTGTGTCTTCAGGGATGAGGAGGAAGTAAAACCTCCCCCAGCTTCGTAAGTACCTCAGAGTCCGCTGTGCTGTTTGAAAACCCCTGTCCCGGCCAGAACCTCCTTCCTGTTTCCCAACCTGACGCCTCAATCCCACGGCGAGCCTGCTTCCTGTCCGCTGACTCTCTGTGTTACCTGGACAGGTGGAATCCGTTCTCAGGGTTCAGTCAGTTGGTCAATAATGTTGCAGCCAATGTGTCCGAAGTTCTGCAGGTTAAAAGTCCGACTGACAACGAGTCGCAGACGTGAGTAAAACCGAGAAGGTGAACTGATCGGAGGTCAGCTCAGATATTGATCGATTATTGGATGTTTTACCAAATCAGATTTGATCTGGATCATTCATGAGGATCAGATCACTGCAGAAAAAAGTTTCTATCCAGGAATTATCACCAGCTAGTGGAGAGATTGTAAAGTAGGCAGAGTCTGACGCAGTATTTGTCTTGAGGTCAGTGTCTGACTGCTCCTGTTCTCTACAGGAAGTTACATCAGCAGTTTGAGATGTATAAAGACCAGGTGAAGAAGCTGGGGGAGGAGCCTCCTGCGGCGCAGACGGCGAGGGCGGAGTCTCCCACCTGCGGCGTCTGCCACAAAACCAAGTTTGCGGACGGCTGCGGCCGAGCCTGCTGCTACTGTCAAAGCCGCTTCTGCGCGCGCTGCGGCGGGCGTGTCCCTTTAAGAGCCAATAAGGTTGGAGTGTGAGGTCGTATTTCCTCCTTTGGACCTTTAGTTTTCCTTTTTGCAAATCTTAACATCCACATTCTTCAGCTTAACTTTGAACATAACCACAATCTTCACGACTTTGATTAAGTTAGTAAAAGTGTTGATGTTTTCCCCTATATGATCATTTGATTTCAAGGTACCTTAACGCTCAAAAAATAAAGAATCAATTTCTAAATAATAAAGAGTAAGACATGCAGAAAGTGTGATTAGGTGTAAAAACATTATTAACGGTTAATTAATCTCATTTGATCAAAAAAATCTGCAAATGAAAAAACAAAATGTGTCTTTTGCAAAAGCATTTATGCTCTGTGAACTTTCACTTGTTTTCATTGTGTTTTATCTGGATTTTATTCCATAAACCAACACAAAGTGATTCAGTTTTGTAACTTAGAGGGAAATTTATTCATGGTTTGATGTGTTTCAGCCCCATTTACTCTAATATGCTAAGATAAAATCTCATCAACTAATCATCTAATTAGTAAATAGGTTCCTCCTGTGTTTAATTTAATCTTGGCTTCTCTGTGAAATATCTACCGGTTTGTTAGCGAACAAACAGCATCATGAAGACCAAGAAAGAGATGAAGCTGTTTAGGTTACAAAGCGATATACAGTCTCTGAACATCTCACAAAGCTCCAACTATCATCTGAACATGAGAAAAAAATGGCACAACTACAAACTTATCAACCTAAACCAATTAAAAAGCAGCCAAAAAGTCCCATGGACTCTGCATGTAGTGGGACCAGCGTGAAGCATAGAGAGGGCAGGGTAATGCTGTGGGGCTGTGTTTGTTTCTCCTGGATAGGAACGCTGGGACGACAAACCTGAAAGAAAACCAGTTAAAACTCAAGAGCTGCAATGAAATGGATTGCATGGATGGAATGGTCCAGTCAAAGTCCAGACCGTGTTGAAAGTCATTTCATCATCACATAAAATCCAAATAAAACACAATAATGTCTGAAATGTGAGCATATGTTAACGTGTGTGTTGTTGTGTTTCAGGTGATGTGGGTTTGCAACGTGTGCAGGAAGCAGCAGGAGATTCTGACCCGGTCGGGAGAATTTTACCCCAACGTGTCGCCTCCACACGGGCCGATGCAGGGAGCGCCGGGGGCCGTGGGGCCCCTGAGCAACGGAGCCACAGAGCAGTAAGTGGCATTTAAAATACTAGACAACAAACAACTCTTCCAGGTGGATGATAGAGACACGACCCTCCATCAAACTGAGACCCGAGATTCTTTATTCACCAAGAACTGGATGTTTAATTAGTTCAATTAGCATTTTTAAAAAATTTTTTTGTTTAAAAAGGCAAAAAAATGAACTCTATACATGGATATAATAGTTGTTTAATCTCTTGGTTCAGTGAGATTTAGGGAAGCATTGAGTGGTGTAATACTAAAATAAATTTTTTATGAAATAAATTAAGAAATGGAGATTCTTCAAATTTCTTTGGGGGATCAGAAATTTGAAGTGTTTTCTAGAAACTGCTTAAGGCTTAAAGGGGGTTTTATGTTACTATTTTTAAGTTAAAAGAAACCAAAAATCTGATGTTAAATCTGCAGCAACAGGTCAGAAAAGGCCAAAAAACCTGACATTTTTCTTTTTTTAGCCCTCAGTTTTGTCTGCAGGTTTTTACTGCTGAGTCAGTAAAATTCAGACTCGTCCTTTTGACGTCTGACTCAGTCATAATTAGATCACACACATAATTTACCTCCAGACCCCATCTCACACACACACACACACACACACACACACACACACACACACACACACACACACACACACACACACACACACACACACACACACACCCCCCAAACACAGCCCCCATACACACAAACTCAAACACACACGCTAATCAGATTAACAGAATAATAATCCCACAGCTCACTGGGGATTATTGCTGCTGCTAAATACAGCAGGCTAACACACACAGGCTAACAGGCGCTAGTAGCGGTGATGTAATAGCCCAGGTGGGCGGAGCCAGAGTGAGATAGAGAACGCTGAAAGGGGCGGAGCTTCAGTTGTGCTCCAGCTGTCAGGTGCAAACCTGCTGAGTGTGTCAATGTGTCGTGTGTTGAACTGGCACAGAAAAACAGAAACAGGCTCTTTGTTTACATCTCTGAGCAAAAGACACACGACTGAAACACGGTGATGTCCGGATCCTCGTCTGGTCAGAGTTTCATCCGTCGTCCTGCAGCTGCATGACGGCTGCGTTGGTTTCGCACTGACAGGAAACGGCGGCCGCATGTAAGTCTGCGTCTCGCACATTGAGCTACAGGTTAATGCAGAGTTTATGATCTTTGTTCAGAGAAGATTCAGTGAGAATCTGGGTGGTTTGAGGGAGCAGTTTCACTCTGAGAAAATTATTGGAGTCTTATAGTCTTCAAAGTTTATATTATTCAGTTTACGTGATAAAGGAGGGAAGGCGGGATCGCTGGTTAGGCTGCTGGACGACGTTCAGTGAAAAGAAAAAATCTGGAATATGGTATTATTGGATCTGGATGAAGTAAAAAGGAAAGAAAGATGTTAGTTTATTCTGTCTTTTTGTTCTTTTTTTTATTCGTTCTTTTCTTGTGTCTTCCATTTCAACCTTCCTCTGTTTCCTTCCCTACCTCCTTTGTCTGCTTCCTTCTGACTTTTATTGTGTTTTCTTCCTTATGTCGTTCTTCCATCCATCCATCCATCCATCCATCCATCCATCCATCCATCCATCCATCCATCCATCCATCCATCCATCCATCCATCCATCCATCCATCCATCCATCCATCCTCTCCCCTGGTCATTCGTGAACGCCGCCATGTTGTTTCCTCCCTCCTGATTGGTTCGCTCTGTGTGTCCGACAGGCGGCGGAGCCCCTCGGCGTCGTACTACGATGGTGGCGGCAGGATGCCTCGCTCGCCTTCCGACCACGGATTGGACCGCCGACCCCGCTCCACGCACAGCTACCATGGCAACGGCGAGGAGGAGTTACGTGTCCAGAGGCGACCAATCAAAGACCGGCGCGGCCGCTGGCACTCACAGGTGGGACAACGACGACGAAACGACTCTTATGTCACAGTGGTGGAAAAAAAGACAGAATATTGTTTTTATTTCTTCTTCATTATTGTTTCATCTCAGTCAATAACAACAAATATGTAATATTTATATAATAATTTAATAAGCTGCTTAGAAAAAGCATGAAGTAAATGGTCTGTATAATAAACATGATGGATGGATGGATGGATGGATGGATGGATGGATGGATGGATGGATGGATGGATGGATGGATGGATGGATTCTATGTATCTTTCTATTTGATGATTCAAATGTAAAGGTAAAAAATTTTTTTTTTTAAATTTAATTTATTGAAATATGTAAAATGTTTCCCAATTTTAAGTTTCACTGTAATCCAGATTAAACTTTGGATTAAACTGAACTAAACTTAAGAGCTAAAGCTAAACTTCTGAATCTGAAGCTAATTGCGACGTTTTCTGTTAGACTTGTGTGAGGAAGTTCACCTGTTCTCCTTCCTGGATCAGGACCACCCGTTTGACCCGGTTCTGGTGGACCGTGAGCTGCGGCGGCGCCAGGAGGAGGAGTTTCAGGCTCGCTATCGAAGCGACCCCAACCTGGCCCGCTATCCGGTTAAGCCACAGCCGAGCGAAGAGACCATGAGGATGCTGGCGCAGGTCGGCCGGGTCCGCCACCAGCGCCGGCACAGCGACGTGTCGCTGGCCGCAGCAGAACCGGAACACCTCAACCTCAGACACACAGGTCAGATTTACTCTTTGTTCAGCCTGCTTTTATTTCTCTTTCCCACTTCCACCCAAAATGACCATAGATGAATTAAAACAAGAAAAATACTGAGAAAAAAATCAGAACTGCTGAGTTTAAAAGAGAAATAACCCAGATATGTTAAAAAATAAAGTTCGTTGTGACACAGCTTGTTTCTGTTCTGGATTTCGTCTTTGTCCCAAATCAAGGCTGTCCAAAAACCAAATAATTATAGTTGTCTTATTTTGAAAGGTCCCCAAACTTTGAAATTATGTTGCACATTTTCTGTATTAAAAGAAAACTAATTTACTTCTCAAATTGTTGGTTTAACAAATTTATTCTGTATTCTGTATTTATTCTGAAAAAAATTCAGTCATTCTCTTTCAAAATACTTGCTTTATGTATCCAAGTTTAATAAATTAAATAAAAACAGCAAAGTTGACTTTTCAGTAAAAGCCTTTATCATTTACTTTGTGTTATTTCCTATGGTAAAAAAAATTCTTTTTTAGTATTTCTTATTTTAGATTATGTTTATTTAAACATATATATAATTTAAATATAATAAATTAAGATATTATCACAGGTCAAAGTTCTATTCTAGAATTGGAGTTGGGGGCCGCACAGAATCACCACTGGCAGATTAATTCATTTTTGAAATGGGAAAATGTCTTTTTATAAGTGAAATAATCTGCCAGTGGAACTGGAACTGGTTGCTAGGTAACGGGCAGCTCTTGGCCAGGGTTGCCAGGCAACAGCTTTAGTGCTCCTTGCCAATAGAACTAGAACTATTTCACCAATATTAACAAATTATTAACTTAAAACCAACTCCTGTGTCTTGCTGAAAAGTTACTTGTAATTAGAGAATCTGCCAGAACTTGTAATTTAGTTTTGTCTTATTCTAAGTGTACTAAGATATTTACACTAGAAACTAGACCAAAAATACCAAATAAACGTTTGTATCTCCAGTGTTATCTATTTGTTCTATTGTCTAGTTGGTTATTTGTTATTTTGTAGATCAATATCTTTATTTGTTAGTATGTAGTATTTGTGTTTTATGCACTATTTGGTGAATTAATAATAAAAAAAGGACACATGAGTCAGTAAATAACAGATTCCTATTAATGTTTTGCTTTATTAACTCATTATTTCGCTCCTCAGCCGTCCGCCAGAATCGGCCTCAGGGACTGATTGGGTCTGGAGGTCAGAGGTCATTCTCGGTTGACAGGACTCCCAATCACCTCAGCCCCACGTCTCCTCGCCGCAGCCCGTTGCCTCAGCAACTCCTGGACCCGAGCTCCGCCCTCAAGAGGAAGCCCACCAATGAGAGCATGGCGCAGAGAGGGAGGATGATGGGGAAGATGCACGTGATTGGCAGCTTCAGCAGTTCAGAGGAGGAGCTGCTGACCACACCTGAGTACACCAGCTGTGATGAGCCTGACAGTAAGAACTACATGGAGAAGAAAGCTACGTAGAAACACTCATCCAGAGTATCAGAACGTAGAAACACTCATCCAGAGTATCAGAACGTAGAAACATTCATCCAGAGTATCAGAATGTAGAAACATTCATCCATAGTATCAGAATGTAGAAACATTCATCCAGAGTATCAGAACGTAGAAACACTCATCCAGAGTATCAGAATGTAGAAACATTCATCCAGAGTATCAGAATGTAGAAACATTCATCCAGAGTATCAGAACGTAGAAACACTCATCCAGAGTATCAGAATGTAGAAACACTTATCCAGAGTACCAGAACGTAGAAACACTCGTCCAGAGTATCAGAGTACCTTGCTATAAAGTCAAAGTAGATTTGTTTTCTAGAGAAGCGCTAAAATTGAGATTGAATTAAATTTTTAGCTTGATTAGCTGTGAACAACAATAACCAAGTCAGAAGGATAGTAATTTTAATAATTAAGAGTAAAACCCCACAATATATACAGTAGTTGCTCATAAAATAATGTGTTTTTTTCTACATATTATTGTATAGTATCCATTTATTTAGTACTCCAATCACCCCATATAAAATCAAGTGCAATTTGAATTTCTTATGTAATATTACAAACTAAATTAAGTTCTCAGAAATAAATAAAATGGACTAAGAAGATGGTGGTAACTGCTAAAAATCTAATCTAAATCTTACCAAGTTTCTAATGAAAATATCTTAGCACATTTGAAATAAGACAGAACTAACTAATTTTTGGGGTCAATAATTCCTTAATTTTGATGAAAAAGTACTACTTTCACTGGCAGGTTAAATAATATCTTGTCTTGATATAAAAGTGAAATAATCTGCCAGTGGAACCAGAACTGGCAATTAATTGTTTTAATTATTGACTTAAAACAAGCTCCTTTAACTTGCTGAAAAGTGACTTGTAAGTTAATTTTGTCTTATTGTGCACTATTATGCATATAAACTAATAAAAAAATACCTGGTAGGATCTTGTGTTTTTGCAGACTAACTGTCGTAGTGATAAATGAACATCCTTCCTGTAACACAATATCGCATTAGTTTAAATTGTCTTCTGCCCTCTAGTGGAAATGTGAGGTACTTTTGCCTTTTTCCTGGAACTTGTCTGTCAGCGATATCTTGAGTTTTCAGGAGTTAAACTGAGAAAACAAGAAGGAGGGAGAGTGGAAAAGGAGACGCTGTGTGTGTTCTCAGTGTCTCTGACTTAAATTAGCTCAGTGTGATAATCTTCTTACAGCTGAATCTGGCTTCACCTCCAACCAGCTTCACCTGCACTTCCTCAGCCTCACCACAGAGGGTTCCCCTGAGAAAACGCTTCCTCTCATCATTTCCATATTTTGGTTGCAAGTTTCTGGTTTCTTATGGTGGTACTGTTCCACATTAGAGAACAAATGATTGGCCATTATGTTAAATTCTTAGTGGGATTTACCTCCAAATCCCACTAAAGGTTGTAGGGTTGTTTCTAATGGATTGGTTTGTTAAAGATCAGCATTTTTTAACTCTAGTTGTTCATTCTGTGTTTCTTCTCTCTGTATGTTTCTGAAAACAAAGAAAACATTCATATCCTTTAACTGGTTTCCAGGCCACTTTATAGCACAACCATTTAACTGTTACCTTCAGTTGTTATAAAAATGCTGCATATATCAAATTTCACTTAAAAGAAATTTAGCTTCCTGTTTTCACGCCTTGAAATTGGGGCTCTGTCTCTTTAAAATCTCTTGCCTTCAGGAATTGATCACAACATCCAAGCATAAACTCACTGCAGCTCAGATGGGCATCAACTTAAAGTGTCCCCGCATCCTTAAAATGTCTTACATCCGGTTTTTAAAAAGTGAGTTGGCCTTTAATATGTTACTCAAACGTCTGAAATTTTGCCTATTTGCACTATTTTATCTGGTATTTTCTATTTTTGCAGTTTTTATTTGTGGAACTTTCCTGATGTTTGAGTGGCACTCAGTCACATCTGATGCGTTTTGTGACTTGAGAAGGTTGAGGCTACCGCTAACTAGCTAGCTAGTGTTTTTTGTGTCTTAGTCATGTTTTCAAATTCATCTCTAGCTGGCAGGTTGATGTTTGTAGATTTCTATGGAGATGCAGGTCTTAAATTTAACTCATAACAGTCTTAAAAAGTCTTAAATTTGAGTTATTGAAACTTGAGAAACTCTGGAACTGAACAAGGCTCTTGGCACTTTCCAACTTAAGTTATCATGTAAAACATTTCTCGATGAAGCTGTGCTGGTTTTAGTTTTGGGTTTTGTCCATTGTTGCCATGGTAACCCGTTTATTCAGATAAGCTCTCCGCCTGGGAGTTGGTCTTCAGGGCTATGGACTCTGACATCATGAATGTCAGCAGAGTTTCGGTTTCCACGTTCTCCGTTCGGTTAATCTTCTGTGTCTACGTCTCAGGGACCAAAGTCAAGAGAGACGATGGAGTCTGATTGGCTCAGAGTGACTCCTCCCATCGGGGTCAGAGGTGAGAGATCAGCTCAGAGTCGTTGACGCTGCGGTACCGAAGACACCTGGACCGCAGGACGCAACATAAAAACCTCCAACAAACTTGACTGGAAAACAGAAGGGATCTTGGAGAAGCTGGTCGATAATCTGGCCATGGTGGGAGACAAACATCTCATCTTGTCGGTTCTGATGAGTCACAGAATCAGCGTTGATGCTGACTTCGGTCAATTGGATTACAAGTGAAGAGTTTGGATTACCAGGAGTCGCTGGAAGGAAGCAGGAATAGAAACAGTGCAGGAAGGAACCAAACTGTGGGCAAGGCGACCTGGATCTGCTGCATATTTTGCTCATTTTCATGGAAATCTGTTGGATTTTTCCAAGTTCTTTAGGTTAAAGCTTCAAGAAAGTGCTTGGAGTTGCTGGAATGTTTCTCCCAGTTCTCCGACTCTCTGACCCAAAGTGAAGCAAACAGCAGGTTAGCAACCGGCGAAGTTCAGCTGAAGCCGCGATGCTGCTGCTGACAGAGAGACGGACTCTGTGTTTGGCCTGAGCTAATCCTGTTACAGACAGGTATGAGCCGCCCTGCCGCCTGCAGGCAGAGCTCGGGGCAAACTGTGATCCCTCACCCAGAGAGGAGGACAGAGGAGCTGCAGGTTCACCTCCTGCTTTTCTTCTCTTCTTCTTCGTCTAAAGCTTCATCTTCTATCATGCCGTCGTCCTCTCAGACCTGTGAGTACTGCAGAGGCTTTCTGGCAGGGATTTGCACCTGATGATGGGTCTAACTGGACTTCCTGTCCGTTTATAGGCTCAAACACTGTTATTGCTCTAAATTTACCTGCATTTAATCTGCTTCCACTGATGACAGAAAGTTTATAGGTTCAAACTGCAAGTGACGGACAATAATGCTGCAAAAACTGATCCCAGAGCTGTTTTCACTGCAAAAAAAACAAAATATTACCCAGGAGTTTTGGTCTAGTTTCAAGTGTAAATGTCTTATAACACTTGAAATGAGAAAAAATGTAACTTAGAAGTAGCTTTTCAGAAAGATATAGGAGTTTGTTTCATCTGCAAGGGAACAAGTACAAATTATTGACTTAAACTCCTGTATCTTGCTGGAAAGTCAGTTAGTTTTGTCTTTTTTAAAGTTAACTGAGATATTAAAAACTAGACAATCAATAATTCAGTCAAGTTTATTTTTATTTTTATAGCACATTTTAGCAACAGAGTAGTTCAAAGTGCTTTGCATTGTGAGAACATAAAAAGAAACATATTTTAATCAACAGTTGTGAAAACCAACAACAGACATTACATTTTGTCAAGAACACCAATAAACAAGAAATAAGTCAATCAATGATCAATTTATAATGGTTCAAGAACAACTAAACAGCTGGTTTAGTTCAAAGGAACTCAGTGTTTCAGCTTTTTTCAGTTTTCTGGAGGTTTATTCCAGATTTGTGGTGCATAGAAGCTGAATGCTGCTTCTCCATGTTTGGTTCTGGTTCTGGAAATGCAGAGCAGAAATAGAACAAAAATACTTGGTGAAATGTTGTGTTTTTGCAGAGTTATGCAGCGTCATTGGGAGTCAATGAAGAAGACTTTTTGTGAAAACGGAATCAAAAAAACGAGATCTGTAGTTGTGAATGGATGTAATCTCATTGTTTCTCCTCCATGGAGGAAATGGATGCAGGACAAACCATTTACTGGAGGAAGTCAGTGCAACTTCTTCATTAGCAAAGCAAGTCTTTCAACAACTGTGAAAACTGAAGCTGGATCTGAGAAGAAAATCAGTCAAGGAATCAAAGCAGAAACACACCAAATTCACACGGATCGGGACATATTCCGATTGAAATTGATCCCTTATTGTCTTTTTAAATTCAGTTTATTTTCAAGAAGATTTTAAAGGGATGTACATCAACAAAGGCCAAAACAAGAAGAGAGACTTCCTTAACAAAGAGAGGACAGTAAGGGATGCCTTAACAAAATGTATCTATAAATATTAAATAGCTGATCGGTGTTATGCTGGATCTTGTGACCATATGCTGAAGCCAAGCAGGATTTAATTTCTGATGTGTTTTGAATGAAGGAAAGAGAAAAACTAAATAGAAAAGAACAGTGGATTTGGACCAAAGAGGAAGTTTTTTTTTTATCTTCATAAGTTTTAATTGTTTTGATGAAATTTGTTTTGTTGTTTCCAGGAGACATGGAGAGCCAGTGGTGGGATCATGGTACCTGGCATGGCGAGCCTGCACCTATGTCTATGGTAACTCAACAAACGCCCTCCACCATCACATCCATTCCCCGTCTGCCTTCCTACCTGTCTGCTTTTGCAAATTAAACTGTATTTTTTGTGACTCATCAGCAGCCGGTCACATGGCAACCATCCAAAGATGGGGAGCGTCTGATTGGTCGAATCGTCCTGAACAAGAGGATGAAGGACGGGACGGTTCCTGCAGACACAGGAGCCCTGCTGGGCCTCAAGGTGGCACTGCTGTTTCTCTTATGATCATCCCAGTGGCGTTCAGCAGGTTGCTGATGGGCGCCGGGTTTTTTCAGGTTGTTGGTGGGAAGATGACGGAGTCGGGCCGTCTGTGTGCGTTCATCACCAAAGTGAAGAGAGGAAGTCTGGCAGACACAGTGGGACATCTGAGACCAGGTAAACACAGCTTGTGCTCATAGATTATTATACGTTAAATGTTGCTTTCTTCAACTTACAGTAAAGTAGTTGCAGTAGACATAAAAAGCTTAACTTATCAGGGGTCTGATTGTCTGTTTCCATCAACCTGATTGTTTTATTTTAGTTTCACTTTGTAAAAAAATCTTTACTTCTCTAACTTATAAGTTAGAGGGTTTCTCTTTTGCCTGATTTAGTAATATTTTTGTTACTTAAATGAATTATTGTCACTTTGGTCAATGAAGTACCAAAATTTCCACTTAACTTTATATTTTTATCCATCTAATATAATTTTAAATCATTAGATAATTGATCGTTTGATCAGTTACTCAGTACTTGAGTAAACATTTTACCAAATAGTTTTTTACTTGAGTCGTTTCTTGGACAGCTATCATTTGGTAGCTATAGCGGCTGATAGGCTCATTCCAACCCAGTAATAAATATCGACGTTCATCGAGTCAGTGTGGCTCGTTTGCTTTTTGCAGTGTGAACTGCAACATGTGTTACGCTTTTGATCTCCAGGTGATCAGGTTCTGGAGTGGAACGGCCGGGTTCTTCAGGGCGCTACATTCAACGAGGTCTATGACATCATCATGGAGTCCAAACCAGAACCGCAGGTGGAGCTGGTGGTCTGCCGACCGGTCCGGTGGGTCACACATCCGGTCCAGTCCAAGCTAAAAAAATTCAAAATGTTTACATATTCTGCGTGTGATATCATATCTACCGTTAAAATATGTTTTATTAGATGCTAATGCTAACGGATATCTGTTGGTTCTTGCTCAGCAGAGACGTTTCAAGAGCAGCAGACGCCTCCAGTGTTCACCTGGACTCCAGTGAGTTTTTACACAAAGCACAATCCAACACAAGCTTACAGAAAACCACAGCACTGAAACATTTTCCCTCACAGTACGACTTTAGTGTTTCTGTTTTAGCTCAGTTACAATTAATCATATCATTAAAATTCAAATATTGATCCCAAAGAGAATTTACATTTTGTTGTAACTCTTACTAATTTGAATTCTTCAAAGAGTTACTGTAGATGATGATGGCTGGAAAGATCTGATGTAGCAGTCTGTGTTGCAGCGTCTGTGTTGCAGAAGACACTCTGATATTGTTTTCATTTTCTACATTAGTTTGCTTCTTTTTCGAGGCTCCTGTTATTTATTTTTAATTTATTTGGTTGAGATGTCACGGTTAACTTTTTTAACCATTATTATTATTTTGTTTTTACAATCGTTAGCAGCTGATTAGCATCTTGAAAGCTCAGATATTACCTCCAATAAAAAATGTTGTAGTTGGAAAATGAGGCTTAATAAATGAAGAATAGGGAAAGAAGCAGGAAGTTCAAACCTTTTCTTCCTCTTATTGTAATGTACAGATAGATTTAAAAAGGAACAGCAAAAGCAAATGAGGTGGATTAGCATTGATGGCTAATTGAAACTGAGCTGTTAGCATGTCAACACAGTCATGAGATTGGAGTTACAACTTTTAATTTCCTTTGGTCTTTTTCTTGCTAGCACAGAAAATAAGCATCAGAAATAACATTTGAAATTTATATTTTATTTAAAAAATTATTGAAAAATATAAAAATATATAAAAGTTATTATTATTGTATTTTTCTTCCTCATCTTCTCTCCAAACTTCTGATGCACCCATGTTGAAAAACAGTGTTGTAAGCGACTGAAGTATCGCGTGTTGGATGAAGCGGGCTCCAGTGGAACTGGTTTTGTTTTTCTGTGCTCAGGTTCCAGTTCCTTCGACTCCCAGAAGGTCGGCCCGTCCATCTCCGTCACCTCTCCCATGAGCCCCAGCGTTCTGTCAGGACAAGTCTCTGTAAGTTCAGCCAACATCTCGCACCCAGAAACCCGTCTGTAAACAGGCGTTTCCATGGTGACGTGTATGTGTTTACAGAGCGTAAACAGGCCTCCTCTGGTTCCCAGGATCCAGGTAACCTGTAGAGAGTTGGGCTGTAGGTTAGCTTGAGTTTGTTGTTAGCTGTAGAGTTCATCAGTTTAGCGTAAAATAGATGCTTACCTGCAATTTATAAAACAATGTTTCCAAATATGTGTCATTTTTTCTGGTGATTGATATGAGAAAACATAAAACATTGCTCTGAAGTAAGACTTGAGCATATTTTTCCTCAAGTGAAAGTAAAAAGTAACTTAAAGAATTTGGCAAAACATCAATTATTTAATATTTAAAACATCATCAGACAGACCAAAATATAAAATTATGTGGAAATGTGGGTATTTAAAATAATAAAATGAAAATAATGTATATAAATAACAATTACAATATAAAGAAAAAATTTCAAAATCAGTTTTTTTCAATAAAAAACTGCAGGTGTGTTTCTGTGTCTGGTGACCTTTTGGTTAAAACATATGTTTGTTTTTAATTCAGTGGATAGAAAATCCAGAAATTTTACTGAAATAGGATTAGCGTTGCGTCATAATAAAGTCATTCAAGTAAAGGTGAAAAGTACAATGTATTAATGATCATTTTTTTATTAAAAAGTCTTTAAGTAAATGTAACTAGTTACTGTGATTTTTTTTATGAGGGACGCCCCTTAAGAAATAGGAGCCCTGGGCTACTGCCCTTTATAAAGATTGAACCAGTATGAATGGGTCAGATCTGTTCTCTGTTTTGTTTCTAAAGTTGCTGTATTTAATGTTTGATTACAGATCAAACTGTGGTATGACAAGGTTGGTCATCAGCTGATCGTCACGGTCCTTGGAGCCAAAGAACTTCCTGTTCGGGACGATGGACGACCGCGAAACCCATACGTCAAGATCTACTTCCTGCCGGACAGAAGGTAGAAGAACAAAGAATAACAAAACTACATTATTTTCACTATTGCTATACTTGATGTTCCTTTCCTTTACAACATAAACTAGATTAAAATTATTGCAAGATTTTGTGTTTTTGCAGTGAGTAGCTTTAAGTCAGCGGTGCTCCAACTTCTTTCCCTTACTGCAAAAATTATTGAGCTCAAAGAACAACTTAAAATTGGCTTCTTAACTCAATTTTTGGTTAAAAAATGTTTGTTTTTTTAATCAGGGGGTAGAAAATCCAGATATTTTACACAAGTAAGAGTAGAAAAACTTCCTAATAAAATTACTCAAGTAAAAGTAGAAACTACAGCATAGTGAAAATACTCCTAAAAGTACATTTTTAAAAACGTTACTCAAGTAAATGTACCAAACTCTGATAATAATTAATGCAAATAAAAAACACTTATCAAAACTAATTGAATTAGGAAAAAAGTCACAACAGAATAAAACTGGACTATAATGAAAAACCCCCAAAGCTTTTGTTTATTTATTAATTTGCACTTGATGTAAAACCTTGTTTCTCATCTTCCAGCGATAAGAGCAAACGCAGGACGAAGACGGTGAAGAAGTCCCTGGAGCCTCGCTGGAACCAGACCTTCATGTACTCCCCGGTTCATCGGCGCGAGTTCAGGGAGCGGATGCTGGAGCTCACCGTGTGGGACCAGGCCAGAGTCCGAGAGGAGGAGAGCCAGTTCCTGGGAGAGGTGAGCACACCTGAAGCAGACGAAGAGCTTCAACCAGGGTGATTTTGTATTTATTTTCTGTATCACATGTGGAGCAGGAGCCCCCTAGTGGTCCTCTCGGTATTGCATGTAAACGACCGTTTATTTCCCGTGACGTCACGTTAGCTCAAAGTGCGACGCAACAGCTAGCTTAGCAAAGGATTGTGATTAAAAATGATGGATGAATGGGTTAAAACCGGGTCACTCACAGTAAAACAACTCTAGGGCTATTTATGTGATCGGAGGAAACTAAACCAACACTGCTGGGAGTTTTGATGTGTCGTTCGTTAGGATTCACTCGATTCTTTTGAAGGCTCTGCCGTGAGCTAGTCCGTTGGTGAGAGCTGTTCTTTGTTTTTTGCTAGCTTATTATGCTCTGTTCACTGCCATTAAATTAAATTAAGTACAATAGATAAATGCAGTTGATAGAAATGGGTGGGTGATTTTGTATTTATTTTTTGTTTCTGGCAAAGCAACTTTTTATTTTAATTGCTTCTAAATGACAAGTTGTAAATGTCTTAATGCACACAACACTTGGCAGTAAAGAACAACGTGTTTTTGGTTTCCATGTTTGACATTGGAATCCACACTTTTAAGAATGTGTAAATAACTCAAAACACCCTGAGTGGACGTGTTCATGGCTTTTGACAACAATACGTGCGTTAAGAGACTAATAATTTCATTTTAGGTTGTGCGTCCTGACGTGTTTCATTTGTCTTCAGGTCCTGATAGAGCTGGAATCGGCGCTGCTGGACGATCAGCCTCACTGGTACAAGCTGCAGCTACATGACGTCTCCTCGGTGCCGCTGCCCAACGCCTCCCCCTACCTGCAGAGGAGGGGACTGCAGACGGAGCCGTCCCAGAGCAGCAGGAGGCTTCAGAGTGAGAGTCACACCGGAAACACACCAATTCTCACTCAATCACGTTATTTTTCTTATGTTATTGCTGCTTATTGATACATTTTTCCAATTTTAGAAATATAGATGTTTATTTTGTGTCTTTATTTCATCATGTCATTTTCTTAACATCTATTTTTTGTTTGTTGTTTCACTTCTTATGATGCGTTACCAGATAAAGGTCCTTACTTTAACTCAGGTAATAACACCTGTGTGTGTGACCGTGTGTCTGTGTGAAGTCCTCTGAATTTTTGTGTTGCAGTTTTTGTTTCTGCAGCCATAAAATCAGAAACGACCAGGATGGACAATTTGTAATTATGTCCATAGAATTGTTAAAGGGGACCTTTTATGCAAAATTCACATTTTGCACATTTTTATATTTCCATTTTAGTTTAAACTGATTCTGATAATAGCCCAAGCATTTAAAAAAAATGAAATATTTTGCCAATAAGTTAATGCTTTTGGTGTTTAAATAATAAACTGTTTCAAAACCTTTATGATGCTAATGTTTTTGTTGCTAAGTAACAACCTGACGAACCCCCGTCCTGTTACCTAGCAACCCAAAGGAGCTCCAGCACATTTTGTCTGCTGCTTTTTCCGCTTTACAATGGCTGCTGGAAGAGTCCAGTGTTTTGTTGTTGACTTACCAGATAGAAAGCACTTCTTTGACTCTTGTTGGTTGTGCAGGAGGCTCCACTTTGACTTTTCAGATATATACGGTTGTATAATTGCGCATGGTTGTATAATAGCACCTCTGACTGCTACAGCATCAGAGGCTTCTATCTAACTGCTGATAGAAGTTTGTTTGCTTTCTGTTTGTGGATGAAGGATTGTTATGATGCGTTTTGACTCATAATTGGCATTAACAGGTTAAATGTGGTTCCTTGTATTCATTCCCCATTAACATTTTTACATCTTGTCACATTACAAATTTCTGTGTATCTTATTGTGATTTTAGGTGACTAAAAGGAGTGCATCATTCTCAAGTGAGAGGAAAGAGACAATGGTTTTTAACATTTTTTGTACTAAAAAGACACTTTGCACGACCAAAGCTTTTTGTCTCACTCAGGGTTGCATATGTATTCATTCTGCTCCTGAGTTTGACGGTTTTCTGTCTGTTGTGCTTCCAGCTGAAGATGACATGTGACCTTCTAAACATCCTTCTTGTTTCTTCCTGCCTCTGTGTGTTTGTAGGATCTCAGAGGATCAGCGACAGCGAATTTTCAGATTACGACTGTGAAGATGGCATTGGCGTCATTTCAGGTAACCACAACATCCCACGATACAATTTGCTCATCTTTTGAAAACAAAGGGTGTTTGAAACATTTTGAATTTCTATTAAAACACGTTAACTGGAACACAATGTCTCCATTGGAAAAAATCAGATTTTTTTTTTTGGTAAAAATTAGACTTTTTTTTTTCCAGTGGGATTTGTAAAAATCTGATTTCTTCTAGTGTTGAATTTACTTTTTTCTAAAAACAAAATTTTCATTTTCTCTTTTTATTATTGCTACTTTTAGATAACTTAAGATGTACTTTATTGATCCCAGAATTGGGTAATTATTGGGGTGCAGCACAATGACATGGAGAAATAAGAGACAATATTCTCAATATAAAAAAAAAAAAAATACACAAAATAAAATATACTTGCCTACAAAATAAAATAGAAGTGTTACCTATTAATGTATGATAACACATTACACAAGTAGTAATGTATGTACATATTTTGACAAATGGAGCCGTAACCATGAGCAGTAATCCGTAATAATTAGAGTTATTGTTAAAGTTTGATGGCATGTAAGATTTCCTGTTTAAATGTATAATCTCATTTACAGGAATTTTCTGACCAAGTCGACAAAAAAAAAACAAAAAAAACAAAACAAAAAAAACTTCTGAGACTCAGAAGGTTACTTTAACTCCTGGTTAGTTTATGGAGCTGATTTTTCGTCTGTTAAGTTAGAAACGTAAAGTTTTTCTCACAAGTTGCAGTTTGACTAAACGTTTATCTTTAGATCACATAAATGCAGACAAATAAACCACGTTTGTTTCATTGCAGATTACAGACAGAATGGGCGGGACTTCCACAGCTCCACCCTCTCAGTGCCAGAACAGGTGATATCGTCCAATCACTGCTCCCGATCTGAGATGGTGCGCAGGTCACGGTCGCCGAGCCAACCGCCTCCACAAAGGTAAACACTGAGCAGATTGCATGGCAGATAAATTCATTTTAGCTTTTGGAGACTTAATTTTTTGAAAATCTGAATTTTTTTTGCCTCTATCTAGTCCTTGGGGCGGCCATCTTGTTTTAATGTGTTTTACAGCTTCTGTTTATTTAGACTCTAAATACACATCGACGGACTTTACTGTCATTCAATTTTAATTGGACATTTATAATGTACATATTGAGTGAAATGTCATTGCAGGGTTTCAATAAAAAATAATAAAATAAGTAATAATAAAAAGTACTAATATAAATATATACAATAAAAAGATGACTTAATTAAATCAGGTTAATTCTACCACAGAATATATGTTTTTAATTGAGAACAAAATTATATTTCCAGAATAACATAGTAACTTTATGAGAACTTCAACATGAGAAATGAGAAATGTTGAGCATTTTGTGAAGTTATTGATTTTATACATAAGGAAATATTTCACCTTTTATCACATCAACATCAATTTATTATTTGTTTTGAAAAATTTATTAAAAACTAATTTTTTATTGTAATTTTAAATAAAAATTTTGATAAATGTGTGAGCTTATTCTCCTAATAAAGCAGACTTTCTTGATGCCTGGCCCTAATACTCCAGATTAAAATAAAAACCACTTTTTAAAAAATATTTTCTGTAATTTCACGTTCAGGAAAGAAACCAAGGTAATAAATTGGTAATATATTATATTGGTAAAACTGGACCAGATTTTATTTTTAAGCCATGTTATTAGATAATTCTAGTTGTAGAGTAGGAGATTAAAGAGCAAAGAGGTGAGATTTGTCTTTATGAGTTGAAATTGCTACTTTTCGAGGAACAATGTTTTTTGTTTTTTGAAGATTGCCTTTTATTTTTACCCCAACTTTTCCTCCTCTTCTGTGGCTCGTTACCTCTCTGACTTCTGACCTCTGGTTGCCAGTGGCAACCCTCTGTATCCGTTGTACCGGGAGGACGCGGTGCGGCTGCTGCGCGGCTCCAAACTGAGTCGAGCGTACTCTGACGCCTGTCAGTACAGCAGCCTGGACAGGTAACCGAGGGAAACAACACCAGCGCACCTGGATTGGAGCTAGAGGAGCATGAAGTCCGGTTCCGCCTTAATTCAACATTTAGAATGGGAAAACTTTAATTAATAAATCAGTATTGAAGTTATCAAAGAGCTGCAGTTGGATCATTGATGTATTACTGGACATCACGTTAATTGGCGCGCGCCATTGCTGTGCTTTGAGTCAGGAATATCTGAGATTGGAAAAATGACACAGTAACGTAAATGACATGAAAAACAGACGCCATATTTATTTAACACAACAATAACTAGATGACAAAGGTCCAATTTCAGTGGTCAGGAAGAGGTTTTAATTTGATACACTTGAATGTGATCGCTGCTCTGTTGGCTAGCAGAGCTGTTGTCAGCTAGTTACCACGGCAATGGGTTTTTGGGTTTAGAGAAAAGTTGAGTGAGAGAGGAAAAAAACACAAAGCAGAATACGAATGGTTTTCAGCTGCTCTTCCCCTGTTTTTCAGCATTATTTTCCTTTGCTGTGTAAATCACTGCAGCTGCAATGAATAATAAATAAACGACAAAAACTAGAGTAATTGCTTCCTTTGTAGATTGTTGCAATATTCATAACAATCATCAAATAGTATGAAATTTTATAAAGTTTAGGAGCCATACTTTGTTAAATTTGTACAAACTTTGGCACCAGTAAAGATGTGAAATTTAATTATTGACCAACATTGAAGAGAAATTAGCGCGGTCCTCTCTTGCATTGTGACAGAACTGATAGAAACCAAACAGTTTATAGATTAATGTCAATAAAACACATCAACTTTCCAAGCTTTAACTGAAGACATGTTTTATAGAAATCTGCTAAGATATAAATGTGCTATGAAGATTTTTCTAACAGATTTTGCATCATTACTATGACTCACTGCACAATAATGGCGCCTGCAGGAGCGTCACTAGCATTAGCGGCTAATAAGCCCTGTCCGATCCAGTATGATGTGCTATGTTGGACCATGAAAAGCAGAAACGGGTCTGAACTGGATGTAATGCACTTTAGTCCTGATGTTAGAGGTGATCTATGTTCAGGTTTTAGTTGGGAATAACTTTGTCTCACTGTTGGTTCCTGAACTCGGTTCTGGTTTTAGTTCTATAATTTCACACCTTTGGTTTAGTATTAGTGTCCCTTCATGTTGTAGCACCACTTTCCTTCTGTCTTTGCTGCTTTTGGTACGTCAGTAGTAGAAGTTGTGGACATTTTGGTGTTTAGTTTGTGCTGAGCATCTGGATTCAGTTCCTCCTCCTCTGTATTCAGGCGACACCTGAGGAGAATGTCTGCCGCCAACTCTCTCGATTCCTACGACAGGTACCGCTGCAGTAGCTAGTTGTAGTACCAGCAGAAACAGTAGTTACATTTTAAAGAGTAAACATATAACTATTCATATGCTTCTCTGCATGTAAGATACTTTAACGGTCCACAACAAACCTGGACAAACCATATAATGAATGGGAGTTGTGAGGATTACAGGTAAGCTCTGCTAGTTGCTAATTTATAGGTGTCTCTCTGTAGATTCAGTAATTTAATTCAAAAGAAGAAACTCATATGTTGCATAGATTCACAGGGCCGGATTTACAAGGATGTGAGGTCCGGAGCTGGAGCCAGCTTGGTGGCCTGTCCATTAAAGAAAATGTATTTTACTAAAGCAAATGAAAGTATATTCATAGATAGTCGCCTTTAATGGTAGGTACTAATCATAACTCCATATTTTTCCCAAAGAAATCGACTATAACTTTATAATTTTCAAATGCAGGAATACTGTTTATGATCATAAAAATCCCAAAATATTGATTCACCTCAACTAATTTGGGCATATATGTTTTATATAAAGTGTAATATTTGCAAAATATGGATTCATAAAAAAAAAATACAGAAAAAAAATTTGTGCCTCTCCCAAAAATTGGAGCCCAGGGCTACCATCCCAATAAGCACTTTCTAAAGTATGGCCTAGTAGATTAATTACATTTTCAAGTGCTTAAACCACTAAATGTCACTGCTTGAGAAGTTTGTTTGTTCATGGAACGCTGTATCTAAAAATATTAAACGAAAGTTTAGTGGAAGGAAAAATGTTTGTCAGTAAGTGGTGCGCAAGTAACAAGGATGAACCAAACCTGGAATAAAGTAAAGTCATTTCATGAGTTTGGTGAAGATTCACAAGGTGTAGCTGGAGTCGGAGAGCGGAATAAAGATAGAATTTTATCACAATATTTTCTGTTATTATTATAATAACAATAAACATTATTGTTCTATAAAAATGTTCTCATTTGAAACAGGATTCAGCTTAAGATTTATACCACTAACCTACACCCTGTAACTATATTTAGTTATATTTTCTGGTATATTTATGCTCTCCTTGAACAAATAGTGTAGAAAATATTAAAACATTTTTAAATTAAATTGTTATATAATCTGTGTCTTACAGTTCTTATTTGTTGCTGTTGCTTGAGAGAAACTGAGCTTTGGGTTTTCATTAGATGTGAGTGAAATAATGCCATAATTGTAGCAATAAATCACTCTGTGTAATAACTCAAAATAATGCATGAGTGTCGGTTTTTGAATTGAATTACTGAAACAATTAATTGAGATGCAGCCGTAGTGTAGAAAGGTGTTGAGTGTTTGACGTTGTTCTGTTCCGCAGTCAGGACTTCATCCCAGACTTTCCCTATGAGCCCGAAGCTTATGATGAGGAGCTGCTGAGGTAAACAGACCAGTTACAGACTGGAGGACACCCAGTTAGCTGTAGATCTAGTGAAAGAGGTTTGGAAGGTGCTTCTTTTCTGTGTAAAATCCTTCAAAGTGCTTCAGATGCTATCTAACAATTTGATTAAAAGCCTAAATTTATAGTTGAAACCAGAAATTTTAAAAATAATAAAAAGACACCTAAACATTTTTTTTAAATCACAATCTATAGTTAAAAAACAATAAAGGTTTAATCTGGTTAAACTTTCCTTGTTTTAAGTCAGTTAGAATCACCACAATTATAAATTTTGACTAAATGCTAGAATATTTTTCATAACTTTTTTAGGGCGGAAACATGTATAAAGAGACATTTCAAAACATAAAATTTTAAACATAAAATCATGAATAGAAACTGTCTTCTTTAATTAATTTGTTTGGTTTTTATCTCCAAAGTGTGCGGCTGGAAAAGTTTGGAAACTCATCTTGAAAATGCTTGAGAAGTTCTTGAATTTTACTGAACGAACCCAGAGAATAGATTGAAAATACCGACTGAATCTTTGTCGTATTTTACTTCTTATCTTCCTTCTGGGAACTTTGAGCTCTTCTTTTCTGGAATCCCGACTTTTATATCCTTCAGTTTTTGTTAAGAACTTTTATTTTTCTCTTCTCACTTGTTCTGGTTTTTGATGAAACTTCCTGGGAACATCGTGCCAAACATATTTCCTCTCCTACAAATCAAGGCCTTTTACTTTTGACATCCACAGGTGACCAGAATGATGTCTCCATGTGACTAACCCATCCCCCAGGTGCAGCAGTTGTCATGGTGACAATACTTGACAGTTGTCATGGTGATATGCAGGTTCAGCAGGGGGATGGACCGGAGGGATTATTACAGCCGCTCTCGCTCAGCCGACCAGCGAGCGATGGCCGACAGACCCGTCTACGCGCGGTCGCACTCGACTGACCGCGCTGACTCCTCCTACCTTAGGTCTGGTCGCTCCGCCCCTCCTTCACCTGCACTGATCAGGTGACCCGCTGCTGACCAATCAGGAGGCAGCTCAGTCTCTACGGTGTTTGCCAAGTGTCGTTTGGAGCATGAAGTGCAACTCTTTATTTTTTTTACTAATCAGCCATTTTAACCCTTTTTGTTTTTGTTGCATGTTTGGCAGCCGGACTTGTTGTTTGTTGCCTTTTGTCTATTTGATTTGTTGTTTTGGTTTGACCGTTATGTTGCAGCCGTGCACGTATGCAACCCGGAGAGAAAACATTTAACTTATTGTCTGCCTGCTTGGCTTTCCTGCAACCTCCTGTTGAATCCTCTAACACACACAAACACACCAAGTAACTGTCCTCAAATTAAAGACTTACATTAAAATATACATTTATTTGAAGAATTGGTTTGCTTTAATTAGGGCTGGAACGATTAATTGCGATTAATCATCATTAAATAATTGTCAGCTAATTTAGTAATTGATTAGCCATTAACTGGAATACAGAATTAAAAAGCCAATTTGATGAGAAAATGGCAAAACTGTGCACATATATATATGTGTGTGTGTGTACAGTCAAAAGACACTTTTGTCTATACATATGTTCTCCCTAAACTCCTAGTTTTAGCTTTACTCTGTTAAACCCGTAAAAGGAATGCTGTATTACTGCACTCATATGTTTATTTTCTTATTTAAAAAAATATTTAAAATATTGCATAAAGTTTAAGCGCTTAAAATAAAAATCTTAACAATTGTCCAAATTTTTAAACCCAGTTAATTGATTAATCATCTGAATAATTGTTTAATCGTCAGAACAAATGATTAATCGCCAGAATAATTGATTACTGAAGTAATCATGAGTTGCAGCCCTAATTTTAATTATTGGTGTTGTGTTTAATTTACTAAGCGGATGCATGGTTCCTAATCAGACATTGACATTTGACCTTTCTTCCTTATGTCTGATTGTAGTTTATTTTCTAGATACTCCATTGCCTTATTTATTTATTCATTTACTTTTTTTTTTTTTTTAAACAGGGCTAACGCTCGGGTTGGATCCAACATGACAAGTCCCACCGGATCGGCGGTCTGCCCTCGCCGCGGACGTCAGCTTCCTGTTGTCCCGCCAAAAGGACCTCTAGACCGAAGTAGGTTTTCTGAAGAACAGCTGATCTTTTGCCAATCGCCTAATAATAATCAATCTTATCCTCATTCAAGATATTTCTCTACTGCATTTAATTTTTATTTACTTAACTTATGTAGCATCAGTTCACCCATCTTGAGACACTTTATAAAACAATAAAATTTATATCCAGAGATGTATAATAACATTCAATCAGCCCAGTACAATGTAATATATATGGACTCAAATTACATTTGATGCTTTATTTTTATTTTTTTTAATTTAACTTCTGGGAAAATCAAAGTTTATCCCCTCTAACAGAAACAGAGGTATTTCTGATTGGTTCTAATTTTTAGGGAGGTTTTATTTTTAGTTAATGTCAAATTTACTTGTAAATCACATTTTAAAACAAGTTTTGCCAAAGTGCTGTAAAAAATAAGATACAAACCAGGATACAAGATAAATATTTAAACCCTCATAAAATATAATAATTTATGCAAAATTCTAAAAAAGAAACCAGAATCTACATTTTCATAAAAATTGAAAAATAAAGTTTTAGAAAAACTTTTAAGAAACTTTTAAGCTTTGGCCCTCAACATGTTACAGTTGGGAACAACAAGTGAATGATAGAGTTTGAGGTTAAATAAATGTTTTGGTGCGATGAAGATAAAATACATTTATTGTTTTCTTTACTGCTTCTAAATGAGCCGTTTTCACTGACTTCTCCTTATTTCTGGTGCTAATTGAATACATATAGAAATGCTTCATGTACTTGTTTCCACCTGTATTACTTTATTTGGCCATTTTTTTGGCCAAATAAAGTAATACAGGTTTTGACCTGTAAATTAATTTTAAAATCTCATTGACATGAATGACTTGGACAAAAAAAGCGCTATAAAATGTACTTTAAAATTTTTACAATTCTTAAACATCAGCAATCATCAAACTATAAATGAAAATAAAAAAGTCCTACAACGTATTGATTCACTTTTTATAAAATGAGTGTTTTCTCTCCAGCTGATCTTGCTGAGTAGAGTTTAGCAGGCTAACGCTGAGTTGTTTCTTTCAGATGGAGAACCTTTTGACTGTGTTCAGACAGGTAGTGACTATTGAGTGTCGTCCACCTGGTTAGAAATAGACATTCTCTGCATGAGTTAGGTCTTTAAGAAGAGCGTTGTAGCTGTAGTTGTAGCTGTAGTTGTTGATAAATGATTAAAGTGATGATTAGATGGAACAGATTAAGATATGTGTGTGAAAACACTCGTGGACGTCACTGTGGGTTGATCAGGGCTTTGTGGGAAGTCGTAGTTGCATTGTAATGCAGGTGTGTCGGGTTTACCTGCATTGAATGTCTGAGTGTTCATTTGGTTGCTTCACCTTTATGAAGCAACCAAAAATTTCATAAAGGTGACATATTATGCAAAATTCTGTTTTTCCATGTTTCTGGACTTCTATTTGGGTCTTGACTGCTTCTAAAAAGCTCAAGAGTAAAAACAAAAACCACCAAGCCAGTTTTTGGCAATAACTGTGCCGTTGCCTAGCAACCTTAGTGGAGTTCCGCCCGTTACCTAGCAACCCAACAGAGCTCTGGGATGTTTGGTCAGCTGTGTGTAAGGCTGTGTGGGCTGTACAATGACTGCTGTTGTTGACTTACCATCCAGACACCTCTTACTGCACTGCATTCTTGTTGGTTGTGCAGGAGCCTCCACTTCTGCTTTTCAAAGATGTACAGCTGTGTAATTGCACATCTCTTTGCTGCCATTTTCCCTCAGCTCAAAATAGGCACAACAGACCAGACTAAAATCTCATTATTTAAGAATGATTTTGTGCAGAAATACTAAAGGACATATTTTGTACAGGCCTCAGATCTATACTAACCTATTCAAAGAAGCATAATAGATCACCTTTAATCAATAAAGTTGATTCTCAAACTTGTGGGAATTCAGTGGAAAGGATCTGGAGCCATTTTCTTCTTTGCTACCTGTTCAGCTCGATGCCTCCTCTTTGTGTTTTATCTACAGTAGTGATGTGATTGGTCATGTGACAGGTCATGTGACTGGTTAGCCTCTGAAGTTGGTCATGCTGTCATTAATCCTCTCATTGTTTCTGATCATCTTCTTGTTTCCTCTTTCTTTTAACTGAACTGCTGGTCATCAGTTTTGGCCACTCCAACTGCAGGAGCACCAACATCCACAGCCCCACCCACATCCCCTCATGAAGTCCCGCCCCCCATACAGAAACATGCGGCTCCTCTAGTTAATCACCAAACTCCTCCAATGATACGAATTCAGGGACCACCAGCTCATCCACCTCCATCCACCCCTATTCATCCTCCACCTGTCCCTCCACCTGTACGTGCTCCTGTGCCTACATCTGCCCCCGTTCCCCCACCTGTGCGCGCTCCTGTACCTACATCTGCCCCCGTTCCCCCACTTGTACGTGCTTCTGTGCCTGCACCCACCCCTGGTCCCCCACCCACACCTGTACCTCCCGCTGCACTTACACCTGGACCTCAACCTGCGCCTCAACCTGCACCCACAGTCACACCAACACCTATAACTGCCCCCGTTTCTGTCCCAACACCTGCACCTACCCCGGCCCCGCCTCCTTCTCCTGTTCAGCCCCCTCCCCCTGTCGTACAACCACGCCACCCCTGAATTCACCTTACCTCCAACTCCATCCCCAGCCCCTTCACCAGCACCCTCACCAGCTCCACCCCCTCAGACTCCAGGTGTGTATTTCTGTGGGCTGGTAGCCTGATATTGACCCTTTGCATCTATATCACCTAATTGCGTTGAGGCGCCATGACAGACGTTTGGAGTATTGAAAGGAGCAACTGCGATTGTTTTTGCCAATATAACCTTACTTTTATTTGCTCAATTCAAGCTGATTTGTCTGTGGAAGTAGCACGTCTAGTTGGGGCTCTTAGGCTAGTTGGCGGTATTTACAACAATTGGACATTGCTAGCTTAGAAACTGACTCATAGCTTTTCCCTCATGTGCCTAAATTTCTGCCACATAGTTTAAACCCAATGTCTTAAACAACTTTTCCCCTTACACTGGAGCGTAAGAAAGCGTACCAACGTCTAGTTGCAGGGTTTCCCCCAGTGTATTATAAGCCTGGCGGGCTACCAGGCTTTATTTGCCCCTTGTCAGGCTAAGCATAGTTTGTTTTAAATAGGTTGTTTTATACACCAGTATCTGTGAGAATTAAGATGGATTAAGCTAGGGTTTATAGCTGATGCATTGAATTGGGTGCAAATCAGTAGCGGTATACCTGAACCTGCACGTTAGCTTCACATGCTATTGTTTTAAATTGCAATGTCTGTGCGCCTCTGAATTTTTAAAACTTAGACTGTCCTAGCGCCTCTACCACTTGGCTTAGCAAGTTTTCTAGGGGAAACCCTGAAATGCTAACTAGTTTTTCTCAAACATGGTTGGCTACATTATGGTGCAGCATTCTCTCCAGGTTTACTAAGAAAGAGTCTCCGGACCTTAGTCTACAAACAACGGCCTCCGGACCTTTAATGATGTTTAAGTTTGACGTTTGGTAAATGATAGACGTTTGCTGAACGTTCATGGGACTCTAAACATTCAGTGCTATATTGATAGACGTGTACCTTCTCCATGGTGCAATGTTTGATTGCATCTTACTAATCTTAAGATTAGTAATCATCAGTAAAAGTGTTTATTGCAAATCCTCGAATACACAGAGGACAGCCAGTCCTTACCATTGATGAATGCTATGAATCATCGTCTTCTTTCCTCATTAAAAGACGTACAACAAAACGACAAATTCGGTTGGTTCTTGTCTGCAGCAGTGTACAATAATTCTTACAGTGAAATCACTAAATGCAAGCGATATTTAGGGACCAACTGCCTGTTTTTGATTCAATTTACAGGCCATATCATGCAGATAGATTGTTTTGACATCCATCATGGTAGAGCGGGCTATTTTCTAAAAAGCGTGAGGTCACATGCGAAGGGTCAATTTAGGTGTTTAGTGCTAGAATATTCCACATTCCTCACATTCAATACTATTCATTCGTTTAATGCTTCATTTATTCATGTGTTCATGTTTGTTACATCATCACATCCCGTCTGCATGTATCAGACCCAGAGAGACGCTCAGCTACACCTGGCGGCACCAGAAAAGGCAAGTCCACTCAGGGTGGTCTGATGATGAGTTCAGGTGATCCCTGAGCTCGTAAACTGAAGCTTTGGGTTGCTGTTGACAACGAAGAGGGGGTCACCTGAATGATGTCACCGTCACTGTGGGTTTGACCAATCACTGTCTCTTTCTGCATGATGCAGAGGTAACATGGGAGGACCAACAGAGGAAAACACCCAATGGTACGGCAGCACCCTCTAGTGTTTAGTTTGTACTCACTGCAGTCTGGAGAGGGTACGGTTTGCTTTAGTTGGTATCCCTTTAATTGTTAGTAACCTTCCAGGTAAAGACCCGGCAGCCAGAATTTGCTTGTTACCATTATTGTCATAAAAACATTGTGAATGTTACCTTTTTAAATAATTGATTGTTTTTTGTTGTATTAGTGGTTTGTAGCTAAACACAACTCGAAATACAATTTTTATGACAATAACATCGGACGAAAAGCTGAGCTCTGAAGTTCTCCATAAATATATAGTAACTGGTGAAGCTGATAATGCCCAGCTCTCTCATTTCATTATTTCATACATGATTTGTCCTGATCAATTGGTTTGATTGTTGTTCATTGATTGTTGTCATTTGAAGGAGACGTGTTGCCAGCGAGTGGAGAAGGTAAAGAGACGTTGGTTCTTTCTTCTTTGTAGTTTAGATTTGAGCTGGTTTAGAGTTTTCTAGTGGTTTTTCTTGGTTTTCATCTACTTAGTTGAAGCTAATGCTATAGGGCTAATTTCAACCATGTTGACACTCCACCATATATCAATGACACAACATATCAATCCTGCAGGTATCAACATGGTTTCACTTCTTTTGAACAGACCTTTCACTCATGATTTCATTTTTATAGTTGTTGAGTTTTGCTAACTCTAGCTAAATTTGCCTTATTGACCACAGAGAGGCTTCGGTCAGAAAGCACACAGCCCCTCAGTGCATTTTAAACATTTTATTGTGGAACAGCAATGCATTCTGGGTACAGAATAATCATAAGAGAAAATAAAAATGCTAGATGATCTTTGTTCGCTTCATAATAGTAGCATGAATTTAAACGTCTAACTACTTTAAAAAATCTTAACAGTCACTAACTAAAATTTTAACATGGAGGTTTATTCAAGTAAAAGTTTAAAAAAGAACGTTAGAGGAGATCAGGGGAAGCTTAATGCACTCATAGTTTTCAAAGCTAGCAAAAACATTGAACTAAAAATTAGCTGCGCTGTTAGCTCACGAGAAGAAGTGTTTCCAGCACTGCATAAAAGCATAATCTGAATTCAAACACAGCTTCATGGTAACATCCCTGTCCATAGAGACGAAACTGGACACGATGACATTTTGTGTCACATTTTTTATTTTTATTTGAAACTGATCCTCCTCTTGTGTCTCTGCAGGTGTGATGAAGGACCCCACTAAGGTAAAATGCTAACCCACAGCAATCCAAACCAACTGCTTGTGACGACATGGCCTCACTCACCCGTTTGCTCGTCTTCTGTCTTCAGATGAGGGACAGTCTGTCCTTTAAATCGTCAGACAGCGACGTCAGCGATGTGTCTGCCATGTCCAACGCGTCTGAAACCAGAACCGCCCTCAAGATCAGGTGAGAAGCCAGGAACCAGCCTCTCAGTATTAACATTTTTAAGAAATTTGCCTCTTTTTGTCATCTTACAACACAAACAATCAATGCACTTTATTAGGTTATGGATCTCACATTATTTTACAAATTAAATATGAACATGTTGATGCAAATTTACAGTTAGCCACTTTTAGTCTTTCAAATTAAATGCAACCTTCAAATTTTGACCTGTGAGCAAGAACTGTCACTAAAATCCTCAGAAAATACATTGAAGGTTGTGATTGTGTTGGAACATGACAAAATGTGGACAAGTTGCAAGTTGCTTCACTATCTCATATGTTAATAAGTTAATTTAGCACTGAAGCAATTTGTTGGATTAATTGTGATGAATCAATTTTTGAAATAATTATCAATTTAGTAATAGACAATTGCTGACAGAACAAGACTTAGGATGGATGGATGGATGGATGGATGGACGGATGGATGGACGGATGGATGGATGCTATGCTATGCTATGCTATGCTATGCTATGCTATGCTATGCTATGTTGTTACATTTCCAACAATAAGTTTTTTGTCATCATTTACAAAATTAATTAAAATCTTTGTTTATTTGCATTTCGTTGTGTATTTCTAATACTTTATATAAAAAAGCTTAACTAGTTGGTTAGATGAAAAAATTGCGGAATGCACCAATTTTTTCAAACCTGATTAACTGATTAATAATCAGAGTAACCAATAAAAAATAATCGTTAGTTGCGGCCCTGATCGATAGAACATTTAACTTCCATCTCAGATCTGTCGTCTTTTCATTTTCTATTGCCTGCTTTATGTATGTTAAGTTTTGCTTTATTTATGTTTTGCATGCTGTTTTTTTTTTTTTTGACGATGTTCGCATGTGAATGTTTTTGTCTGCCATCTTTTTGCCTGTTTCTCCATTTGCATGCTGCCATCCCGTCCTGTGATTGGCCGAAACAGTAAGGCGGAGTCTGTGGAGGGCCAATCGGGGGATCTGGGTGGCGGTTCAGAGTGGGCACAGGAAGTAGAGGGAGCAGTGGAGGGCGAGTCTCAGCTCCATAAGAGCGAATCAATGGAGGAAGGACTGGAGGAGGAGGCGGAGTCTGAAAAGTAAGAAGGATGAGCAGGTTACACTTCAAAAACACAAAATCTTACCAAATAGTTTTGTTTCTACAAGTAGTTAGTTTCTAGTGCAGATTTTTAGTACATTTGAATGAAGATAAAATTAACCTAAAAGTCAACGTAAATAATTACTTAATATTGCTGAAACATGCAAATTACTTCATTTATAATATGGGAAAATGTCTTATTATTAGAGAAACTGGTACATTTTAAAATCAACCATTTACTAAAAAAAACTCCTAGATTTTGCTGAAAAGTTACTTGTTAGTATTTTCTTATTTCAAGTGTACTCAGATATTTGCACTATGGCAAAAATACGTGGTAAGATGTTTTGTTTTGCAGTGTAATCCGTGACTGGACCCATTGAGTCCAATGCAGCTGAACCAGTAGGAAACACAGTGACGTTTGGAAATGTCCTGCATGTACCTTTGTGAAATAGTCACTTTGCAAAAAGTCAAAATCTCACCAAGTAACTTGGTCTAATTTCTAGAGCAAATATCTTAACTCTGAAATAAAACAAACTGACTTACAAGTAATCTTTTTAGGACAGTAGGAGTTTGTTTTAAGTCAATAAATTCTCAATATTGATTAAAAATCACCATCTCCACTGACAGATTATTTCAGTTATAATTGCTACTCCATCGTCGTTATTGTCTTTATTATTCTGACATCAGTGGTATCGGCAAGACAATAGATAATAAAAAACGTGTGTACACAAATTTCCACACAATATATGAGTAGGGAGTTGTAGTAAATACGTTGATCTATTTTCAGCTCCTTTTTAAGCTAAGTACATTCTTGTTTATGTCTAAATATAGTATTATTGTAAAAAAAACATGAATTGCATGACACGATGTCTTGTTCTGACTATGTGTTTATTACTGTATTTATTTTTGTATATGTGGATAAATATAATTTTCCTTGATTTGTTTGTTCCTTTTTTAGCTCCTAAAGGGCTAATATGCAGTTTTACTTTTATGTGGCTCAAAATAAAGCAATAAATATCAATGCCATGAATAATTACTAACTTGACATAAGCTCCTATGTCTTGCTAAAAAGCTACATGTAAGATAGATTTGTCTTAATTCAAGTGGACTAAGATATATTTATTTTACTTCAGAGCTGCATCTACCTCTGGTGCTCCTCTCACCAAGTCCTCCAGCGTCGGTGGAGAAATTTGCTCGTTAGGAAGAAACGACGACGACGATGACGACAAGAAGCGACGCTCCAGCTTCGGAGCGAGGATGATGGGGATGGTGGGACTGGGAAAGAAGAGCCAGAGCGCGTCCCAACTCAATCCAGAGGGTCGGTCCCTGCCATAACTTCCAGATGCTTTATGTTTATTCATGCAGTCCAGAACAAGTTTTCAGTGTGTCCAGCAGCTCCTGCAGGAGATCCACAGCCTAACTGTTGATCAGTTTCCACCAAACACTCATTCATATTTGTGTTAAATCTCTTTTGTTTGTCTCTTTCAGAGGAGGAGAAGAAGAAGAAAGCAATAAGACTTCCTGTCCAGAGGAGCGTAGAAACCGGTTTGGCCATCGAGTTTAAATCTCGATTCACCCGACAGCCGAGTCGAGATCCGGACGCCGAGGACCCAAAACCCGGAGCGTACGCACTTTTCAGTTCAACACTTGTTTCTCTTTCCTTCTGTTTTGTTTTGGTCACTTTCTCTTTTGAAAAAAATCACTCTATCATCCTCCATTTTAACATCTTTTCTACCTAATTTCCACTGAGTGTCACAGGCTGGTTGGGCTTCTTCTGCTTTATATGGTGGGTGGTAATAAACATTTTTATTTGCATTACTGCCATCTACTGGAAAGAGTTGATCAGGATGGTAAATATATCCAGATGTGGTAAAATACAATAATAATAATTCTTATTAGTACCAAAAAATAACAAAATCAGGCAAAATAAAAATGTTTTTAAATCAGTTTCTTTCAAGATAAAACCTCAGAAACTTTGATAAAAGCTGCAGGAGTGTGTCTGTCTGGTGAATGTTTGGTTAAAACATGTTTGTTTTTCATTCAGTGGGTAGAAAAGCCAGAAATTTTACTCAAGTAAGAGCAGAAATACTTGACAATAAAAATACAGCGTTGTAGAAATACTTGTAAAAGTAAACGGAAAGAAAAAGTTACTCATGTTCTCATTTGGATTTTCTGTATTTTCCATTGGCCATGAAATTTAAATTCCGTAAATAAATCAGTTTAATTGAAATAAACCCTCATGTTTCTTGATAAAGGTTTTTACTACAATGAAAGGATTTTTCAACCAAAGTATAAAAATGTTTATATTTCGCATTTATGTTGCCTGATGCTACAGGTTGGTAGCAGAATATCAAATGAGTTTTTCACACATTTGTAATGGGAAAGCTGCTATTAATAATATTAATATGTCTGCCTGTTTGTCTGTTTCTTGTCGTCAGTCTGATATTCCCAGGAGTGAAATTGGCGTCGGATAAGCAGTTCACCGGCTTCCTGGAGGGATTAGGTCCCGGCCAATTGGCTGGACGCCAGACGCTGGCCACGCCCCCCATGGGTATCAATGATTATCAATATTTAACCATTATTTATTTATACAATCATACGTCATCCTCATGCAGTCGTTCACATCTATACTTAGTTATTTATTTTAGAATTTCCACTTTTAATTACTCATTTATTAGTTTGCAAAGGGCGGATTTAAAGTTACACATTGAATAAAATAATTTTATTTAAAATAATTTTATTCTCTGTCTAAATAAATAGAATAAATATTTGCTTACATGTTGCAGTATTTATTCTGTTTTCACCTTCTGTCTAGTTTCTGAGGATCTATCTGTCTTAGTTGATGAGTACGGAGGGTCAGCAGTGACAAAATTAAATAAATACTAAATAAATATACCATGAAAAATATGCATGTAAATTTCCCAGTGAAATTATTTAATATATTTTTAAATAAAAGTTTTCTTTAAAATTACATTATATTGAAATTAGTTATGTAAAAAAAAAATTTATGTTACATTTAGTTATTGAATTGCATATTTTATAATATAATTTTGTTGGTGTATCTAATTATTTAGAAGTCAATGTAATTTATTTCAGGATGTTTTTAATTTTATGATACATTTAATTAATTAATAGGATGTATATATCTTAATTTATTTAATTTTGTCACTCCTTGCCCTCTATAGAGGAGGCGCTGAAAGGATAAAAATATCTGCAGAAGTGTGTGTTTGTATCTAACAGCTCATTTAAAGAGACTTGATGTGTTGATCAGGGGACATCCAGATCGGGATGGTCTACAGGAAGGAGCGGCTGGACGTGGAGGTGATCCGAGCCCGGGGGCTTGTGGGTAAACAGGGCAACAAGAACACTCCAGGTGACAAAACAAACATTTTATAGTGTTGAAGATTAAAAAAATTAAACCAGTGCTGCTGATAAACTAGGCTGGAACTGAGACAACAACACAAGAGATGCAGACAGAATTACAGTGGGATGGTTTAGATCTAAACATATTCAGAAGTTAGAATGGCCTAGTCCAAGGGTTTGTGACTTTTATAGTATACAGAGCCATTTTTGCTCTCAGTCCAGCTAAATAAAGCTTGATCAGAGTTAAAAATATTACTTAGCATGAAAAAGTACAATGTATGCCAGCTATTGGAAAAATGTCATTTTCAAATGAGCCACCGTACACTGTAAAAATAAATTCATACAAAGTATTTTCTTAGTTTTATGTCTTAGTTTTGTTTTATTTCACGTGTAATAGCTCATAAGTGATTTCTCATTGAGACAAAGGAGCTTGTTTCAAGTAAATAATTCATAAATAATCTCTGTAGTGTTTGTTTCACTGGCAAATTATTTTCAGTTATAATTTGGGGGAAAAAAAAATTTAAGTGAAATAATCTGCCAATAGAAGTAGAGCTGTTTTTCATCAATATTTAACAAATATTGACTTTAAACAAGATCCTAATTCTTGCAGAAAAGCTACTTTTAATTTAGTTTTGTCTTACTTCAAGTGTAGAAAGATATTTGCACTTGAAACTACACAAAATGCTCGGTAAAATGTTGTGTTTTTGCAGCGTATGCTCTATTTTTTGATGGTCTCATCAAATAAAATCCACATGTAACAGACCAGGTTCTGTCCATCCATGCTGAATAATTCATAGATTGTTTGAAACTTTAAGAAAACTGTAAATAATAAAAGTAATTTGGTTTATTGCTTTTTTTATGATACCTGGATAATATTGAGCTATAAAAGTCTCTGACTGGAGTGATACTAATATTAAAGGAGAGCCTGCAGCTCCCCCTGGTGGTGGGATGGAGCATTTATTCATTAATAAAGCAGGACAGGATGTACAGACACAAATCAACATGTTATCCTTTATTAGCTAATATTTATAAGAATCTATCATTTATCCACATACAGTTTTCAGTCTTCTAAAATGATCTACAACCAAAACTGAGAAGAAACATCATTTATATGTTATAAATGATGTTTCTAACAAAGGACAGAATGCAGCTATTCTTTCTACAAATGAGCTTTTTGTGTGCTTTTACCGACTGATTCATGATTCTGTTTGCTTGTGTTGCAGCTCCTTATGTGAAAGTGTATTTAATGGACAACGGGAAATGTGTGCTGAAGAGACGAACGCGTCTGGCAAGAAAAACTCTGGACCCGCTTTATCAGCAACAGCTCCAGTTTGAAGAAAGTCCTGAAGGAAAAGTGCTGCAGGTAAAATCAGGGAGTATAAAAGTGACACGCAGATATTCCCTTCAAACAAACAAAACTAAAAATATTGTAAAATATGTTATTTCTAAGTCAGACATGCAGAAAAATAAACCTCACAGCTCTATGATGGATTACATTGATCTGATCTGAGGGTTATTGATGAAAAACAATCTATTAATGTTTTTTTAACTACTTTATGTTGCTTAAAATGTAGAAAAACAGGTGAAAGGTGAAATTTTATTGTGCTTACAAATATGTGCACTTTTTTACGTAATCTAATGTTAAGAAATGTGACATAAAGAAAGAAAGCCTAATTGAACTGAGAATGAAGTTGCAATCTGCTGAATAGTGACGATATTTTCTGTAAACATTGTTATACACAGAACAGAACGGCCAGCTAAATAAAAAACTAACGAAAGCAAAATGTCCTCCTCGAATGTGAGTTCAAAAGTTTGAAGGTTATTCGGAAGAAGGTTAGGAGAAATGTTGGAGACCTAAAAGACAAGATCCCTATGAGGAATTTTAAAAGCTCTGCATGAAGAAGACTACCTGTAATTCACCACACTGAAGAGTTTGTTATAAATATCAACTTTAATTCTGACCTGCATTCTTCCTCTGACACACTTTGTGTCGACCAAAAGTTTATAATATCTTTGTATGAAGAGTAATTTATATTAAGGATATGTATAAAACCATAGCTGTGAAAGGAAGCAGCTGAAAGTCTCACATTTCTACCAGTAATCAGTCAGTACTTTAGTCTTGAAGGGTTAACTGCAATACAGTAATAAAACGGTCAAAACATCATTCTGAGGACATTTAGTAGCATCAAGCTAATGCTACATCCTTTAGCTAAGCTATAATACCGCTTATCAAAAGCTAATTCTTGTCTGGATAAAATGTTTGGTGAGAGTGGTTGAACGTCTACAGACGTTGGAACAGTTTGTACTGACAAAATGTAAGATCTGCTTTAAAACAAACTTTATGTTCACAAACAACACCTGGATGGTCTGACTGGTATAAAAAAAATGCAGTTTTCATGCAATATATGCAAAGATTGTCCACAAAAAAAGGCAGTAATAGTGTTTTGTAAAATAAATATTGTCTTTTGGTTGCAAAGTATGCGCTTTTTTTAAACATAACTTTCACTTTAAAATTTTATTTAATAAATAAACTGAAAATGTTTTCTAAATGTTTAATGTTTGTCTCTGCAGATCATCGTCTGGGGCGACTACGGACGGATGGATCATAAATCCTTCATGGGAGCTGCTCAGATCCTATTGGACGACTTGGACCTGTCCAACATGGTGATTGGCTGGTTCAAACTGTTTCCCGCCACCTCATTGGTGGACCCGGCGTTGGCGCCGCTAACAAATAAGGAGACCGAAGGCGGCAAATCGTAGCATCAGGAGACGGGACCGACTGCATCGTCACGTCAAACGGGCCTCGAGGCGAGCCGGAGGGGACAAACGGTCGCTGGGTGCAGTGACTCTCCTGTGCTCCTGCATGCTGCATGATGATGTCACAACGATGACGTACCAGTGCCATGATGATGTCATCGGGGCAGAAGGCGGCTCCACCCCTCGCCGAGGAGAGGGCGGGACCGGTTGGGCAAAAGATGCTTTGAAAAAGAGAGGCCAAAAGACTCGCAGCTGCCAGCCAATCACAGCAGCTCCTCTGTGTCATGTGACGGGCAGCCTCTGTTTCCATGGAGATGCAGGAACATGGAGGTCTGCTGCTGTGTGTTTCTTGCATGGAACGACAAAAAGATTAGAAGAAAAAAAAAAAAACGTCAGAGACTTCAGCAGGAAAAAAAGAGAAAACAAACCGACACCCTGGGAATGTCGCCTGAAATCTGGAAAATAGTTTCATCATTTATGATTTTTGTAAAATATCCCTTTTACATGCAACTCATTTTTCAGAGATTACATAACGTGACTTTAGATCCATGAAGGTTCTCTAAAACATTGTCAGTCCTGTAAGGTTTAACGTTCTGCTGCTATGCCTGCTACAGCCTTGTTTTAAAAACTGGGATGCTGTATAAAATGTAAATAAATACAGAATGCGATGATTTGCAAATCATTTAAACCATATTTCTCCTTGAGATGTCTTCTGTTTGTTCAGACGAGAAGTGACTCGTATACAAAAAAAGGTACAAGAAAAGGAAGAATAGATGCTCTTCTTCTACATGTTTTTCATGTTATTCTATTATGTTTTTCCCATAATAGAATAAATAATTTTCTTCCACAACAATCTTCTTATAGTTAGGGCTGGACGACATATCAGTTTTATTGATTTATCCAATTTTTGGTTTTTGAAGATTTAATCTTTGGAAAATCTGCATTGTTTTGCACTCCTGGGGTTTCTGAACGCCCAGGGCGGCCATCTTGTTTCACAAATGTGTAAAGTCAAAAAGTTGCAAGAAAAAAAAATATATTTTCAAGCTTCAAAAGTTGAAATTTGCTAGAAAAAAACTTTCCTAACAAATTTTTGTGGAAAAAAAGCCCCTGGAAATTTGTTAGTTTGAAAAGTTTACAAGAAAACATTCAAAATTTGAGATTAATCAAAAAAAATTGTAGAAAATTCTGAGTTTTAAGTGTTGGAACAGTTTAGACTTTTAAAACTAAGAAACTTCCATGTTCTCGCAAACTTTACTATTTTCTTCCCACAATGCCCCTCTAAAACTGAGCATAAAAGTATTATATTTTTGATAAAATACTTTCTTGTTTCATTTATTTAGAAATGTTAAACATAATCCAGTTTAGTAAACAGAAAGCTTTTTACAACACACCAGCAGAGGGCAGCAGAGGCAGGGAAACTATAAAACATGGGAGAAGAAAAATACAGAACACTTAACATTTAAAAATCTAAATTAAGGTTTTTAGAGTGTACTCTGAAACTTAATCTTAATTTTAGTGAAATGTTCAATAATGATCAAGTAATAAAACTGCTTAAAGACCTGCTAATTTAGACATCAAATGTCAAAAACACTAATTCAGGAGGTAATTTCTGTTTACCATAAGTGTATTTGGTGAAAATGTGAAGCGAAAGAAGATGAAATCTCTTGAGTCAATTCACTTGATGTGAACCTTTAATCCTTAGTGCAGTTTACCAGGTTTTAGTTTTACAGACTCAAAGAAAAACACCAAACAAGTTGGATCATGCAAGTCAGAAAAAACAGCTTCACAACCAACAACTTAACACAATAATAATAACCATAGTAATATTAATAATAATAAATATACACAGTCACACTCACACAAGGTCAGCCGAGTACCAAAACAGTAACGAGGATCAGAAATAGACACTTGAATGGCTTCAGTCTGGGTCGGGAAAAGAGGAGCCACAAACTAAAGACACAACGTTTATAATGAGGATGTAATCGATGCTGCTTTTCGTTCCAGTTGTGGTTCTTCTTGGACTTTTTGGTCTCATTTCTTGTTTTAGAAACTATCAGAAGTGAATGAGAAGAAAAACCCAACAACTGGAGCGGGCGAGACACAATTCCAATCCAGAACAAGCGGCATGAAGGACGGGAAAAAAAACAACTTTCAAGACCGCGATGAGGATCACATGACCGGGATCTCTAAGTGAGGATTTAGTTATAAAAATATTAAATTAAAGGTTAATAAAATGACATTGTGCTTTATATTAAGTAATATGATAAAACTTTGTCCCAATGTCTAACAGCTGGCAGCTAATATCAGCATAAAAATCAACATTAAGATGTTTATATTGGCCACAGGAAAATAAAACCTAAAATAAAGTCAGCCTGCTAGCAGCCCTCTTTGGAAACCTCCTCTGGTCACATGATCCTCATCATTTCCCTTAAACAGACTCAACCAGCAGCCTCAGAAATGACCTGTGAAACGTTTCTATTTGATCAGGAGTTCCCACAAATCACCCTGTTGTATGGTTTCCTTATCAAAGAATTCCGTTCTTGACTACGGAGAACCATCAGTCTGTTCATTACTGTTGTACCGTTAAGCAGAACATTTGCCTGCGATGAACAACAAGTGAACATGAGGGCTTTGGGTCATTTTGCCAACAACCTTAGTCTCTTCCTGCCTCCATTTTGTAACTGTAAACAATAAAATGCGTACCTATATCCTCAAGCCACAGCGTACCAGTTTATTTTTTTGCTACAGTTAAATATTTTCATGAAATTCTGTTATAAATAATGAGAAGAAAAGCCCAAATCTCTCCCCAGAATTTCTTAACATAATTGAAAGTGACCTATTGCTGGTAGATATTGATTGGAGTCTTATGACCACATTTCCTTGTGTCTAACGGTTTAAACAACAGCGTCTCATACTAAAAAAAAAAAAAAATCCGTTAATCCGGTTACATAACAGCAAAGTGGCGAAATGGCTGGTGGCTGAACGCGTGGTTGGCAGGCGGTAAACAGCAGAGGAACCACAAACCGTTTAGTTTTTTTGGTCGTACCAACAGGAAACAGTGACATCACACCCAGGACTCGATTGGTACATTTATCTGTAACCTTAAATCCAGCTAGCATGCTAACAAACCGTAAAAGAAATTAGACAGAAGCTCTAGTCCAGTGTGAAGTGATAGCACTGTATGCTAGCTGCTAGCTAGCCATTGGAAGTGAAAGCTCTGGGTGGCATTGATAGCGTTAGCTCACTTGTTAGAAGAGTTAACTTGTTACTCTGTGTTAGCATGTTAGTCTCAGGTTTAGTGAGTTAGCTTGGTACAGTTTTACAGAAAAATAATGGCAGTCCAGAAGCTAATGTGTTTATGATGTTACTTGGATGTTAGCATGTTAGTAGATCAGTTAGCATGTTGGCTAATGTATGAGAAAACAATGAAGATTTGCCTGCGAGAGGGAACAAGAGAGCATGTGGGATTTCGGTAATTTTGTCTCTTTGCCGACGACCAGTTAGTCTCTTCTTACTTTCATTTAGTACTTGTGAACAAGAACATTTGTACCACCTATATATATGCAAATACTTTCATGAATTTCTGAGATTAATAGTGAGAAGAAAAGCCCAAATCTCATCCAGAATTTAATAATATAATATTGTATAAGGGAAATATGACGCAAAGTTGTTAGTGGTGTGTGATCAAACCAAAGGAATGCTAAGTGACCTATTGCTGGCAGATATTATTGATTGGAGTCTTGTATCTAACGGTAAACAGCACTGTTTCATACTCATAAAAATGTGGGTAACAAAACAGCGGAGTGGCGAAATGGTGGCCGAACATGTGGGGTTAGCAGGCGGTAAACAAACAGCAGAGGAACCACAAAACTTTCTGTTTGTTTGGTCGTACCAATAAGAACCAGTGACATCACACCCAAGTATCTTTAACCTTTAATCCAGCTAGCATGCTAACAAACTGAAAAAGAAATTAATTAGTAGCTTTAGCAAAGTGTGACGTGTTAGCATTGTTAGCTAGATAGTTAGCTGTTTGAAGTGAAACGTCTGGGTGGCATTCGTAGCATCAGCCAGCTTGTTAGAAACTAAGAGTTAATTTGTTATTCTGGGTTAGCAAGTTTAGCAAGTTAGCATGATGCAGCTTCAGAGTAAAAGAATGGCAGCCCTGAAGTTAGCGTGTTAGCTAGCAGAAGAGTAAATTTAAGAGAAGTGTTAGTAATGTTACTTGGAAGTTGGCATGTTGTCTTGGTAGCGAATCAGTGAGCATGGGAGCCAATGAATGAAGAAATGCTGGACAGTTAGCATGTTAGCTGGCAGGCTAGCCTGCTAGCAGAGCAGCAGCAGCTCGTCGTCGCTGCTCTCCGTCTTGCCCGTGGCCTCGAGGCAGGCGTCGGGGATCTGAGCGGTGTGGACCATCCTGCAGTGTTCACAGGTGCCGTCCTGGCCCCCTCGACCGTTTGCGCCGCGATGGTGATGGTGGACCGGACCGGCGGTGCAGGACGGGTGCGGCTCCAGCAGAGGCTGCCGTATGTCGCTAAGCGATGAAGAGGAGGAGGATGAAGAGTCCGAGTCAGAGACAGGGATGAGGAGCTCAACATCTTCCTCTTCGTCTCTGCTTCCCCGTCGCTCAGCAGCCTCAGGGTCGTTTCTTCCCGTCTCCAGCTGGCGCAGTGGGCTTTGATTGGTCCACGGTTGGTTCTGCTGGTTCTGGTTAGTTCTGGTCAGATTCCTGGCGAGGCGGTGCAGGTTCTGGGCCAGGCGCTGCAGGGCGGTGGACGAAGGAGGCTGGGGCTCGGAAACGTCCGGATCGGAGTTGGACGTTACCACGGTAACCGGGCTGGACGGAGGCGGGGTTTCTCTGGGCCGATCGCGGTCTCGGCTCGGCGTCGAGGCCACCGACGCCGCCACCGACACGACGGCCTCCACGGCAGAAGGAGGCGGGGTTTTGTTAGGCAGCGGGGCGACGGGCCCGCCCACGGCGCCGACCCCTCGCCCTCTCTCGCCCTCTGTGTCGGTGTCGTCGGAGTCGGGAGACAGCAGGTCTGAGCCGGAGCTCCCAGTGCTCCCAGTGCCGGAGCTGTCCTCCAGGTCAGCAGAAACCAGAGCCAGAGAACCGGAGCGGCGAGATCGAGAGAAGGTGAAGAGTCTGCGCCACAGGTTGCGATGGCGGCCAGAGGAGGGAAGTCTGATGGAGGTGAAGCCGAGCTGAGAGCGCACAGCCTGGCGAAGGTTTTCCAGAACCGACGCCTGAGGAAAAACGGACCAGAGAAGACCTTCAACAGACGGGTCCGTTTGAAAACACACAGCTGAGCTCACATTATTACTAACAAGAACCTTTCACTAAAAGAGACGGGACATTTCTCCAACCAACTGTGCTAGTATCTATTATTCAATCAATTCTGATGATTAACTGAATCACATATTTTGACTATTATGAATTATTCTGATGAATAATCAATTAATCAAATTAATAGCAAATTTATATTCTGCAGATTTTTCATTTAGCCATTTCAGCTTTTTTATACAGCATTAGAAATACATTAAGAGAATGCTAATAGAATTTTTTTTAAACAATTAATCACTTGGTAAATTAGTTGACGGTCGATTAATCACAAGCAATGCGATTAATCGTTTCTATGTGTGATTTAGATGTTAGAAAATATTTAATTCTTCTGAAAGAATAGTTTGCTATTAGTTTTTAATTTGTCTCAAGAAATGCTTTATAGTTTGCATAATATTCATTCACTTTAATTTAATAAGTGTAACTTTGAAAGCCAAAATTCTGATTAATTCTCTCAATTATGATTTAAGACTCAAAATCATAACACCAGCATTCACATTGCTAAAGTATTTTTCAAAAGAGCTAAATGAATTAATGATCAGGTGAATATTACAGTTTCATTGGTGTGATAGCACTTTGCTTTATGATTGTTGAACAACCTAAATAACAGATAAAAACAACAAATATATTATTTGTCTATTTATTAATTTAGCAGCAAATACAGTTTTTGAATTGAAAATGTTGCTGTTATTGTCGTATGTTAATTTTGTCAATAGTATTTGATTAAATGATGACGATCAAACTGCAGATTATAATCGTCAAACTGCAGATTATAATCTTTAATCAATCGATAGTTGTGATGATTTCCTGTTCATCTTGTGTTTCCTTATTGAGCTGTAGGAGTGAAAACATCATGTGACTCTGAACCAACTGTGTATCTGTACCTGGTTGCCAGAGCAGACAGGGAAATCCTCCACCGGGGGGATCAGGCCCTGAGCGATCAGCTGGCCGTAGGAGGGCGGAGCCTCCCTCCTCAGCAGCTCCGCCTCCACCCTGGACAGCTGCGTCTCAAACGACCTGCGGGAACCACACAGATTTTATCCCCACCAGTCGCCCAGCAGAGATCCAACAAGCTGCAGCGCGTTGAAGCCTCACCTGCGCTCAAACATGCGCAGCGAGTAAAGCTTGCAGGTGCAGCCGAGGGCGATGACCAGCAGCAGGCCGCAGATCAGGCTGCCGATGACGGCGGCGGTGATGACCCTGGTGGGGACGATGATGGGGCAGCTCTCCTCGTCGCTGCCGTCGCCGCAGTCGTCCTGCGCGTCGCAAACCCACGACTCGAACACGCAGCGGTTGTTCTGGAAATAAAGAAACTGAATTAGTTTTACAGAACCAAACGAGCTAAAAGTTACACAACGTTATTAAACAGTGATAGACACTGAGGTTGGAACTAACAATTACTGTAGTAATAAATTATTCTGACAACAATAATTGATTTTCATTTAAATAACGTTTTTATTCAGTGTTGGAAGTGCATGAAAATATACACAATACAGTGAATAGTGTAGTGAATTTGAACTAAATGAAGCTAAAAACTCCACTTGAGGAGTTTTGGCTAAAACATATTTACAGACAAAATGTTTTCATCATAAATGTTAAATTCTTATATATAAATAACAGAGCAGCAGTTCTGGGTTCATTGCTGCTCTGAATATGTTGTTTTTCCAGTAACATGTCCAGTTTGTTCTGGTAAACATCAAATCAAGTCAAAGTTTATTTTTACATTTATAACAATCTCAGCCGATCAAAATGCTTCACAGTCACAGGCAGATAAATGATGAAACAATAAATGTAATTAAGTTTGGTCAAAATAATAAGAAATTATAACATTTGTGTTATACCAAAAACCAAGACATAATTAATTTCAGCTGCAGCAATTTACCAAACAGAAAAATGGACTAAAATAATAATATTCCAGTTTTTAAAAGTTCCTCTTAGTGTTTATTGTGTCTCTTCTTTCCTATTTTATCTGTAACGTTTCAACGTTTCCCTCGTTTTAGTTTCATCAAATTCAAACTGTTTTATTTTGCTAATCGCTGCATGAGGAGGTTTTCTTCATCTGCTCCTTCGGGACAATAAAACTAAACATTCCCGGCCTGCAGTCGGCTCATCGTCTCACCTTGCAGTGGAAGTTTCCAGGTTGGCAGAAGAAGCAGTTTTTTTCGTCCGACCCGTTGGGACAGCGGTTCTGGTAGTTGCAGCGGTCGGAGCGCGGGTAGCAGGCTCCGTTCCTGGAGCAGGGGAACTCGTCCTCCTGGCAGGACGAGCAGTTCAGCTCGTCCCGGCCGTTCGGACAGTGCCAGTAGCCGTCGCAGCGCTGCTGCTCCGTGTAGCAGCCCCAGTTCCCCCCGCAGGGAACCTCCCAGGGCAGGCAGAACCCGTCCACCTGCAGCAGAGCAGAACCGGGTCAGACACAAACACAATGGTGGAATGTAAACTGATAAACATCTCAGGAAATAGTGGAGCTTTAAAATAAAATGCAAAGATTTTATACCAGATCCAATTTCTAGCTTTTTGTTTTTCTAAAAAACTAAATTACAAAAAATACGTTTTAAAAAGTGGCTTTTATTTCATTCATCTTTTCTGCGGGTTGTAAAACAGAGTCTGAGGGCGAAGCTATGAGAACTTTATTTAGAATAGTCAAGATTTTAGCATAATTTTACCAAAAAAATTTAATAAAATCAAGAGAAAAATGTGTTTTTATAAGAGAAAAGTTTCTAGAGTTATAAAGTCTGTCTGTTCATTTCTTCAAAACAGTCATTTGTTCAAACGTTTATAAATTCTGCAACAGATCGTAATTTGATGCCGACGTGTTAAACGATTAGTTTCCTCATCTGTATAACTTCACAAGATGTTCAACAATCTTTATTTGTATCTTTTGAGCAGAAGTTCTAATAAAATTACAACTTAAATTGCCTAATATTATGACATTATTCTCATATTTACAATAATAATAATAATAACAATCTCAGCCTGGCCCAAATATTTAGTCGTAAAGTTGATCTGAACTCAAAATTCAAATAAACAGAAGCTGAAAACTCTCTTGGCAAACAAGATGGCGGCTCTGGAGGTGATGACATCACATCCAAAAATCAAACAAAAACATTTTCCAAATATTAAATATACAAAAACCAAAAATTCAATTAATCGACAAAATCAATTTATCGCCCAATACTAGAAAACCGTGTGAAGTCGGCCTGCCCCATAAGCAATTAATCAATTAACGGCATTATAATTTAAAGCAAACTTAATAATTTCCATTTCCATGATTTAATTTCATTTTTCTCTTTCTACAAAAAAACTGGATGATAAAAGTCTGTAGTCTCATTTTTTATTTTTGAAGATTTTATTTTATTTGTCGTTTCTGTTTTTTTGTTTATTTATTTTGGATATTTAAAATGTCTTCCAGTTCCCGTGTTAAACATTCATCAGAATTTAAAGTTTATTTATCTTTCAACATTATTTCACTTGAAAATTGTTTCAAAACAACATTATAGTTTATGGCGAAAACCTCTGGGACAATTTATTGTCCAGAAGGTTTGTAATCGTGACGGGCCTCAGAACCGAGTCTGGACCAACCTGGTAGGTGACGTTGAAGCCTCTGGCGGCGTTGATCTTGTCGGCGTAGAAGTGAACTCTGAGCTGACCGGAGGAGGAAACCACGGCAACAGGCGCTCTGGAGTCGAACGCCGTCAGCACCCGGAGGAGGCGGCGAGGGTTTTCCTCCAGACCGTCGTAGACTTTAACATAGTCGCCGTATCCGGTCCCGTCCAGCTTGAAGTCGGTGAACCTGAGGATGACCTGCAGGAGGAAGAGCAGGACGATCAGAGGTTCTTCTTCAGACGTCAGTCTGAGCCCAGGAGGTCAGAGGTTACCTTCCGGTGGTCGCCAGTGTCAATCATCCAGGTGCAGTTACTTCCTGGAGGGTAAAAGTCGGGGTAGTTCGGGGAGCTGAAGGAGCCGTAGAAGTTCCTCAGCCACTCGCCACAGATGGGAACGTCGCAGTCGATCTCATCGCCGAGATCCTGAGAACAGAGAAACACCGACTTGATCACAAACGGTTTTTAATTAGGATGAATTATATGGATAGAAACTGAATTAATTTGCCCTCCTAGTGGACTTGTTGTCTCTCTTAAACCTTTGAGTCCTAAGTTTTAAATCTCCGCCTGGATATTTTTGCTTATTTTCATTGCACACATTTCTTTAAATGTCCTGTGAGTAAATATTTTTGGCCCATTTCTCCAAAACAACTGGAACTTTCACAATTTACAGTCTGTTAAAAGAGTCCTTCTCAGATTCATTTCACTTCCTGCTCCGACGGGAGTGAAAAGTGACCGTAGGAACTTTTCAGGTAGCGCAAAGCGTTGCAGAATTACGACACTGCAAATTTGGCTGGATCGTTGGCGCTACGATTGGTCTAGAGTTCATTAAGTCCACTGGTTCTGTTGGGCCGGGCTCTCACCTGGCAGTCGATGCTGCCGTCGCAGCGCAGGCTGTGGGGCAGGCAGGTGTAGATCCGGGTGTACCGGGACAAGCAGGGGAACTGGTTCAGGTTGCAGGGCTGGAAGGAAAACGGCGAATCCACACACAGCTCTTCGTCCGAGTTATCCCCGCATTCATCCATGGAGTTACAGCGCCACCAGTCCGGGATGCACTTCCCATTAGAGCAGTGGAACTGGTCCACATCGCAGCTGGACGCCTCCGGTTTACCTGGAAGAACATCCTGATTAACAACAGCTGGAATCCCTCGGTGCTGCCCTGACGTCTCCATTTAGTCCTCGCTCTGAGGATTTAAATTTGAGTCTAATCCAGAATGACATCACTGCTCTCTGAACAGCCGTTACGCAACAAACAGGACGACACGCCAGACCGGAGATCACAGGATGATGGAGACAGGCAGGCCGCCGCTCTCCAATCTGACCAAGAGCTGAGCGCGCCGTCCTCACCGGTGATGTAGGACAACCGGAAGCCTTTCCCCGCCAGGCCGTCGTCAGAGTGGAAGTGGATCCAGACGTGATCCTGGGACGAGATGTAAGGCGGCGGCAGGGAGGAGCCGCAGACCCGCAGGCCGTCCAGGCTCCTGTAGCTGCTGATGGACATCCAGTCTGAGGTGCAGCGGTGAGAACCTTGCAGGTCGAAGTCTTGGAAACTGCAAAAATAAATAAATAAAAACGTTCTTCATCCTGGGAAAGAAAGACTGAAATACATAGAGGAGGAATAGGGCCTCTGGAAAAACATAAAACAGATTCTGAGGTTTTAATCGGAGTTGATGTCGGATCTCAGAAGAAACAGTCAGAAATTAAACCCAAACTTTAGGTCTGAACGTCAGCCTGAACTTTGACCCTGAACTGAAATAAACCCAGAACAGACGGACAGCAGGAGACCACAGGAAGAGCAAAAGCACATCATGAGCCGAGCAGCCAGCCAAGAAAAAGGCCAGTTTTCTAAAATAATCCCTCAAGTTCAACCAAATATGCATCTAAAAACAGTCAGAAAAACCAACTTCCTTCTTTGGAAATAAATATGAGATTCAAATCAGGAATCTGAAAAACTTTATAACCAAAGGATCCATGTTTATCCTCAGCTACGACAAACTCGCTTAGAGCTGCAACCTGAAAGCACAATTCATTACTGATAAAGATCTACCACAATTTAACTTATATTTTTCTTAGTTTATGGATACATTTTCTTATTGGATGTTGATATTTGTGTTAAGTGATGTAATAAAAGCAGATACTTCCCAGTGACAAGAAAATATATATACATTACTGGTATTTTTTGTGACATGTTGTGGAAATTGAACGCAAAAACCAGACAAAATGTTTGGCGGCCGACAGAAACTTATCCACGTCAGCGAAGGTAAAAAAATCAAACTCTGTCCTTTTCCTGCTTTTAGAGGCTTGGCCTGAGGACCGGCCCACCAGGACACGTCTGCTCATTTACAGCCAACAATCGTCACCCCACCGTCACAAGCTCAGCTACTTTCTTGCTATATTTAGGAATGGGTCAGAACCAGCAGGTATCGGTGCAGCTCTGCTCGATGCTGAAACACTGGAGGGTTTCAGTTAATATTAACATTAACACAACATGCTAGCTTGCGTCACCTGATGGTGATGGAGTCCCCGGGTCGGGCCCTGATGTTCCAGCTGCAGTTGAGCCGGGCCGGGTACTGGAAGGGCCAGCCGGGGCTGGTGATGACACCGCTGGACGCCCGCAGGAGCTCGGCCACGTCGCCGCAGGCTGCATGGAGGGAAGACGACTTCTGTTACAGTTTCACCGCACTGATCGCTAAACACCGACAGCTGAGAGACTCGGAACGCACCGTTAGAAAATCCAGACACGTAGACGTTGTCATTCCTCTGAGAAGAAGCAATGCATCCTGGGAGAAACAGGCAGAACACTGAACAGCACATTCGTACGCATTAGGCTTATTCTAAAGAACAAACAACAGATTCTTTTATCGCAGTAATCAGCCAGAAATACTTAAATGAAACAGTTTCATTTAAAAGAAAAGAGGAATCGCAGCAGAACTCTAAAATAACTGAAAATATAACGATTTTATTAAATAAGTAAATAAATATTTCTCATGATAAACATGTTTTCTCTTCCTGACAGTCAGATGAATAGTACTGCGATGAATAGCATTATGCTGATGATCTGATTATATCCCTGTAGTGCATCACTTTAATGCTTTTCCTGTGGAGGATTATGGGATGGCGTTCTCATTTCACTGGTAAACACTGGCCTAATGCAACAACAACCACAAGAGAGAGAAAGCACTGATTCAGCCTTTCTACATTTTTAATGATTCGTCGCCTGCTGAGCTGAATGTCAACTTTAAAATGGAGAGAAAGTCCAGTTACACCTGCATGGTGAGGAGGGAGCTACGCTCGGCTCAGAGCAGAAAGTAAAATACATTTTAGTTTTATTATAACCAAGAGCTTCGTTTTAAAAACAAAATCAATGTTTTGTCTCTTAAATTGTAAACCAACAGCAGGGACTTTTCATGCCTTTTTAAAATAATTCAAGGTGATAAATATACTTTGCTGCATAAATTGGAATTATTTTAAAAATTTCTCCACTTTCTGTTTGATTAAAAACAGCTAATTTATAATATAGTAGACCCTCAGATGAAAGAAATTGCACTGAATGACATAAATTGAAATAATGCAACAACCAGCAAATTTAGAAAAAAATCTTCTATCGATTGTAGACAAAAAAATCCAATCAAATATAAAAAAATTGTGTTTACCAAGAAAAGTCACATCTTCATTTAAAGGTTTTTTTATGCAATATAATTAGGCCTGTTGCAATACATCAATTAATCGCATCATGAATTAAAACGAATTCAATCATTGTTATATATATAATTTGTTGTTTTTCTCTCTTTTTACCAAAAACTGGAAGATAAAAATCTTTTGTTTGGTGTTTTAGTCTCAACTCGCCATTTTTTAAGGACAATTTTGTTTACAGACTAAACTGTCCATTTTATTCGTTGTTTTATTTCTTTTGAATATTTAAAATGTCTTCCTGTTTCAGTGTTAAATGTTCATTAGAATTTAAAGTTTATCGATCTTTGAGAACAAAATGTTCTTGCATTTTTATGCCATAAACATTATATAACTTGAAAATATTATCGTTTATTGCAATAACTCCAGGGATCATTTCTCGTTATTGTCACAGGCCCAAAAGATCATTACCAGAAGGAAATCGGTTTATAAACACTGATTTTCAGCTTAAGAAATATTTAGACTTTTTTAAAGGATCTTTAAATGTTTTATCTAATAAAAATCAAATCAAAAGGGCAGTTTTTAATGTTTCTAGTGAGATGACACCATAAAAAATGAGGTTATTTAATCGCGCAAACTGTTTACAATAGAATAAGGATCAATAACCAAATAATTGGATTAATTTTACACTGATGCAGTCATTAATTAAAAGCTTTCTGACCCATTTGGACCCAGGAACTGAGCCCTTACCTGACAGGAGCAGCAGGTAGACGAGCCTCTGCCTGCAGTCTGAACTGAGGGCCATAGTAACCCAGGAGTCGGAACCAGCTGTTGGGCTTATTTCTGATCGATCTGATGCGATGATGCCAAGGTCACAGGAGAGATCGCTGCATGTCAGCTGACCACACAAAAAAATAAATAAAATAAAAAAACCCCACCCGATCCCAGAGTCAGCGCGTTAAAATCTCCATAAAATCCTCCTCTAACTGCCGCAGCTGACCTGCGCCGCTGGAAACAAAGACATCCGAGCCCGTTAGCTTCAGCTAGCAGCGCTGCGGCTCTTACTAGCTGGTTAAAGGACTCATAACGGGAACAAGCGCCGCCGGTTCAACACGCCGACACATGTTGAGATGAAAAACGGTTATCTAACTGCAACAACAATAGACATTCCGCCCCACAGAGGAACGATAACAGCTGCTAACTGCTGCTAATGAGCCTAACGGTGGAAAAAGTGGCCCAGCAGCCGAAACATGCTAACGGAGCTACATGGCCGTCCAGCCCGTCCACCGTCACACAACCAGAACCCGAACCCAGCAACAGGCCAGCTGACCCAGCAACAGGCCAGCTGACCCGATAGGAATTCAAAGAGCCGCGACTGAGGCCAGCAGAGCCGCCGACACTCTGTTTATGGGTCCAAAAGCATCTTTACGGTTCCGATTAGCTGCTAGCTTCGAGTCAGACTGAAGAGCAACACAGAGAGAGAGAGAAAAGCTCCGTCCGTGACGTCACGATCCTTCTCTTTTCCTTTTTTCTCTCTTTCTTTCTTCAATTTTTATTTATAACCTTTTATTGTTTTCTTTGCCTTTAATGTATGTTTTTCTTTCTTTTACTTTTACATTTACTTTTATTCGCTTTCTTTTTCTTTTAGTTTTTATTTTCTCCTCTTTTTCCTTCTGTCTTCTTTTTTTAGTCTTTTTAACTTTTTATTTTCCTTCATTCTTTTTCTGTCTTCTTTCTTAATATTTTTCTTTCGTTTGTTTTTCTTCTTTTGTAATATTTGTTAATAAATCAGGACCATAATATCAAAACCCAAATAAAATCGCTTGACATTTTATGAACAAATCTGAAACACTTTTAAGATTAAAACAAACCTGCCATGTTTGTTTTCTCATCATGTTTCCATTTTATACATCAAGAAAACACAATTTTTCTTTTCTTTTTTTTTAGACAGATTTTTATTCTTATTTCACACATATCTACGTTCGCCCCAGTTTTTAAACTGAATAAATCTTCATAACTGCACAACATTGTCCTTTTCCACAACAACAGCACATCTGTTGTCTGTTGTTGCGTCTCACTTTCTGGACAGCAGCTGGAGCTTTTCTCAGCTGTCCTATTGTTGAGACTCAAAACCCCCACAGGTCCTAAAAACTGTCCATCTGCTGTAAACCCCTCACCCACAACCACATGCCACAAAGAAAAGACTGACACTGAGGTCACAGAGCTTTACATTAACATATCTATGTATTTAAGGGGTCAGATGTGATTCATTGTAGCACCGCTGACAATCAAGTTTATTTTCAGGTTTTAGGTTACAAAATATGTATTTTTATCAAGTTGCTTCCATGTCACATTGTGGTCACTAAAACTAAAACAATATGAAACATGTAATTTGATTCTGATCTGAATTGACTGACCAAACTGAATTAGTATGTGGGAAATGAAAACAAACAAAGAGCTTTATAACATATATAACTACAATGAAGCTGCAGAAAACTTCTTGTCTTTTTTCCAGGAGTTTCTCCAGCTCATCTATTTATGAAGGAGCATCATCATTTTCTTTTTTTATATTCCAATACACAAGAACAAAGTGTAAAATGACGACTCAACTGTGTGAAATACAAACATCTTTATTCATCCACTCCTCCTCCTCTCTCTGCAATTCTCCACCGCCAGGAAAGATACCAGGACTAACATGGATATAACAGCAAGTTTAAGCTTTCAGAGCACTTTGAAAGGCCTTGATGATGTTTCCAGCTACTTTACTTTTGTTAACAGACTCTGAATGTCTCAATGAATTAGAATGTCATTAAAAAGCCTTTTTATTTCAGGAATTCAATTTAAAAAGTGAACCTCACATAGATTTAATATAGACAATCCAAACAAAATATTTGTTGGATAACAAATTTGTAAAAGCACTGCTTTGTGTGATCTTGACACACCTTTTGAAATCTTTCCACAACTTTCTGACACTAAGGTTTTGTGATGGACACAAAAAAGCAGTGACTTTGTTTTCCTTAAGTCATTTTATAACCACTCTGGATATTTTTACCATTCAACTTTTACACCATTCAGCTTGTTTTGCTATTGCTGGCTATATCTTTTGGTATTCATAACCTTTATACTTTTTGTAATGTTCAGTTTTTATGACAGTTTTGTGTTTTACAGATGATGTTTCGAGTAGATCTCTATTTTTGATCAGGAAACATCAGCCAGTGGAACATACTTTGAGTTGTAGGAATGATCTGATTCAGATAAACATGTTAAGTAGGAACCTCAGTAATATGAAAATGAAATTTGACAATGTTCATTAACTGCAAAAGGACTCGGGAAGCAGAGGATATCAGGTTATATTGGAAACAGTGCAAGTTGTAGAGCAGGATAGAGTTTTTTTGATCTTCACAACGCAACAGAAAAAGACAAACAGGCAGCAGCTAACAAATGGATGACCCTGTTAGTCGTCTTTTTATGACCATGCAGGCCGTAGTTTTTGTGCGCTAACAATAAGTGGAATTTTCATTCAAGTACTTTTCTTTCCTCACTGCTCTCCTCCAGTACGCCAGCTGCCTCCACATCATTTTACCATTCTGTCTTTTATCCCCCGTCATGAGGTACGATAGACAGGAAGCACAATGGCGATCTTCTCTGAAGATTTCCTCCAGATCTGCCTTGAGATTCTTCTTGTGGATCTGTGGTATTTTACCAGCTTTCTTAATGATCTTCTTCTCCAGCTGCTCCCGACACGATTTTGGCGTAAAGTAGCTGCAGAAAAGATGTTGTCTTTCCACCAACATATCCTCCAACTCATCCAGCTGCGATAAACTCAGCAGTTCGGTTCTTTCTCTGAGCTCCATTTTTAGTGATTTCATTTTCTCCATTAGTGGCAATTCAAAAAGACCGAAAGCACTTTTCAGTGAGATCCACTGACTCCGTTGAATGTAGACAAGGTTTCTGTTGATCTTCAGCTCCATTTCTTTCTTCTCTCTCTTTGCTTCCAGATTTTTCCAGTCTAAGTCATGAGAAAAGTGGAAATAAAGCTTTGAAAATATAAAATTTCCAATGACGTCAAACATGGAAATTAAAAACAAGTTGTTCTTTACTACCAAGTGTTGTGTGCATTAATAACATTTACAGCTATTTGTAAAAAAAAAAATAGACAAGTTGCTTTTCTGCAACATTAACTATAAGATTATCCAACCATTTCTATCAATAGCATCTATCTACTAATTTAATAATTTTTAGTTAAATAAAAATAACAATAGTGGTTGATGTGTGAGCAGGGTATTGTCAGCTAAGTTGTAAAAAACAAAAAACAGTTCTCACAGCAGAACTGTTCAAAAGAATCGAATGAATCGTGAATTACATATCAAAACTCAGCAGGTTTGACTTAGTTTCCTCTGATCACATAAATAGTCCTGGAGTTGTTTTCATGCAAGTGAAAATGGTACATTTAAATTTTAAACTTATAAATGCTATGATGTGACTGTAACTTACATAAAGCAGCTGCAGTGACTCCTGCTGCTGCAAAACAGAAAGTGCTGATCCAACCACTTCCTCCTGTTCCCTCTCCATCCTGTTCAGTACTGCCGGTGCCACTCATGTCTGCTCTGAAACAATGATGTCATAAAAAATAAGTCATCCGACTGAAAATGGGTCGGGTGAGAAATGACACTAACAGTAAACAAGAAAGACAAACAGGAAGCATTTCACCTGACCAATCAAAACATGTCCTGTCTGAGGTAAACATGGGTTACTGGTTCTCTGGACCGTCAAATTTACCATACAGATTAAAACCATTGAGTTGCTAAGAGATCACTTGATAGTGGAGAAAAGAAAATAACTGGATGAACTCAAATAACCTAAGCTCTGGTTTTGTGTAGTTTCACTTACACAAGGGATAGATGGGCGGAAATTCAAAGACATTATGATTTCATCTGACATTCAACCTTAGAAATGACTTAAAACTTCTTGATTTTTATCACATTCAGTCATATTTTTTTTAAAAATCATAAAATAAAATGAGAAAGATAAATGTAATTGGATAGTCTTGACAAAATTGTACATAGAACCTGAAATAAATTAGCTCTGTTTAAGCTGCCATAGTTTGTGCTATTCAAAAGAAAATCTACATTTCAGGCGACTTACATAATCCGGTTGGTGATGTTCAGCCTGACTGTGATCAGCTTCAGTTCAGTCCAGATAAAAATGATGAAACTCACACCTTCCTCTAGACTCGGGTCAGAGTAGCCACTCCTTTCATCTTAAAAAAATAAACCTATCATGAAGGAGTTTGATTATGTGGTGGAACAAGTTTCACCAAGTATCTGTTTATTCATCAACTGTATCACTGAGCAGGACTTTAGACCAGTTTTTTCCCTTTACTGGAATTTACTGACAAGGTTAAAGTTTTTTATTATTATCACCAAAGTGCAATCAGGTTTCCAACATGCAGAAAGACATAAAACCATAAACTAATAACACGCAATATAGAGTAGCATTTACCTGCAGATGCCAGCCAAGCTTTTTGATTAATGACAAATTACAGCAATTATGAGCTTCTCCTGATTAGCTGCTTACCTATCCATCCAATCTGATGATTGAGGGTGTATTCACATCAGAAAAGCACTTTGGACTGCTTGTTTGGTCCGGTTCAAATGCGGATCTTATTTATTTTACTTGATGAGGTTTGCTTTCACTTTCACTTTGTACTTTTTGCAAGTAAACAAAGCCAAGCAGGTGAATCTTATTGCTCCGATTGGACAGAGCAGAGTCACAAACTGATCAGTTGCTCTTACTGTCAAGTAGAAAAATGTCTCCAAATTTCCAGACGCTTGTTCCAATAATTATATGATGTGAATGTCCAACCATCACAGCCTCCAGGTCGGAGACGGATTCTGGTCTGAAATGTGCAGATTGGAACCCGAACAAAAGCCAAAGATCTTTTGAAGGTGGTAAGAAAGTCATAATCCACAGTAAATGTGGGTTGAAAGGCCACTCAGCCAGGAAGAGGCCATCACTCAAAAAGAAATCTTAAAATCCAGATTACAGTTTTCAAATTCAAAAAGGGACAAAGATCTTCATTTCTGAGTCACTAGCTACGTTTACAGTAATAATAGCTGCTCAAATTTTAAATTAAGAAAAATAAATTTGCTAAATGGAAACATGCAAATTTGGAAAAAAAAACAAAAACATTTTTCATGAAATTGTTTTTGCATTAGAATGAACTCAACTTTATTTGCAATGGAAACACTTTTTCCTCACCATACGAGTCATGATGAATAACCCGACGTTACTTCTGGTGAAAACGTCAAAAATCTAATAACCGTTTCACATCTGTCACTGCCATGACGAGATTTCAATATAACTTCTTACTTAGTGGAAATGGCAATTGCAAAATTGTGTTTTGTGAAAATTAGCAGAACATAAAGATTTGTGCACATTTGTGATGGAAAAGCAGCTGTTGATGATGAAATGACAGAGAAACTCAAAATTAAAATTCAAGAACATTACATTGATCTCAAAGGGATGCAAAGGGTGCAAATCATTAATTAAAATTCCTCAAAGCGTTATTGTAGAAGGTGATGGCTGTGGGCACGATCGATCTCCTGCAGCAGTCAGTATTACAGTATTTGAAGAAGCCTCTGACTGAAGACACTGTTTTCCCAAGACAGTCTCATGAAGAGGATGTCTATAATTTTCTTAATTGAAAATGTTTGTATAATTATGTCCTTCTGAAGTCACTCTGATGACACCAAGCAGAATTGAACATTAACTCCCATTGAATAATAAAAACATTGATTAATATTGGTTTTAGATTTCCTGAAACCCCTGCTGAGTAAATTTTGCTCATGACCAAATTTAATCAGCGCTGAAAAGTGGACCGGAAATTTTCTTTGTCCTCGAAAACCTGTGCAAAAAACAAAGAAATTAATGTTTAGTGCAGGATATTCTCATGTAAAGTTTAAGCCACACTGACTCATGCTCACCTTTTTAAAGGTCTCGTCTTTGATATTTTCCGTCGCCGCCTTCCTCCAGCCTCCCAGCATCTCCCACATCAGTTTTCCATTTTTTCTTTTGTCTCCACTCCACATGTACGAGACACAGAAACCACAGTGACGATCTTCACGGAAGATTTTATCCAACTCCTCTTTTTTTATCAAATTGTACCACAACAAAACATTGACGTTCTCCTTTATCTTCTTCTCCATCAGCTCCAGGTGAGGCTTCTTCGTGAAGTAGCTGCAGTAGAGATGCTGCCTTTCCACCAGCAGATCCTCCAAGTCGTCCAGCTCTGATAAAAGGAACTGTGTTCCTCTGCTTGCATAACCGGTGCGTACAATGTTTCTTTTTTCTTCTGGGGGACTTGAAAACGTAGAAAAATATTCAATAAATGGAATAATCTGACTGCGGTGGATAGAGAGGTTGTTTCTCATGAGCTTTACTTCCATCTCTTTAATCTTTTTGTGGGCTTTACGATTCTGCCACCCTGAAGAGGCAAACAGAGACATTTCAACAAATTTAGGGTATTTTTTAATTATCTGGTTAAGTAACTTAAACAGTGGTAACTTAGTGATCTAAGAGTGGTTATTACTAAACATTTGTGAATTCAGACACCATTCTTGAAAGTCTGCCATGTCATTGCAGATAGAGGAAATGAATAAAAATGAAAACTTGCTTTGTTGTTTGTTAGCAAAAATACTGGCCAACACTAAATGAATGCACCACCATACATTTCTGCTTGTTAAAAATGCTTTTAAAATAAAACCTTCATACACTGTAAAAACAAATCTAAATCTTGTGATGCATCAATATTTTTAATATGTCCTATGTTATTTGTATGAGGATTAAAAAAAAAATTCTAGAAAAAAACTTGGAAATTTCAGAGCTTCAAAAGTTGAAAATATTTGACTTTTGAAACTAAGAAATTGCCTAGATTTTTCTAGAAAAACTGTGAGATTGATCTCAAAACTTCAGATTTTTTTCTTCCACATTTCATAAATTCCCAAAAGTGGAAAGTCTCCTCACAACAGAAAGCACAAATACAGAGTTTAATCTGAATATAATCTTACAATGGTTTTATTATTATGGGCCTCTTTGTCATATGAAAATACAAAATGTAATCAGTTTTCTGTAACTTACAAAAATAAGACACAGCTGATCCTCCTGCAGCAGCTGCAAAAAGAGTAAGAATCCATCTTCCAAATCCTCCTTCATCGGCTTCATTGTTGCGGTTTCCACTCATCTTTCTCTAAAAAGAGACATTTTGACTCAAAATAGTTCATAAAGCGTTTAAATAACATCCTATTGAGAACTAATGAAGATCAGGGGTGTTAAGGTTGATAAACAGACTTAACCTGAGAACCTGTTCACGTTGTAACACTGTGTTCATTGTTTTCTTTGTGCATGTATTTATTATAAACTGCTTTAATTTGCTGATAGACAACAAAACGTCACATTTTACAGGACAAATCCTTAATCAAGTTAAAACACTTACTGTTAGAAGCTTTTGGTGAATTGAATGTGGAGCTTATCGGCAACCTGTGGTTCTTCCTGAAAATTAAGGTTTTAAAGGAAAAACAAACGCCCACATTTTAACCGTCAAGCAGCCACTCCTCTCTGCGCACAGCAGGTTAGAGCCCTGCAGCAGAAGCTGTACTGGTTTTCTTACTTAAACTGAATTATGCTGTTTGACAGTAGAAAACCACATTGACTAATTAAGTGTGCAAAACAAACTTTTAGCCCTGGAGACCAAAACTTGCTAATTTAAACTATTTAATAACAAAAGTTATTAAATCAGAAAGACAAGAATTCATTTATTGTGATTTTTTTTGTTTGTTGCTTATTTTACTTGCTCAATTTAAATCTATCATTAAAGGTTAAAACATAAAAAGGGCTTTAGATTGTTGCAATTTCCAATTTTGGGGGGATTATCAATTGTTTTTGCCATTCTAGCCTTGTTTTGTGGGGTTCAACAAAATCATTTCAAGGGCCACAAATGGCCCCAGCACCACACTTTGGACACCCCTGCATTAGGTGCTAAATTAGTTCATTAGGAGGATAAGATAGATGTGTGAAGTACTATTGCAGGTGCATGTTTTATTTTCTAGACATAGAATTGGGAATTTTATATTTTATTTAGCAAAATATGTATTGTTTCAGTCTTGCAATAAGTAAAAGGGAAAGAGAAAAAAACTCAGTGAAAAAAGGTTTAAAGAAATAAAACTAAAAAATGGTTTGTGTCTTTTCAAGTCAATGTTTGACTCACACTCTCCAATTATAAGTTGGTCGCATTTTTTTCCTCAGGCTCTGATTTTAATGTCAACATGTTCAGAGATGATAAAAAATGTTTTTATTGCTCAGAAAATAATCCACAAGTCGAAACTAAAGGATCCGACATCAGAACCAGGATAAAAGTCCAACACAATCGTTGATTCTGAACCATCTGAAGCAACAATATCGTAAAACCACATCTGCTGCTGGTGGCGTTGAGGAAGATCAGGGTGAAGACTACGAAGACGATGCTGTGGACGGGTTTCCAGTGTATGTGAGCAGGAACTGATCCAGGCTGTAGACGGTTCCCCAGCCGTCAGCAGGGCTCATACTGATGAAATCGTCCAGGTTCATCTGACTCTCTGAAGAGAAGAGGGGTCAAACCAGTGACATCATCATCATCATCATTAATATTAACATCATTATTATCACAAATTACTTAAATGATTGTGAAGAGATTTGGGGCAATAATTACTAAACTTCTCTACAGACATTAATATCACCACAAAATAAAGAAATGAGAAATAATCTATAGGGTGGGATATTGATAAAACACTAACGCTTTTTGTAAAATCTGAATTATTTAAACTTAATGACAGTGAAACTACAGACAGCTCCAATTTTGTACAAAGCCAAAAATAAACTAAAAAATTACAGAAAAACCTTCAAAAACTATTTAAGACTAAGGAGCAAATTTCCAATTTAAAATATGCAAATTCAGAAAAAAAACTTTAGTGTATCAGTAAATGGAGCAAAACTGTGGAATAATTTGAATGTTGTCCAAACATAAAACTGTTAAAATGATCATATAAACATGTAATGATTATTAGACATAATATATAATATTGTTCATTTATTCAGTTATTTTTGTTACTAATGCCAGTTTTTCTTTTGGTGATATTTAAAGAAATAATGATTGTTTTTGCCATTGTAATTAAAATTAATCACAATTAAATGGTTTTAATTAATTAATTAATTATAAACTGATGGCTAATTCTTATTCATGTAGTAAATGTTAATATATGTGTAAAGAGTGGGGATATTGATAAGTTTATACTTCCACCAACTTTCTTGAATAAGTAAAACAAAAATTTTGACATTACGCTTCATGCTGTATCTCTATGTAGATATTCAAAACATAAATAAACCCTGAAAGACCTTCTACCTGCCGTCTGGATGGGTGCGTACGGAGGAGGAGACATCTTCCAGGTTCCATCAGGATTCCTCATGTGAGATCGATCAGAGGCAAAGTTCAACAGGAAGCTGTCAGCAGGAATCACACGCAACTTCCTGTCACAGACACCAGCAGACATTACTATGGCATCATCAGATGTGTGACCTTCATCTCCCTGTGGCTGATATAAATTCCCTAGTATTACTGTTTGTTAGCTGTGAAGCTAGCCCAGTGCTTTTCAAAGCGGGGCCAACAAGGTGCTATGCTATGCTAGGGGGGCTCAGAAAATAGACGAAATTTAAAAAATTTTAATCATTTTTTAATTTTAATATTTTTTCATAAAATCAAATATATATTTTTTAATAATTGCATAAAATATGTTAAAACAATGCACTGAAGTGTTATTTACCGTGCTAATCTTTCTGATTGGCTGCCAGTTAGATTAATAAATTTTGTTCGAGCTAGCTTAGCAAAACAAAATGGAAGTTTTTGAAAGCAACTGAGCAACTGAAAAAAAATCTGAAGATATTAATCATAAACAAATGCATGATTATTATTAAATATTAAATGAAAGTGAGGGCTAACATTCTAAAAGTTAATGTTTCTTTACACATTAGCATTGTCTGTGGGTTAGCAAAGGGTGTCCGCGGTCAGAATCTAATGCTATTTGGGGGAATAGGGCAAAGGTAATCCTTACTTATATTAGAGCAATAATTAGAATCATTACACAAACAAGTTACAAAGAAACTTTGACGTTGAAAAACAGCATCTCGTTAACATACCAAAGCAATATTTAGCTGTTATGACCCACTGTTGTCACAAACTGTATGAATGTAACGGAATAACTGCCGCTAATACATTTCTAAGGACCCCTTAGCTGCCCAAGAAGCGCCTAATATAAAACATTAGATTTTACGCAAACATTTAACAGAAACAAATAGATAGTAATACACAGGTTACCTGTGGTACTCGGGTCGGATGTGGCGGTCCGATTGGAAGGCCATGGCTCCGTAGAGCCGCAAGGTGCAGGGAAACGACAACACAGAGTCCAGATCGTAAACCAGAGAGTCCGACTGAGGGCGCACCTGCAGCAGGATCACGTGGTAGTCCTGAAACACGCAGCGGTCCCGTTAATGACGCCCAAACAAAACAGCATCAACGCAATCAGGGATGAACATGAAGAGGAAACAACAGACCCAGATCACAGGCTGGTCGCCATGTCCGGATTTCTGCTTCCACAGAGGAATCTGAGGGAAAACAGAACATCATCAGCTTAGAAGGAAAATCAGCTGCTCTAAAAGTTTGGTGATGTTTACCACTGAGATTGTCGAAATGTGCACATCTTTGCTCAAGACCTATCTTTGTTCTTTGGCATTTCATTCAGTTTGAGTTTCTTTTATAATGACAGATATGGAGAATATTTGTATTTAATTTTGACCATACTTTTCACCATAGAGCTCTGGAAAATTAAAAGGCCACTTAAAATGATCAGTTAATCTGATTACTTTTTATTAGTGTATGTTTGAGTACAATGAACATTGACAAAATGTCTCAAAAATTCCAAGCAACAATTTAGAATTTGCAGTAAATGAGAAAAGATCAACATAATGAAAAAGACGCATACCTCAAATAATGCAAAGAAAACAAGTTCACATTCATTTTGAAATGACGATGCTAATGTTTTAATTCAGAAAGAGTTTAAAAAAATCAGTATTTGGTGGAATAACCAGGAGGTTCTTAATGGAGTTCAGTAATGTGGACTATTCATTTTTTTCCAGAGCTGTGTATTTTTCTTATCGTTATTGATATCTTGCTTTATTTAATTGAATCAATAGTACAGCACTTTGGTCAACATCTGTTTCTTTATCATCTATATTAAATGCAATCTTGAGGCTTTTGTTTTAAAGATGGCTTGAAAAAATATTTACACTCAGCTTCAATTGTGATGTTTTTCAGTATAAAAAGGAACTATCGGGTGGTTCTACAATCTGCCCCACAAGTTTCAGATTTTTATTAGCATTTAAAAAAATACATAAGCTTTTCCTTCACAGTGATGTTAGTAAAAGTAAAAAAAAAAAAAAAAAGTGGTCTCAATACTTCTTACGAGGGACTAAAGTATGTTAAAATATCAACAGAAAGTCTTCAAATCATCACATCTTATTCATTTCACTAACTGGCTTATAAGGAATCTACATTGAGTATTATTAGAGGTTCATATTCATCCCCAGTTTCTCACCATCCGTTTGTCATTGGAGATAAAAACGACAAATATCTGGTCCAGTGGAGCAGTTCTCTCTTTCTTAACAAATTCACACAGCTTCCACACATTTTCTTCACTGCAAAACAAGAACAGAAAACACTAAAAGCAACAGGAAAATCCAGGCTAATGAAATAATGACACCTACAGGACGCAGTTCAACAAGTTTTTAAATAAACATAAAAGGCGGGAAAAATACACCAAGATACAAAAAGCATCAGTTTGTCAGACTTGATGAGAAATATTACATTACAAAATAAGTTGACTACAGCTCGGATATTAATCGATTTGTCTTTATTTAAAGCACACTCTTGTTTTTGTCCTTTGTACTAATTTACATTTGAGAATCAATCCCCCAAACAGCACTACCATAAAGCACAATCAGCTACACCAACATGCAAGTGATCTATTTTCAAATAGTAGTTGTTGTTTTAGTCATATTTACCAATAACAGCTGGTGTAAACACAGTTTTCGCGGATCGGTATGATTCTGTGTACTGTCGTCATGATCTAGTGTCACACCAAAAAAGGTCCGCCGGAAACAAGCTGCGACTTCACAAAAACCTTTCAAACTAAAAGCTCCTAAGAGAGGTCTGCAATCTTTACAATCCAGAAGCATTTATTCCCTCAGTAAACAAAAAAAGACATTTTACTACAAGAAAGTTGCTATAATTTCTTAAAGAGCAATTTTTTATTCATATTTTTAGATTTTAATATCAACATTTCTTCTAAATGAGCATTTTCTTATACACCTTGTGATAAAGCAATCCAAAAAGTACATATAATACTGTAAGTATAAAAAGGGATCTGGACTCTATTTCCATGATTTTTTTTAAAGCTGCCTTTAGTCAAACAAAACAGAATAAAATCCAAATCACCAGACTGTTATAACACAGGATGTTAAATATCAACGTTAATAACTGAATAGTTTTCTGCACTAAATTGTCAAAGATCCCAAATAAATGTGGTTTCTTTTTGTTGAATGATTTTCATTTGATGAAAGTACACTGATTTTCTCCAATAAGTATCAGAATTGAGCAGTTAAATAAAACAAAATGGCGGATTGGTTCTGATCTGTTTTAAATTCCACTAAATCTGTTTCAGAGGTTTTACACAGATTTTTCTGCAGATTAAAACACAAGTGAACATGAAAAGTAAGAATGTTATATTTTATTGACTACAAACGAACATAAAAACTACAGGAAAGAACCTCCTCACTGTTGTATCCTAGCAACCAGTCAGAGCTGGTTGCTAGGATACAACAGGGCAGCAGAGATCCTCGCCACTGTCATAAAGGGCCGGTTCTCAGGTGAAGAGTCTGATGGTGGCATCGGCGCCGGACGAGAACACCCAGGGCTGCGTGGGGTGAAAGGTCACGTCCAGGACGCCGAGGTCATGAGTGACCACATGACCCCGGAGAACTTTGACTGGGACAATCAGCGGGTTCTGCAGCAGATCACTGGAAGAGAAAGGAAAAGCTGAAACACTTTGATCCTTAAAACCGATGTGTGGCAAGAGAACGGGCGGAGGTTTTACTTGTAGACGGTTCCGTGGCAGACGATGACTGATCCGTCGTCTGACGCTGAGGCGAACAGCGGGTAACTTCTGTGGTACGCTACACTCCTCACCGCCTTCTTATGATGTCTGACGGACAGGAAGAAACCAAACCACTCAGCATACACAAAAACACCAAAACGAAATATAAAACCTACAATTCAAACATTCCAAACAGTCAAATTTCTAAATATATATTTCCCCAGACTGGCTAATCCCAGTGTTGCGAGGGAAGTCCACCAGCTGCCCCACCATGTTTGTGTTAAAAAAGGGTAAAAATTCAGAAATAAAACATCAACAACAAAGATATAAATATAGCAGTGCACTAAATAAAACTAGCCTTTCTGTAGGTTTTATATGCAGTCAAATCCCATCATCTTTTTTATTATATATAAACTCAGCTTAGCCCATCTTTGCTGTTACAGTTACTGATCTATTAAAAACAAAATAAACAACATTTAGTAAATGTGAAGTAAAGCCTGGTGGCCTGCCAGGATACAATACACTGGGGGAAACCCTGATAAAAATGTCTTATATTTGAAAGTTCAGATAAATATAACTTACAGTCATATAAACCCAAAATGTTTATTATCAGATTTTAGCAGCAGTAAATGCTGCTAACATTTACTCTAGTAATAGATTATTCTATCAATTATTTTACAATTAAGTGAGTAATTAGTCAAAAGAAAACTGGTACATTCTGCAGATTTTTTATTCAACCCACCTACTACATTAGAAATGCATAAAAATGCAAACACATGTTTAATTCCTTTTTTAAATAAACAACATTAAAAAAACATTTTATTGCCTAAGTAGCAATAATGTATGAGAGGATTTTGTGTTTTTTAAATAGATAAATATACATAAGATAAAATAGACACATAGAAACTAAATATGCATTCAAGAATACATTAAGCCTCTTTGTAGCAATTATTTATTCCGAAGTTTAAAGTATATTTTAAATGCTTGTTGTTTGGTTTTTATGTGTAGATTTCATTGCCTATTTCTTCTCAATTTTTATTGATTTATATATTTTTTAACTCTCCTACTACTGAGTTGGAGAAACACAAAAATACAATGTGATTATCCTATAATGTGTCTGTGTGCAAATTGTAATAAATTCCATCTTATTCTGATCCTTTATAGTGAACTCACAAGTCCCTTAAAATGAAAAACCTTAAATCATTTAGATGAATTTGTTTATTAATACCTAAATCATAAGAGACAATAACGTACCGCAGCATCTTGTACGGTTTCGTTGAAAGGTCAAGGTCGAACCAGCTCAGCCTGCAGTCGTAGCTCCCACAGATCACATGATCACCTGCAGACAGACAGGTGAGACGCAGGCTCCACCCCCAGCAGTGACACAAAGACTGGACTGTACAGAACCCGTCCACCTACCGCCAGAGTGAACGGCGATGCTAGAGATCCACTTGGAGTTGGCCTGGAGCTTCTTGGTCATTTCCTGCTTCACCAGGTTGTAGATCCGGACCGACCGCTGCGTCGCCACGAAGAAGTAGGGCCTGATGGGGTGGAAGGACACGGCCTGGACCAGGCCTTTGTTCCTCCTGAAGGGGTTCTGGCTCCGCCGACGGCTCAGCTGGTGGATGAACACCTGCAGGTGGCTGGAGTGGTCCGGCATCACCGACGCCAGGTAGTCTCCTTTACTGTGCCACGTCACCTGGTGCACAGCCTGAGGAGACGGATTCGCTCCGTTAGTTTCCTTTAAAGCTGCAGTACGGAACTTTTATTTTAAAAATCATGTTGGGTTTTTTACATATTTATTAAAAAAGTTAGTATGTTGTCAGTTTAATATGAGACCATCTATGAATAAAAATCAATTTCCTTGTTCCAAACTAAAAACAACCAATCAGTGGCAGGAGGAGGGGCTTAGTGCTGTTAATCATCCTCATGTACTCGGTAGTTCATGTGAAGAAACAACTTTATCTGCTGTTATTGGTGGCTATGCTAACTAGCCTTAGCATTCATATGAGTGCTAAAACCCACCTCCTGTCTCTGATTGGCTGTTGGAGACAGCAGAGAAGCTTGATTTTTTTTTCAGATCATCAATCTCATATCATACTGTCATCACAATGTGACATACTGCAGCTTTAAATAGTGATTTAAAATCTACTCAGGGGAATTATCTCACCTTGGGATGTTGGATTTTTAGGCGGATGCCCTGATTTAGCTCCTCTCCCTCGGTTTCTGACCAAACTACAGGCTGAGACCCTTCGGAGGGCTCTTCCTCCTGCTGGGCAGACAGAAGCCTCTCCGACGATGAGATGACCTGTTTATCAGCCAGAGCTGGAGACAACATCAGCACTGCAGAGTCCCTAAAAAAACAACGAGAACAAGATGTGAGACATAGAGCTGGACAATAAATCAATAACAAAATATATCACCATACACAACGTCTGACAGAATATTAAACAATTTCACTGATTTCAATCCAGAACCCCATTGCATTCTGGGCAGAGGAAAGGTTTTAGCTGCTTAACCTCTGACTGCCAGTGAAGCAAAGTTGGTAGAATCAACTGAGTCACTTTCTCTGTGGTTACCTAGCAACTCACTCATTCTTTGGTTACCTAGCAACAATCTGCTGAGTAACTGACGCAGCAGCAGTTTAAGGTTTTGCCACTGTGCCTCAAATCTGCATAAAAATAAACAACAACGACGTGGAGTGAAAACTGGATAAAACAGGAAAGGTCACATCAGTGGTTTGACTGCATTTCAGATATTTAAAACAAAAAATAATCAATAATTATCAATATCTACTGACACGAAGCACTTGCATCGTGCTACTTTCTTCAGCCAGATTATCGAGCTCCAGTGAGACATGTAAGGGGTCAGACGCAGCGTCTTTACGTTCTGAAAGCAGAGATGCTTACACAGCGACAGCCACTAGGCAGAGCGACGGGTTCGGGTTCCAGGCGACACTTTTCACGGCGCCGCCCACCTGAACCGTCTTCAGGCAGCGAGACGAACACACCTCCCAGAACCGGACCGAGCCGTCATCACTGCCTGCAGACACAGCAAACCAGTGATTTTATTCACAAATGTTGTTTAGTCAACATACACATTTTCATTTTATTAAAAAGTGATGGATTTTACCAAAAGTTTGGATCATTTAATGTCAGAATACTTTAAGGGTTTATCTGGCAAAGATAAACTTAGATGTTGATATGTTTGAGGGAGACGGGAAATCACAAGATCTTTCATATTTTAACCTGTAAAATTGGACATCAATTTGTCTCATTGGTTTGTTTCTGTTGTTACATTTTGTCTGTTCTACACAAATAAAATACAAATAAATACAAATGCATCAAAATCCAAATAATACTAGATGTTACAGACAACATGAAGGCTTTAATATTGAGGCTGTATGACTTTGTTTGACAGGAGTTCTTACCTGAAACGAGCCACTGTCCTGATGGAGACACGCTGATGGAGCGAACCAGGCCGCTGTGACCTCGATACACCTGGACACAGAAACACACCAAGTGAAAACCTGCAACTTAAATTTTTTTATCTGATGAATTAATCGTCTGAATAATCAGTAGAACAATCAATAAGTACAACATTTTGTTGATTGTTAATGCAATATGAGAAGTACATGAAAAAATGTATTCCTTTTATAAATAAAATAAATAAATGTGCAATCGCCTAAAAAGCAACATCGCACTGATTTAGTGAACGCTTGAAAAACAAATACTTCCAATATCAAAATGAAAAAAGTTGACTTATCAATACATTATAGATGATCTGTAATTATTTTTGGATTAACTGATTAATAATTGGGCAGTAAAAGTTGCTTAATAGGAGATTTTTTATTTCAAAATTTGAACCACATAAAGCTAAAACTGCTACTTGAGGAGATTTGAGTAGAGAACATATTTATAGAGTTTTTTTTTTTATTTTAAATGAATAATATTTGTATTTTTGTACATTTTTTTGTTTATTACTGCTTAAAGTTTTTTTCCCCAACAACAGCCTTTTTGAATCATCTGTTAATGTTTAATTTATCACTAAATTAGTAATGATTTCAACGATCGATTGATCATGATTAATTGTTTCAGCTCTAGCAGAAAGCATCTAATTTTTGCGTCTTTTATTTTTATTTTACCAGAGCCTGGGTTGTCGGAAACGGCTGCAGGTCCTTCGGTTTGGGAAGTTTGGGAATCAGATCTTCTGGGTTGACGTTCACCTGGAGGAAGACGAGGAATCGTTAAATTCACAAACCGGCTCCACCTGCTGGACGGAGGAGTAACGAACAGGTGGTCACCCTCATCTTCCTCTGTCGGGGACACAGGTAGAGGTCGAGGCAGCGCTCAAACCTCTCGTGGATGAACCGAGAGAACGCTGGAACCTGACGGAGGCTGGGATACTTTTTGGGGATAAACGGCAGCTTGCGGTCAGACGGATCCTGCTGCTCCCAGAGAGCTTTCTGGGAACGGAGAGAGGAAGAAACAGACCATAAGTCAGCCTTATTTATACAGGACAATTCAGAAACGAGGCAGATTAAAGTGCTTTAAAATATCAATTGTGAAACAATAAATATCACATTTTGTAATAATCACCATAGTCAAAATTGTCAAATACGTTGGTCAATGTTCCACTTACTACTAATCAAAAGCGACTAAACTGGAGGGTTTTTAGTCGAGATTTATAGGATCTCAGTGTTTCGGCTGTTTGTTTGTTCCAGATTTGTGGTAAGTAGAAGCTGAATGCTGCTTCTCCATGTTCAGTTCTGGTTCTGGGGATGCAGAGCAGAATCAGAACCAGAAGACCTGAAGGGTCTGGAAGGTTGCTATGACAACAGCAGCAGATCTTTAATGATTTGCTGTGCCGAGCCGTTCAGTGATTTATAAACTAACAGCATCTTAAAGTCTATTCTCTGAGCTACAGGGAGCCAGTGGAAGGACTTTAGAGCTGGATGATGTCCTCCAACTTCCTGGTTTGAGATTAATTGATTTACTGTTTCTTGCAGGAGACTAACCTCCTCGTCTGTGAACATGAACTCCGGCGGAGGGTTGTAGGATTCCTCGTGACCCGGCAGAGGGATCTTAGGAGCCGGCAGGTGCATTTTGTGCTTGGCCAGAATGGACGTGTCCTCATTGGCCCACAGGTCGTAGAATCGGCCCCTGCTGTCGTCCTGAACCCGCCGCGGTTTGATCCAACCCATTTTGATGGCGTGAACCAGTTTAGAGACCTGCAGGAAGGGGAATTCAAACATTTAGAGACCTGAGAAGCTGATGAAGTATTTTGTGTTTTGGTGGTTTTTACCTTCTCCTTTTCGATGAGTGAAGGGATGAAGCTGCGCTTGTCTGCAGGTCTGTTTGTGACTGGATGAATCATGACTTCATTACTGAAGAACTCCACTGTGGGCTGAGGATGAAGCAGAACTGACAGTCAGCAGAAATCTCACAAAACTTACAAACTAAATTACTAACAATCTGCAGTGAAGACACGGACTAACACAAATATATATTATTTTTATTTGCTTCTTATGAAACTTAAGATTATGTCGAAATAAGCAGTAAATCAATCAATCGCATGGTAAATTAAAACAAGAGAATAATTTCCATTGGCAGAGTTTATTGATTCTCTTTTTTTCTCTCTTTCTATCAAAAACTGGATGATAAAAATGTTAATTTTGGGTTTTCTTTGGTCTCAACAAGCCCCTTTTATTTTGAAGGACAATTATGTTTACAGAGACTTTCTTATGCATTTTATTTGACGTTTCTGTTGTTCCTCTTGTCCTACTGGTTATTTGTTTTATTCTTTTTTAAAATTTCAGTTTGAAGTAAACAAACATAAATACCTCATACTCGTTGAAGTTAACGTCTCCAAACTGGCCTTTCTGCAGACGGTTCACCAACTCGATCTGCTCATCCGACAGCACGATGTCGCTTGCCGTCTTCTTGTCGTGAACCGTTTTCCTGTTTAGAAAACATCATCACGACTTCCTGTCTGAAACTACGAGGAAAGCAGACAGGTTTCATCCTTCCTGTTCCTACCAGTAGTCGGGATTCTCCATTTTCTCCAGGAAGTCATCAAGCTCGTCCTTGTTCCTGATCGGCTTGAAGATTTTCTTCCCGTCTAAATCGTAGCCGACGTGAGGGAAGTCTTTGTACCACTCCATGGGGATGTTTCCCACCGTGTTCCTGATGTCCTGCAGGACGAGTCGCAGCATTAGGACACTTTTCCCACAGTAAAATTCAAGCACGTTTCACACATTTTCAAGGTGAGTTTTCAAAATTTTCCAGCACTACACTTTGGAAATAAAAAGAAACAAATACATTAAAGAAGATCATTTCAATTCAGAATTATGTGACACCATAAATAATTTTGTTAATGTATAAAAACATAACCTAACCTTTATTTCAACTACACACATAAAAACTTGAACATTGAACGGACCGTCTGAGAAAACGGAAACTCTCGAGAACACAGAGAACGTCTGATTTTCAAGAACTCGTCCTACCTCCTCGTCTGACGTGTCATGGTCGTACTCGTCTTCCTTCTTCACTTCCTTTTCTTCATCTGCTCCTTCCTTCTTCACAGTCGACTGAAAAGTATCACAGCAGATCATCAGGGGAGCAGAACAGGTGAATCTCTGCCAGCCAGTCAGGAATTATGTTCATCAGGGGTCAGAAAATTTTACAATCTAAACAGCAAAATTTCCCCTTAGTCCTACATTTAGAGCTGCTAATGTGATGTAGTCTTTTTAGGCTATCTTCAAGTAATATAATGGTAAATAACTAAGACTTTATTATTATTTTAAAATAAATAAAACTTTTCAATAAATAGTTTCCAATGTAGTAAAAAAAGGTTATTAAAAAAATAAGACACTTAGTTATGTAATTATTCAATGAATAAACAACTAAAAACTGTTTTTTTAATTGCATCTAATATTTAAAACACTATTTGTTTCATACACTGCAAAAACACACAATATTAACAAGTAATTGTCTAATTTCTAGAGTAAATAGTAACTTTTCAGTAAGTTATAGAGGTTTGTTTAAACTAAATAAGTCCTTATTATTGATGAAACTGTACTAGTTTTACTAATAAGACATTTTTCCCATAAGATAATTTATCTGCCAAAGAAATGTGTACTTTTTCAATCTGGTCCTGTTCATCCTCATCATCTGATCCTCCCTCTTCTTCCTCCTCTTCCTCTTCGTCAGAGTCACTCCCAGAATCCTGCAGTCCTGAGTAGACGCTCTCCTCGCTGTCTGACAAATCTTCATCATCTTCTTCCAAAGATTTGTTGTTCAAATTGAAGAGCTGAGGAGCAAACAGATTTTCAACACCAAACTCTAAGAGAAAATGTAAACGTCTTAAAGGGTCAGACGTGTTAAAAAAATCACCAAGAAACCCTAAAATCCCATTTTTTTCAGATCACTGAAAGCACCATATTTACTACAAAGTTATTAATGAAGGAAGGAATTAAAGTTAGTAACATTTAGTATCAATGATATGTTAAAAATCAGAAGTGAGAGAATATTGAAATAATGTGTTTCCTTCAGGCTGCAGAAGAGCGAGAGAGAGCAAGACTTTTAGCAGGTAACATGAAAGCTACATCAGAGTAGCTTTGTTTTGTCCTCTTGAGGTTTCAACCTGTTGCAGTAGGTTACTCAGTATTCAAGTGGATTATCCAAAACACATTTTTTAAACTCTTACTGAAGGGCAACTTCTGTGTACTCTACGTGTAGCTCAAATCAATAATATTGTATAAAGTTCAGGTAATTTTTTATTATGCTTTATTAGAGAACAGTTTATATTTAGCATTAGCATTGTGTATTTTATTTGTAAGTTGTGCAAAACCGTCTTATCTGATTTTGGGGGAATAAATGTGGGCTGTTGTCTGCTACAGCAACGTTCCTGTATAACTTTAATAAACTCTGTAAGGTTAAAGGTCAAAGTCCAAGAATCCAATCTGACATAATCAGAACAGAAAACTGTCTCCTTTTCTTCAACCTCAAACAATCCCTCAACTGTTTTGCTTCGCTTTCTGTGTTAGCATGCTAGCAGCTAGCCACCAGTTCCTGATCACTTCACCCAGTTCGCCTGCTCTTCCTCCTGCTGTCTGTCACTGGGAGTCTCACCTGATCTTCCTCCTCTTCCTCATCGTCCTGTTTACTCCTCTTTTTGTTCGTTTTCTCTGTTTTCTTCATCCCAGCTCTCTGTTCGCCTTTCTGCACGTTTCCTCTGCTCGCCTCCATTGAACCACGTGGGAAACTTCCGGGTTCAGAGGTTACGCGGCGGAAGTCGAGGAAGGATTTATTTCTGGCGCCCCCCTCTGGTCAGATGCAGGAACTGAACAGAAAAGCTCAAAATACTGAAACATCCATCCATTTTCTAACCACCCTTCTCCCTAACGGGGTCGGGAGGTGCTGGTTTCTATCTCCAGCTGCGTTCCGGGCGAGAGGCAGGGTTCACCCTGGACAGGTCGCCAGTCTGTCCAGAATACTGAAACAGACGTTGAAAAATAAATCTATTTATTCCATTATTAAGTTTTAATTGAATTAAATTTTGTGTTCTAACAAGGGATAAAGAGTCGAATTGTGGTAATCATTTCATTATTATAGCAAATTCATTTTATTCATAAATAGTTTCTTGAAAATTACACAAATTTTTAAAATTTTAAAGATTTTATTTAAGGAAGTGTTCCTGTTGTATTTTTTATATTTGCTGCTTTATTTTCATCACCCTATGCAGTTTTGTGTGATTATTCTTGTTTATATTCAGAATTTTTCTCTTTTCTTCTCAGTTCAATGTGTCAAAATACACTTTAAAAAAAAAAAAAAATTAATAACGTATTGCTTGTTAAATTTTCAAAATAGATTAAAAAAGAGAATAGAATAGGTTTTGGACCTAATTAGAGTCATTACTTTTATCATGCTAGTTCTCACTAGGTGAATATAAATTTTGTGTAATGTATGACGAAGTCCATGTCAATACTTGCAAAAATATATTGTAAAAAGTATTTTTTTTCTTATTAATCTGATATTTGAAAAGCTATATTAAGTATACATACCAAATATGTCATATTTTACTGAATTGATCTTGCACTAAAACTTTATTAAGCAATGCTTTTAAAACAAGTACTTGTGTGGATATGTATGCACTAATTTATTGTTAGAGGTTTTGCTGTCGATCCTAATTACAGTTTATGTTAAAAATATTGATTATTATTGCTCATTTCTTCCTGACAAAGTTCACAAGGATTTTTCGAATGACGTATGGAACAATAATTAAATTCAGAGACTATTTTTACTTCCCCTGTTAAGATAAACTGGAAGCGGAACGAAAAGTCGGGTTCCAGTTTCCCCCCGGAGCGCCACAATGAGACAACGAGTCATTAATAGCAGCGAAATGGATCGGATTCCCGTCTGTGAGCAGAATTAGATCATTTCAGCCGTAGAATGACGGCGACGTGAATGTTTACAACAACAATATGTTCAGTTCGGCCTCTTAAAGATTTCACAAAAAGAGACCGAAGAAGAAGAAATGGATTCAGATCACAGGCTGCTGGATCTGAACCGAAGACCCCAAACAACCCGAGACGGAGCAGGTCTGAACACCTTCTGCAGTAACAGATTGGATGAAACTGGTTCAAACGCGATTTGTAGGTTATTGTGTTTATTTATAGATTATTATGGAGGTGAATAAATAGTGGAGTGAAAGTCAGCAGACAGAAATAGAGAAATCCTTCACTGTTTGGAAACTACTCTTTTACTTGAGTACAATGTTTGGGTACTTTACCCATCTCTTCCGGGTATTAAAACAGGATAAAATAAATGGTAATAAAAAAAAAAACGTAAATACTTATTGAGTTTGTTGGCAGCAGAGATGGTTAGAATCCAACAGCTGCTGGAAAGAAGCACTAAATGCATATAGATGGTGCTGTTGTGGAGAAAATATTCGGTTTGTTGTTAAACTTAGAATATTAATATGGTTCAAAACATCAGGTTTCACTCCACAGGGCAGTTTGCTTCTCTTGTAGTTTTTGTTTCGCTGAGGAATTGAATTATGCAGCTTAAGGAGGCTGAATATTTATTTCAAATTTTCTGAGAGTCGTGTGAAAAAAATTGTGAAACTGGCAAAAATTATATAACTTCAGAAAGATTTGAGCTTGTTGGCCATTTCTTGCTGCTAATGTTTATATCCAGGCTGTGATTGTGTCTGACCTGAGCTGTTGCGTAACCTCCTAGTCACAGGCAGCGGCCACTATCGAATGAATAAAACAGAGATTTGAAGATTATAGATGGAAAACTAATTCGAACTACATTAAAGATGCGATTAGTGACGTTATTTTAGCCAGAATCCTTCTGTCTCCCCCTGCACTGGGTCAAGCACACAGCTGACCTTCCTGATGAGCTTGTCATTGTAGAAATGATTACCTGTATTTTATTCCTCTAGATCAGGAATGTTAAACTTATTTTATTTCAAGTCACATTAACATTATGAATTTCCTCAAAGAGTTGATTGTGGCAGAAAGCAATAATAAAACTGCCCATTAATAAAGCTCTAACAATGCAAAAACACAAACTCTTACCAAGTGTTTTTAGTCTAATTTATAATGAAAATCTCTTGGTACACTTGAAATAATACAAAAATAATTTACAAATAACGTTTTAGCAGGAAATATGAGCTTGCTTTAAGTCAGCAGAGTATTAGTTCCACTGGTTGATTATTTAAAAATATTTCCTCCTAGTTATAAGTTAATTTATCTTCCAATGGAACAAATACTTTGTTATCTATACTAAGAAATTATTTACTTAAAGCCAGCCTCTATATCTTGCTGAAAAGTTACTTTTAAGTTAAGTTTGCCTTATTTCACTTGGCAAGATTTTATGTTTTTGCAGTGAAAACATTAAAGTTCTTTCTGCGATTGATTAGCATTTCTTAAAATGTCACAATTTTTGACATCTTTTCACATTAGTAATTTGGTTCTATACAAAATACTACCTAAGCACAAAACTTTTATCTTAATGTTCAATTTATGTGACTTTTTAGAGTCTGGAGGGCCATATAAATACTTATGGCGGGCAGGATTTGGCCCATGGGCCTTCAGTTTGACACCTGTGATCAAGATGGAGGAGTTGTATTCTGCAGCTGCATTCCTTGTAATAATCCGTCCCTCCTGGGTGTTTTTTGTGTTTGTTGCTGCCTAAAATTACTGATTTTGTGGCATCTTTTTAAAAATGTTGCAGTCAAATTCGCAGTTTTTTTTAAAAAGATTTATTTTTATAAATAAACCTTAAAAAAATCTTCAGTCTTACAAAAGTGTTAAAATTGATGCAGATAACTTTCCGCGTGAAAAAAGACAAGATCTTATAAATAGTAAATATTTTAATGAAAACAATTCTCTAGTACCTTTTTAAGATAACACCACTAATACAGATAAAATCATGTCCCGAGGAGGGGTCAAAGGTCAAGAGAAGAATTCCATAATGATTATTCAATTAAAATGAACTGTTGATACAATATAAGCAAATTGTATAAGCAAACTATTTTTGCAGCAACTACAGAAACAGCAAATGTTACAGTTTGGCGTCACACATACTTTCACCTTGCAGGTTCGGCTTTTAAAAGACGTCATAAAATAGGAAGTTAAATAATAAAGATTCTAAATGTTTTCCAAAAAATTTATCAAAGCCCCACTCCGTTCAATACATGCATAGCTCAATAGATTAAAATATGAGTCAACTGTATGGATAGTAATTAAATCGAAAATTTAAAATTCACATTTGTAATCTGTAGATCACACAGCTTCCTGTAACATTGTTCCTTTGTTTGTTTGCCTGGCCAGATAGTCGGCAGCAGAATTTCACAGATCATCAGGATGGGAGCTTTAATGTGAAGCAGGAGAAACAAGAAATTGTTCAGATTAAAGAAGAAAGAGATGAACTGAAACCGCTGCAGATGACAGACGGCAAGAAGAAGCAGGAACTTCTGAATGTAACTGAGAACCAGGTGGCACTACAACATCAAGGGATAAAGGAAGAAAAGGTGGAACTACAAGTTGTACAGGTCAAAAAGGAACACAAGGTGGAACAAGAAGCCCTGCACAGATCGCAGAACCATGTGGAGCGAAAGAATCAACACATGAAACCAGAACCAGAGGAACTGGAAATCTTGCAGGTGAAAGTGGAAGAGGTGGAAATATGTATTGGTCAGGATGAGGAGAAGGTTTCACTGAAGCTGGAGGCTAATTCCTTTGAGGAAAGAGACTATGTTGAGCCAGAACCAATCATGAATGGACCCGACTCCCAGGACTCTCCAGAAGCTGAGAACCAAAACCAGGAAGGGAGCAATCCTGAAGACTCCGACTCAAGCCGGGATGAGAACCTGTATTCCTGTGACGTTTGTGATAAATATTTCACACTCAGGAGTTACTTAAATGATCACATGAGAACTCACACAGGTGAGAAGGCGTTCACGTGTCTGACCTGTGGAAAAACGTTCACTCAGAGATGTAACCTGACCCGTCACATGAGAGCTCACACGGGCGAGCGACCTTATCCATGTGAAGTGTGCGGTAAAGGTTTCAACGACAGCGGGGATTTAACTCGTCACATGAGAACACACACTGGTGAGAAACCTTTCTCGTGTGTGACCTGTGGGAAGGGTTTTCCGGAGATCAGCCTCACTGCTCACATGAGAATACATACGGGTGAGAAGCCTTACCCATGTCTGTCATGTGGGAAAAGCTTCACTCAAAGCAGCGCCTTAACCGTCCACATGAAACCCACACGGGTGAAAACCCCCGTGTGGGAAACGCTTCTCCCGGAGCTGCCACCTAAACGTCCACATGATCACTCACACAGGCGAGACATTCCCGTGTCTCACCTGCGGGAAACATTTCACCCACAACAGTGCCTTAAATGTCCACATGAGGATTCACACAGGTGAGAAGCCGTATCCATGTGGGCTTTGCGGTAAGTCCTTCTCTCGGAGTAGCCTACTGACTGTTCACATGAGAACGCATTCAGGAGAGAAACCCTATCCATGCGAAGTGTGTGGGAAGTACTTCTCACGGGCAGCCACCTCACAGATCACAGAACCCGGGGGAGAAGCCTTTCTCCTGTCAGACCTGTGGAAAGTGTTTCAGTGGCAGGCATAGTTTGAAGTTTCACATGGGGACTCACACACGAGAAAATGTTTAACCTGAGAAATCATATAGTCTGTAGTTCATTAAGCTGCACTTCTTGGGCACTTGTGTAAATAATTGATCTTGAAAGTTTAAAAAAAGAGTAAAACTTTCAGTTAATTCAAAAGTAAATAATATAACAAATCTTATATTTATAACCTGTTATTTTACCTTTTAAACATTTAAAAAGAAATATATGTATATTTATAGCAAATATATCCACTATATATTTTACTTTCTATTAAGGTTTTATTTTTTTAAGTGTGATTATTTAACGTTGGATAGCATGTTATTTGTAGAACAGAGGTGAGTGACACAGCTAACTGAAGAGTTAGCTGTGCTAACACTGTAGCACTTATCATAAACATTTCTGTTAACACTAAAGGACTAGATCAACACTGTATTTAGTCAGAGCTAATGCTAGAACACTAAATTCAATCATGTTGATACCTACCATGTGTTAATGTCATGACATGGAGTATGTCGCCCTATACAAGGTGAAATCTGTCGCTACTCCCCTACCTGTTCGGTGGCACTTAGAACAGACATTCCTTCTCATGATTTCAGTTTTATAGTTGTTGAGTATTGCTAATGCAAACCCTGTTGCTGATTTTGCCTAATTGACTGGACAAAAAGCACACAGCACAACAAGAAGAGTTTAAACTGTTACTGTGGAACAGTAATGCCTTGTGGGTACAGAAAAACTTAATTTGCTTCTGCTGCATCACAGGTGGAGAACAGGATGAGAATCAATAAAAAGACTCCAAGACAGTTAATAAATGTGAATGTTTGCATGTATGGATTTAACACTTCTGGTTGTTCATGTAAGTCTTGTATTTGTCCGTAAACCTCATTTATTGCCACCTAAACCAATTAGTTCTGCTAGTAGTGGATTGGCAGGCTTTCTAAAGTCCCATCTATGTTGATTAAATACTCTTACTAAAAGAAATCATCAACTAGAACCTTTTTTATCTTGGTCCCACATTAAAATTTTGTTAGAATCTAAGAATAGAAATATTCTTTACTGTCTCACAATGGGGACATTTCTGTCCGTCTACAAATTCACAGGCTCACAGAACAATTGAATATAAAAACATAAAAACCATAATAAAGATTGAAAAATACTTTACAGTAAGGTCACAATTTCAACATAAGTACCACGCAGTTATAAAAATACTCCAGTCCAGAGGACTTTTGTAACCATAAACATTAAAGTCTAACAAAAAGGAAAAAACATCACTGTAAGAGTTGGCTTCTTATTTTCCATCTGCACAGCAGTTTTGTTAGAGTTGCATGAATTAAAGTATATGAATCACAGTTCATTAACTTAGATGTAGTCAATGTTGGCCTTTTTTTATTAAAGTAACTTAACGTTTTTCTTTCCTTTTACAAAATCTATGTCTCATTGAACATGGATTTAAAAAAAAAACATTTCATAGATTTGATTTTGCAAACAGTCTTTAACAGTTTGATCAAAATAACAATGTTCCAGTTGTGAACGTAACAGTTTTTAAATTTTTTTTAGAAACTTTTCCAAGTGATATTAATCTGAGCGAATAATCCATCCATCTCTCCTTTCAACCGCCTCCTTTACTAAATTTTTAAACCCAAACCATGCTAGAAAACCATTACTAGAGAAACACTCGATTTCTGCAGGGAAGTCATGCCAGACTGAAGAACGCTAACAACAGCCTGGAGAAATACTCTGCTGACTAGAAGCACGCCCTTTGGTCGGACGAGATAAAATTAAATCTCACCGGCCATAAATGCATAAATCCATAAATGCAGCTACACATCACAATATGTGCAATGCAGGATTCCTTTCGTCAGTAATAAGAGACCATTAGGAGAAAGAGATGTATACAAACATAGCTGAAGAACAACACCTCAGTGAATCCAATCTGCCTCCATTTATGTTACTTATTAAATTTAAGATGGTAGAAAGGCTCCATGCTGTCAAAAATCTTCCCCCATATAAACACCATTTGTGAAGGAGTAAAACTTACACACTCTGCCACTTTTTCATCGTGTCCCATTCTAACAGAATTCTGGTCTTCAATTTTTTAAGCTTATTCAGGAGTTTTTAGAGTTACCGTTCACCCATTTCTCTCTTTGGTGCATCAAAAAACAATGTTTCTCTCACAAAGCTGCCATTTAACTGCATGTCCTGCTCCTCCCTTCTAACATCGGCTCGTTCTCTTGAACTAGAAAATTGATGACATCTGTCATGTTTTTTTTTAAATGAAAGAATTAGATATACTCTGACTTAACATGGCGCCCTCTGCATTAGGTGTTATTTGTTTTTTGGATAGTCACTGTATAACCCCATGGGGGCTTTTTGATGTTTTTGCCCCATGTGCTGTTTTTAGTGTTTATTCTCTGTGTAAAGTTGAATAAATGTATATTGACAAAATTTTTTTGGTTTTTGCCCACTTCAAAACATTTCAGTATCATTTAGTTGTGTTTACTATCTTCTGCTCTTTAAGTTAAATAAATTTAGCCAGTTTTAAATTTTGTTAAAGATAAACTTACAGGAGTTAGGTGTGTTAACATTTTATTAATTTTGTCAAACGTCCAAGAGTTTAATAGACTAGAGTTTTTAGGTTCACTGAAAGAAGAAAAAGACAGGAGTGGGCAATATTTCCCAGAATGCTTAGTGGCATGTTAAAACATTGATCTGACCCTTGTGTTGTATTAATGTTTACTTTAATGTCCTGTTCACACTAAATGTTTCTGGGCAAAATTCATTGTTATATTTGATAAAATGAATTTTCTGATCAGAAATTTTGTTCATGGAATTTGACACAAAAATTTAAATCCTCCTAAAGCAAAAATAAGTATTTATTTTAACTTGATTGCAGCATTAAGTTAAAACTCACAATTCAAATGTAATGTATTTAGACAACTTTTCTCTTGTTGTAAAATCAACTTCATAAACTCTAATTTCTGAGTTAAAACCAAAACAATTGTCTTGCTGATTTAAATTTAATGTTTAAGTTAAATTGCCTTCAAATGTTGCCATGTAACCATGGCAACATGGTGGTGTTTTTACAACTGCAAGCAGCTGATTAGCATCTCAAAAGCTCAAAGAAAGTGATTCAAATAGGAGCTGCAAAAGCAAACCTGGTGGGTTAGAAACTGTTTTCCAACAACTGATTGTGTTATGAAGGACACGTTACTTTAGAATATCGTCTCTGCTGCCTGAATATTGAGCTGTTAGCAAGTTAAAGCCTTCAGTCAGAGGCCTCTTCAGAGTCCTTGCAAGACAGCATCACCATCAACAGCAACTCTTTAAAGATACTTGAATGATAAAATGGTCCTTGACTAATCTTGTGGAAAATTCAGGTATCCTGTGGCATCCATAAAAGTTACCCATTCCCAGATCAAATGGTCAAAATTCACATCATAAAAAGATAAGAAAGACGGTATGGTGACCATAGTGCAGAAAGTGTCTTTATCTTTGTCGGTGTAAACACTCACAAGGCGCAGTGACTATCTTAGAGACAGAAAATATTAGAAGCACCATTTACTTATATTAGAATCAAAGTTTTTAGAGTCAGACAGTTTCTGATTTTAGATTTTCAAAAAATGTTTATCAAATGTGTTAAAAAATATAATCTACAGAAATCCAAAAAATCCTCACCAAAGCTGATGGTTAGTGCTGAAACAAACAGGCTGTTTGTGATAATAAGCCAAAACTGCAATATTGCACTTCACAATTTTACAAAAACATTTAGCTTTATTTAATCAATTTCCAGTATTGTTATTTTCAAGTTCAAATGTAAGCGGAACTGAAGTTAGATCACAGTTTCTCCCAGAGCGTCATAGGGAGAAGCACGGCAGATCCAAACAGAGCCTGACAGCGTTAGCTTTGCTTCTGAGACTGACAGGAGACTCCATCTGTTCTTTTCGGCAGAGCATTTCACTGTCTGCAGTAAAAAATGTCTTCGGCTCAGCCTCACAGAGCGCTAAGAAAGAAGCATGAAACTCCCGCCGAAGAAACATTTCCTGAGTTTAAAGAAATCATCGTCAAGTCTGAAGAGGAGGTCGATGGTAAGCTCAGACTGCTGGACTTCACACCGATAGATGTGGAAAAAACTCAGCGGCGCTAATTTATTTGTGCTGTTGGGAGGATTTGAGCTCATATGATGGGTTTAGTTTAAAGTCGACATTTCTACAGCTTCATTTAACCAGGTAATTGCGACTTCGGGCCCATTCGTCGCGGTCAAGCCAGCCCCCATTCCCAGAAAATACGGCGAAGCCCACAAACGAGCCAGACGCCACATTGGCTTCGTTGTCCAGTAGACACGAAACGTCATCGCGTCCGCCATATTGAGAGTGGCAAGGGTACCGTTATAATTGATGCAAGCATCCTTGGAAAGTACATTTTTCTGTTATTGTTTTCAAAGAAACGCTCACGTTTACGTTCAAGTCATTTTGTTAAACCATTTCAAACACAAAAATGTATAAATTCTTCCCCTAGTAATGATTATTTAGACAAAGTTAACACCATCTTCAGTTTAAGATACAACCTTTTGGCTAAAATTCAGTTAACAAATTAATACGCAAAAAATTGACAATAGAAAATAGAATTAAAAGAAATTCAAATATACACATTAAGATGCAATATACAATTATGAAAAAATTGGTAAGAAAATGGAAAAAAGTTTACTTTTGTATTTGTGCAGTGTAGTAAAAGTAGTCTTTTTGCAAGTAGACTAGTTCTGTCTGCATTATGATAATGAAACTTCATTTATTACACCTATTCTGGCTCATAAATAGGAGGTGAATCAATCAAATATTTTTATTGTGTCAAGAATGGGTTAACTCACTCTAAGCTCGGTTTCAGTGACATCTAGTGGAGAAATTGGAGACTGTTTAAGTATATTTGGCCCAATGAGCTTTATATATAAACCCATTTTTATGATGACCTACTACTCTAAACATGTTATGTTTTTGCACAAAATTATTCTTGAATAAAGATATTTTAGTCTACTCTGTTCTGCCCATTTTGAGCTCCTTTCAGAATGAGCTGTTTTAGTGCCTCTTGTCACTAAATACAAATAAGCTTCTGCTGGCCACGTCCCCAAGCTCAACATTTACACTTGCATGTGAAAATGTTTGCAAACAGATGCACAATTATACAACCGTACATCTTAGACAAGCAGAAGTAGAGCCTCCTGCACAACCAACAAGAATGCAGCAAGTGCTTTCTGAATGATAAATCAACAACAAATACTTGTCCAGCAGAGATTGTACAGTACATACAGTGGTTTAACCAGCTGACCAAACATCCAGGATCTCACCTTGGGTTGCTAGGTTACGGGGCAGTGCCCTCTAATAGGACTTAACAATTGGGACACCAGACATCAAACAATATTAACTTATTGCCAAAAAACAACCGAGTGTTGTTCTAAGCACTTAAACTGTTTCTAGAAGTAGTTGAGACCCAAATGGAAGAACAGAAATGTGAAAAATGTGAATTTTGCATTACAGGTTCCCTTTAAAGCGAAGTGGGCTTTCTTTCACTCTCATTTCTAATCTTTTCTTATTTTTTCTCATCCAGATCTGCCTCAATATTATGGCAGTAAAGACAACCAGCAGCCCTTTAGCCAGGAGAAGAAAACCAGTTTAGACGAGGAGGAACCAGAACCTCTTCTGATGAAACGGGACCAAGAGGAACAAGAGGAGCAGGTGGAGCTGGTACATCTGGAGATAAAAGAGGAAGAGGAGGAACTCTACATCAGTGAGGATCAAGAGAGCGTTATGTTGAAGCAGGAGATTAATACTTCAACAATGACTCTTTGCAATAAGGAAAAATCTGCTTCTAAACATAACCAGAAACAGGATCTTGAAGACCCTGGATCCAGAAAAGACGAAGAACCAAAACAAAACAACTTCCTGAAAACTCATACATTCAAGAATCTGTACTCCTGTAAAATTTGTGGCAAAATTTTCCCTCAAAACAGTCACTTAACGAGACACATGAGAATTCACACAGGTGAGAAGCCGTTTTCCTGCGTCACCTGTGGAAAATCCTTCAGTCAGAAAGGTAACTTAGCGTATCACATGAAGGGTCACACCGGCGAGAAGCCCTTCTCATGCATCACCTGTGGAAAAAGCTTCAGTTTCAAAAGTATTTTACTCATTCATTCAAGAATTCACACAGCTGAGAAGCCCTTCTCATGTCTGACGTGTGGAAAAAGCTTCACCCAAAAAAGCAGTTTGACGTATCACATGCGGGTTCACACGGGTGAGAAGCCGTTCTCCTGCATGTTCTGTGGAAAAACCTTCCGGCAAAGATCGAAATTAACTCGTCACACCAGAATCCACACTGGAGAGAAGGCGTAAAACTGAAGCATAAAGGTGCTTTTGAAACTCAACTATTCAGAATCTGGAGTGATTAATAAGTAATCACAGCTTAACTACATTTTTCTGGTGGAAAAAAAAGAATCGCACTAAAATATTAATTACACTAATGTAATGTCTTTCTGCCAAATTTGACTTCCCAGTTTAAAGGGAGGTTCAATCGGTGAACCAAACAGTGCTGATGTTTGATCTTTTTGTCTTCCTCTGCATGGACCTTCATTGACTTCAAAGCAAGTCTGACTTGTGATGTTTTTCCAGTGTATTTTTTTTTATGTGCAGACTGTTTTCATTCAAGAAGGTTTAGTTTAGAGAATGTGTTGACAAAATAATTTAAATGACTGATTTAAAAATGTCTTGGAATGAAAAAATGTCTAGGTTTTACAGAACAAATGTACTGGTTATGAGTTTTTCCTCATAATAAACATGAAATCCTGGTTGCTATTAGGGACCATTGAAGTTTAAATACATGAAAGCATATCTGACATGTTAATGTGTTTTCCTTCGTGTTCAGTGTTATGAATAGAAAAGTAATAAAACCTGGTTGATGCCGCATCATTGTTGTCTGGAGTTTTTTTAAAACAAGTTTTAAATTTAAAACTAAGTTTTAGTCTTGTCATAATGAATGTCTAAAGTTTTAAATGACAATCCGATTTTTGATTCATTGACACATAAAAGAATCTATGGTTGTGGTTAAGCTTTTAACCATAGATTGTATTTGATTGAAATGTGAAAATAGCACAGAAAAATTCTTAAGCAACAAATTATCATTTAATTTTCTCTGCAGGGACATATGAGTAATAGATTAAATATTATTGCACAATAGACTTATAAATAAAATGGCACAAAAAAGCATAAACTTGTATAACACAAGTAACAAATTAATGTGTCCATGTACAAAGAGCGTTACGGACTAGGCTCGGGAAACTGCACTAGACTGCTATTGTCAGACTTTATTCTGACAATATGTATGTTTTTGTACTTTCAAATAGGAATGATTGACCTAAAAAAAATTCCTATGTTTTGCTGCAGTTATTTTTAAGTTACTTTCATTTTTCTCAAGTGTACTAAGATATTTGAACACGAAACTAGACAAAAATACTTATTGTGTTTCTGCAGTGAACCATCATTTTTGCCCAAACCTGTTTTAGATTTTGTTGAATCACAATTCAAAAATAATGTTTTTAAGGGTTAATTTTTATTTATTACTTTTATCAGTTTTAGATAATTTTTTGTCAGTGACCACTGTTAATTGGTCACTGATTGGTACTCCAATTAATTGGTCTGTCAATACTATGTGCAGAAAATGCACAAAAATAAAACCAGAGATGCTTAAAAATAAATGTTGCTAAAAACATTAATGGATTATTGAGAAATTAGTGATAGTCATTAGTTGCAGCCATAGTTTTATAATTGTAATAATTACAGTGAAAATTTAAAAAAAAAATTTTTTCAATATCAGAGCTTCCCAAATTTTGTATATCTTCCAATATCTATGGTAGATGAGTTTTTCACTGACCAACATTTCTATGACCAGGAGAGGAACAATAGTGCAATCCAGGAGGAACCAGAACTGGAACATCTGCAGATGAAACAGGAGCAAGCAGAACTTCATCATCTACTGATAAAAGACCAAAAAGAACCAGACTACACATATATATATATATATATATATATATATATATATATATATATATATATATATATATATATATATATATATATATATATATATATATATATATATTGTTGTTGCCGCTACACCCCCCTTTCTTCACCCTCTACTCTCTCAGTCACTACTTCCTCTTCTGAGAGGGGAGATGTGCTACCAGCTCTCCATCTAACGGGTAAATTGAGTTTCCTAAATCTGCTGGGATTTACCCTATCCAGAACTAAAGTAAACTCTGTTTAAGCTGGTTTCGAGAAAGAATTCGCCTGATTTCTACGGCCTACATCCAGATGTCCCACCCTTCTTCCCTCTGTGAATTAGCCAGACTGAGCAGCATACAGCCAACTAGTTCCACAGAGCACATCTGTTAACGGTCGCTTCTTCTCTGTTTTGCAACTTGCACTTGTTACTGAATCAGGTTGGTTTTAGTGACTCGGGCGAGTCCCAAGGATGTTGTTTTAAATTTGGGCTAAAGCAACCTATAAAACATTTCCTACTTTTCTTCCCCAGAATCAAACATCATAGCTATTTTACTACCATCAAAGAACTTTGAGGTGACTCATTAATTGAATGTCCACAACATCTTTTAGATTTTCTCAATGCTAAATATTTATTAGTAAAGCAATTTTGCAAGGATCAGTACAGCTTAATTCAGTAGCAGAAATAATCATATAAGTAAAATCAATAATCTAGCCTATCTTTCCCTAACGCTGATACTAAGAACTAAAAAGGGAACCTTTGAGAGAGACGGACGGAGTTTGGTGTTTCCAACCCCAGAACTGGTCTGATGATGAAGAAGGTGTTGCCGCAGGGGGAGGAGGATGATCGATGAAGGCAGGGGTCTCTGTTGGTCTGATGAGCTGTCATCTCTGCCGGGATGGTGAAGTCACACAGGACTTGGGTCTTTATCTTTGTCTTTGTCTTTATCTTTGTCTTTGTCTTCATCCTTTCCTTGGTCTTCATCTTTGTCTTTGGGGTCTGAACCCAGCCGATGAGAGAAGTGCGATTTGAAGCCACATGTTGCGGGGCTGATGGGTTGGTCCCCATGCGCAGACAGTCTTCGGCTCTGTGGCCCCGGCTCTTCTTCAACTGCAGAGTTCTTTGTCCATCTCGGTCTTGACTCGAAGCTGCCTGGAGGATCCAACCAAAGATTCCTCTTTTGCTCTCCCCTTATATAGGGTTTATACCCGCTTTCGGTGCATTTTCATTGGCTAACACTGTTGCTGTGCTTTTATTGGGTAACTTGTTTGGACAGATGAAATCATCTCCATCACTGTCTTGGAGACATCTTGTCCTGATGTCTTGGCTAATGTCTTAGGGTTGCTCAACGTTCCTCCCATGTCCTTCTATGCCCAAATAAGGCCTTGATCATCTCTGCTTTCCGTTAGTCCCCATTCTACCCCTAACCTTTCCCCTACTTATCCACCTCCAACACATCATCAGTGATCTTTAATAGCAGTTACATGTTTTACACCATTTCAAGTTCAATGTTAGAATCGCATTCATAACCCTTTTAGTTTCTCTGATTTAGCAGTCATTTATAATTTTATGATAACCACAACTTTTATTATTATTTGATACCAAAGTTAGTTACTTGTTTTACTTGTAAGTTTTCTCACGAATGTAAGTAAGTATTGTCATAAGTAACCCAATATTAATATAAGTACTTTACTTTAAATCCTATCTAATTACTCAAAATGTTTAGATTTCATCCTTTAAAACTTTTATGCTTTTAAACAAGGACTGGTCTCAGCTATTTTTTATACAGCTGCAAGCTGGAACCTTACTTCCTCTTTTTTCCAGGAAACCTGCTCTTCCTGACTCATCTCTCTCTCTGACTATGATTTCTTATGATTAGGTAGAAAAAATAAGTTTAATTAAAGCAAAGTTTGCAGGAGACAAAAACAACACACACAACCAGGTTTATTTTATTGCAGTCTGGGTCAACTGTTGGGTCTAGATGTGATTTGTGTGACTTATTTTAAAGGTAACTTTATTTATTGTTACTGTTAACTAAAATCTCCAGCATGGGGAAGTGGGATGATCTCGGATTTTCTTGACACCCCCTCCTCGAGGTCAGACCTTTCACATGCTGGGAGTCCAACACCCTCCTGCAGTTCTGCGTCCTCATTCCCTGGATGAAGAAGAGGTTCATCTGGGATGCTGGGATGTGAAGATGCAGATTCTTCATCCTCAGTTGTCACAAAGGTCTCAGTAAAGTCATCAAAACTCCACTTCTCTTGACACCCCCTCCTTGGAGTTTTAATTTTCCCCCATGAAGTGATGAATGTCGAAGAGAACTTGGACCGCTCCGATTCTTCTACAGGAACATAAATCCTCAGCTGGATGAACTGTTGGTTCTTCTTTAGGGAAGGGAAGATGGGCTAAGGCAGAAGACCTCAAAAAAAAAAAAAACTCTGGATGTTCAGCATTTCAAAGCAAAAAGCAGAAGCAGTATAATGCTTTTTCCGTAATCATAATCCTTTTCCGTAGCTGGGGTCGTTAAGGGGTACTGGAGTTGTCCGAGGCATCAGGAAGTGTCCAATGTTAAAACTGCAGTCCTTGGGTCCCTTCATCAAAACCTACAGCTTTGAATATCCAGGACAGGTGCTCTGGATATCAGGATGAAACAGTTGCTAGGTCCTGGGAGGAAAGTGTCGACCCTTCCCCTTTCCAGGTTAAAGGTTGACGAAAAAAAACAAAACTCAAAAACAAAACAGTTCTCTCTTTGGATGCTTTCCATCGTATGGGACACAGTTAAGTCCTCAGGTTGATCTTAGACATTGTGGCTTGTAAAAAAAATCTTCTGATGCCAGGCATTGAGGAGTGAATTCAGCTTGTGTTTGGTTTGATAACACATATACACTGTAAAACATCTGAGCCATCTACAATTGTTTCACAGTGTACAGATGGCATCTTCTTTTCTTTCTTTCTTAAAAAAACAAAAAGATTTCTATCCATACCTTCCAGGTTTTGGCTCTGACTTGAATGACTTGTTACAGGATTGATCTTGGTGATTTTCTATGAAGCCACTTTTCCCTCATGACTTCAGCCCCTTTTCCGGTTTGATCCATCCGGTTGTGGCAGGAGTTCTTCTTTAGCATCGTCCAATTTCTTCAGGGCCCTCCTGAATAGCCTTGAAGTTGTTCTTCGAACGGCAACCATCCTGTAATAGTGGCCAGTCTACTGTAGGATGGCATGTTGCTTGATTCACTGGCCATCTTCTTGTAATGTTCTGGTTCGCTTTAGCTAAGAGCGTGAGCAATGCTTCCTCATGGACCCCTTTCAACATCAGTAGTACTGTGTTACAGTTCAGTACTTGCTTTACAAAATCTTGGCCGGTGATTCTCAGCTTGATCACCGTAGCTGCAGGCTTGAGATTTAATCCAAACTCTCTGCCTTGTCTTTAATGACACTTTAGCTGCAACTTCCCCTTTTCCTTCTCGGGGCAAAAAGGAGAAGTGTCTTCGTCTCCCCTGCTTTCTGTGACATGAACGGAGCTCCTAGCAGGGGAAGACCTGCACTGTGTCCATCAGCACCAAGAGGTACTTCTCACCTCTCTTTCCTGTTATCCCCCATTGGCTCTGCTACATCCATGCAGGCTGGACTCCAGGGGACTGTGCTCTTGATGAACAACCTTTCCATCTGTTGCTCTGCGTGCCCTGCGTACCAACCACATACCTAACAGTCCCACAGCTGCATCAGATGGGCTAAAGGGACATCCAGAAGCTTGCTCAGTTCTTCACGGCTGCGTAGCACGCCTGCATATCCGAGTGCCTTATGCACGCACCGTACTACTTCACTAGGACCACCCTTCCTTAGGTGTTTATTTTGTCCCACCTCGACTCCCGCAGAGACAATCTCTTGGTTGCATGATGCGATTTTCATCCTTGCCCCTCCGTAGGGCTTCTTTTCAAGTGTGCGCCCTGTCGCTGCACCTCGAGTTTCAGGCTGAGCCTCAGTTCAGTTCTGCTTTCTTCTTCCATAAGTTGTGATGAGCTACTTGTTTTCCTCTTGCGCTGTCAAAGTGCTTTTCTTGGGTACATGTGGCCTTGACTCCGTGTGATGACTTTACCCGGCTTTTTGTGTTGATGTCAGATGCTGGTGTTCGTTCCTCTGTTGGTGGAGATCTACTCGACGGCTGTAGTGGAGGATGGTGTTCGTTCCTCTGTTGCTGGAGGTCTAGTCGACGGCTGTAGTGGAGGATGGTGTTCGTCCTCGTCATTGTCAGCTGATGATACTTTTCTTTGTTTCTTGTGCATGCTTGCAGGCTGGTCTTTTTCTTGTCAGCAACACATCACAAAACACTCCAGCAAGAGTGAGCCAGGATTTCTTTTTCAGGCGTTGAAGTCTCAGTTCCTCATTCTTGGAACCAACTTCCCACTTGCTTCAGGTCGTGATTCACCGCAGCTGTGCAGAAAGCTGATGCAGTTCTGTTGAGTTCTCTTCATTTTCAAAGGGATCTGGGCGGCCGGCTTCCTCCGGTTCAGATTCTCCTCCCCGAAGTGATCATCTATCACTCCGTCTCTCTGTCGGTTCGAGTTGTCCTTTTGCAAAGCCCCCTTTAGCGCCTCAGGTGGGGATGCAAAATAGACGACTATGCTGCTAGCTTCACTGTCTGGATCTGGTCACTTATCCTCAGTAAAAGCACTACCTCACCTGCACGCTGTACAGTTACTGCGAGGGTGGTGACTGCGGTCGTCTCTCGGACAGTCACCGATAAGCCTACTCTCTTAGGATTATCACACTAAGTGTGCTATTCAGAATCACACTTCTGTTTTTACACACCTAAAAACAAGGACCCTCCTACTATTATTTGGAATCGTCCCCGTTTGCTACAGGTTCCTGTTCACTTCAAGTCCCTGTTCGGGCGCCACTTGTTGTTGCCGCTACCCCCCCCCCCCCCCTTTCTTCACCCTCTACTCTCTCAGTCACTACTTCCTCTTCTGAGAGGGGAGATGTGCTACCAGCTCTCCATCTAACGGGTAAATTGAGTTTCCTAAATCTGCTGGGATTTACCCTATCCAGAACTAAAGTAAACTCTGTTTAAGCTGGTTTCGAGAAAGAATTCGCCTGATTTCTACGGCCTACATCCAGATGTCCCACCCTTCTTCCCTCTGTGAATTAGCCAGACTGAGCAGCATACAGCCAACTAGTTCCACAGAGCACATCTGTTAACGGTCGCTTCTTCTCTGTTTTGCAACTTGCACTTGTTACTGAATCAGGTTGGTTTTAGTGACTCGGGCGAGTCCCAAGGATGTTGTTTTTAAATTTGGGCTAAAGCAACCTATAAAACATTTCCTACTTTTCTTCCCCAGAATCAAACATCATAGCTATTTTACTACCATCAAAGAACTTTGAGGTGACTCATTAATTGAATGTCCACAACATCTTTTAGATTTTCTCAATGCTAAATATTTATTAGTAAAGCAATTTTGCAAGGATCAGTACAGCTTAATTCAGTAGCAGAAATAATCATATAAGTAAAATCAATAATCTAGCCTATCTTTCCCTAACGCTGATACTAAGAACTAAAAAGGGAACCTTTGAGAGAGACGGACGGAGTTTGGTGTTTCCAACCCCAGAACTGGTCTGATGATGAAGAAGGTGTTGCCGCAGGGAGGAGGAGGATGATCGATGAAGGCAGGGGTCTCTGTTGGTCTGATGAGCTGTCATCTCTGCCGGGATGGTGAAGTCACACAGGACTTGGGTCTTTATCTTTGTCTTTGTCTTTATCTTTGTCTTTGTCTTCATCCTTTCCTTGGTCTTCATCTTTGTCTTTGGGGTCTGAACCCAGCCGATGAGAGAAGTGCGATTTGAAGCCACATGTTGCGGGGCTGATGGGTTGGTCCCCATGCGCAGACAGTCTTCGGCTCTGTGGCCCCGGCTCTTCTTCAACTGCAGAGTTCTTTGTCCATCTCGGTCTTGACTCGAAGCTGCCTGGAGGATCCAACCAAAGATTCCTCTTTTGCTCTCCCCTTATATAGGGTTTATACCCGCTTTCGGTGCATTTTCATTGGCTAACACTGTTGCTGTGCTTTTATTGGGTAACTTGTTTGGACAGATGAAATCATCTCCATCACTGTCTTGGAGACATCTTGTCCTGATGTCTTGGCTAATGTCTTAGGGTTGCTCAACGTTCCTCCCATGTCCTTCTATGCCCAAATAAGGCCTTGATCATCTCTGCTTTCCGTTAGTCCCCATTCTACCCCTAACCTTTCCCCTACTTATCCACCTCCAACACATCATCAGTGATCTTTAATAGCAGTTACATGTTTTACACCATTTCAAGTTCAATGTTAGAATCGCATTCATAACCCTTTTAGTTTCTCTGATTTAGCAGTCATTTATAATTTTATGATAACCACAACTTTTATTATTATTTGATACCAAAGTTAGTTACTTGTTTTACTTGTAAGTTTTCTCACGAATGTAAGTAAGTATTGTCATAAGTAACCCAATATTAATATAAGTACTTTACTTTAAATCCTATCTAATTACTCAAAATGTTTAGATTTCATCCTTTAAAACTTTTATGCTTTTAAACAAGGACTGGTCTCAGCTATTTTTATACAGCTGCAAGCTGGAACCTTACTTCCTCTTTTTTCCAGGAAACCTGCTCTTCCTGACTCATCTCTCTCTCTGACTATGATTTCTTATGATTAGGTAGAAAAAATAAGTTTAATTAAAGCAAAGTTTGCAGGAGACAAAAACAACACACACAACCAGGTTTATTTTATTGCAGTCTGGGTCAACTGTTGGGTCTAGATGTGATTTGTGTGACTTATTTTAAAGGTAACTTTATTTATTGTTACTGTTAACTAAAATCTCCAGCATGGGGAAGTGGGATGATCTCGGATTTTCTTGACAATATATATATATATATAATTTTAGCATTATATATATATATATATATATATATATATATATTATGCTAAATATATATATATATATATAATATATTTTAGCATATGCTAAAATATGCTAAAATACAAAAAGAAGACCATCATCATGGTAAACTGACTTTATTACATGGTTTCACTGACAGTCACTTTCATAACAGAAATTGAATTTATGTCAAAATATTTTCAAACATCCTGAAAACTAAAAACCTTCTCAAACTCTGTAACTGATGAAAAATACGTAGTTAGAATAACAATTTTGTTTAGCTTTAACAAGTATGTCAGTAAAGATATTTCAACAAAAAACTGAAAATATCTCAGTCATCCTTCCAAAATCGGAACTCCTTTATAAAAAGTAAAATTTGCATAATTTTAAGTATTTTAATTACAACTTTTTTAATGACACTGTATATACAGAATTAAAGTGTAAGTTACTTGTTCACTTTAAAACTTATCACCTTTGTGATTCCTCGTGTGAACAAGTAAACTTTTTGGTAGACAGACTTTTTCCACAGATCCCACATGAGAAAGGTTTCTCACCAGTATGAGTCCTGAGGTGATAAGAAGTTAAACTATCTTTGGTAGACAGACTTTTTCCACAGATCCCACATGAGAAAGGTTTCTCACCAGTATGAGTCCTGAGGTGAGAAGTTAAACTCCTTCTTTCACTAAAGCGCATTCCACAAGTCACACATATGAAAGGCTTTTCACCTGTGTGACCTTTCATGTGAGTAGTTAAATGACCTTTTTGAGTGAAACTTTTTCCACAAATCATACACGTATAAGGCTTCTCTCCTGTGTGACTTCTCATATGGGAAGTTAAATAAGACCTGCTTCTGAAGCTTTTTTGGCAGGTCACACATGTGAAAGACTTCTCTTCTGTGTGAGTTTTCATGTGAGTAGTTAGATTAGTTTTATAAATGAATTTTTTTTCACAACTCTTACATGAGAATGGCCTCTCCCCTGTATGAATTCTCATGTGACAAGTTAAATCCCTTCTTTCCCTAAAACTCTTTCTGCACATTAAACATGGGAACGGCTTCTCACGTGTGTGACTTTTCATGTGAGTACCCAAATGACCTTTGCGAGTGAAACATTTTCCACATGCAGTACATGTAAAAGGCTTCTCGCCAGTATGAATCCTCACATGTACTGTCAAGTGACTGTTTCGAGAAAAGACTTTGCCACAAATTTTACAGGAATATAAATTTAGGTCCCTGTGAGTTTTCTTGTGGGTATTTTGTTTTAAACCCTCAGAAGTGCCTTTCTGTCCTTTGGTTTTCTGACATCTCTTGTTTTGTTTCTGTTCTTTCTCTCTCTTTTCTTCTGGGTCTTCAGATTTGCTTCCTTCTTGGTTCTCAACTTCAGGAGAACCATGAGAGACGAGGTGGTTCCTGTTGGATTCTGTTTCATTGTTGATTATTTGCACATTAAGAGGAGTCACCAAAATATCTCCAGTCTCATGTTTCATCACAAACTGCTCTTCAGATTGAGTGATGCAGAGTTGATCCTCTTCGTCTTTAAACTGCTGATGTTCTGGTTCCTGTTTCATCTGTAGATGTTCTGAATTTTCTCGTTCCTGTTTCATCTGTAGATGTTCCAGTTCCTCTTGCTCGCATTTTATCAGTAGATGTTCTGGTTCTTTTTGTTCCTGCTTCATTTCCACAGATTCAAGCTTTTCTTCATTTAAAGTCAAGTTCTCATCCCGTGTGTCGAGTTCAGTAATCACTCCAGATTCAGTGAGTTCATTCACACAGTGTTGTGAGAGATCTGGACAAAAAAGACAACACAAGCTTAGAAATTTCAGTAAAATATAAACTTCAGCAAATATGTTTACTCTTAATACTTTAAGCATTTTTAAAAGCAAGTACTCACTTTGACTCCAGATAAAATGTGGATGCATTTTTTTTTGTTTTTTTATTTCTACTAGAATACATTTTTGTAATTTTGACACTATATGACGAATAGTAAGAAGTTCAGGTCACGGTTGAAGATTTTAAGTATTTTATATCTTCAGCTCGAGCGTCTTTATCATTCCAGTCATGCAATTTGGTGTAACAGCCCTTCAAATACGATACAGAGTTCAGCGTCGGTCCCAAAGCAACTCTCTCTAACCTGTATTATCAGTAAAACGCTGGTGTTTCCTACCTATTCGGTGTAAGATGATCTGCGGAGTCCGGGAGAAATCAAGCAGTCTGCGCTGATCATCCATCTCTTCCTCCGACTGGACGATGATTTCTTTAAACTCTGTCAATGTTTCTGCAGTTCACTGCTCGCTGATTAACTCTCTGTGGGACTGAACTGAATACATTTTAACTGCAAACAGTCAAATATTTACCCCAAACACCAAACCTGTATTCAAACTGCATTCTAGCAGAAGGGAAGCTAGTGCTACTACCTGTGCTCTGTTTTCCTTTCTCGCGTGTTTCACTGTAGCTCCACGGAAGAAACTAAGACTTTTAGTTCCGCTTTAAAATTTCTGATTTCCTATAAATCTGTTCTTTTAATAAAGTGATGCTAGATAAATTAGAATATTCATTAAAAGTTGTGTTTTTCCAGTACATCAATTTACTAAGTGAAACACGCTATAAGTTAAAACACAAAGAATGATAGTTTCAACCATATACAAAAACATATTAATTATAAGAATTTTGCATACACAGCTAATGAAAACACCTTTTTAAGATTAGAATATTAAATAACTAAAAAAACATCTTTCAATACACAAATTTGAGCTACATTAGACTATGTTTAATCAAAAGATTATGTGTACTTGGAATTGAGCAAAGTTTGTACCCATGTCAACATTGCAGTTTTTAACTATTTTATAAACCAAAAACTTAACAGATGTAATTATGCTGTCTTGTTAACTATTATCTCTCGATCTAGCTGAGACATTAGTCCTCTTATCCTGGAGATGTTCTTCAGGTGAGAGAAGGCCGACTTTGTAACTGTCTCTATGTGGCTCTGAAGGTTTCAGGTCAGAAACATTCAGATTTCTGGCCAGTTTGCTTGTTTTTAGTTGCAATAACTGAAGCTGTGCATTGACTCTGGATTGTTCCTATTTAGGTCAGAAAATAATTACTTCAGTTTTGTTTCTGTTCAGCTGCAGAAAGTTTTGGCACATCCACACATTTATCTGTTCTAATTATCTGTTCAGTGATTGGATGGGTTCAGAGTCACCTGGTGACATCGTAACGTAGAAATGTGCATCATTCGCATAGTTGTAGTAGCTAATCTTATTTCCTGTTAAAACTTAAACTAGTGGAAGCATATAGATATTAAATAAGAGGGGATCCAGGATTGAACCTTGGGGATCCCCATATGTTACTTCTTTCCACTCCAATGAGAATTTACCCATTGAAACAAAGAAATTCCTTTTCTAGCTAAAATCTGAATAAAGTGAGTACTGGACCAGAGAGTGCTTCACAGCTTTCAAATTACTTTTCTTGTATGTCATGTTCAACGGTGTCAAAAGCTGCATCGAGGTCCAACAGAACTAACGCTGGTTCTTTAACAGACTGTACTTATTACTGTGACGAGGGCAGTTTCAGTACTGCGGTAAGCATGCAAACCAAACTGGAGCCATTAAAAAAAAAAAAAAAATTCATATTATCTAAAAGCATTTTTCAGGGGAGGATCTTTATTTACTAAATGAAACACAATATACAGGCCAAAACAGACATTAGAATTAAGTTTTTTATGTCTGTGGTTAAAGGCTCCCATGATGTCACAGTTTCCTTCCTGTAACACCTCATCTTAGTGTTGCTGGAATCAGCTAAAAATTGACATTTTAAAAGATTATTGTGCATCTATTTTAGTCAATGAGTCTTCAGGGTGTTGCAGTGCTCTGCACCTCCCCACAGCCATCCTGCAAAGGTAGAATGAATCCTATTTAAGAGTCAAAATGCACTATGAGATTGAAAAAAAAAAGATTATGGTGGTAAATTTACTTTATTATATAAGAAGTACAAATAGTTGTAATGACAGTCACTTTTGTAAGAGAAATGGAATCTATATCACTCGTACATTTACTAACATCCTAAAAACATCCTCAAACAAAAACTCAATGTAATGAATGAAAGACAAGAAAATAAAAATAATTTTACAATTCAAAGTAGCTTTAACAAGGATTAATGTATTTAAACTAAAAATAGTAAAATATCTGCAATATCAACATGATTTAGTCAACCTCATGCCTGTGTTGTTGAAATCTAACCATCAGCATGATTTCCTTCCTGAATCAGAAACAGAGAAAATAATGTGTGATAATTAGATTAAAATACAGTAAACATTATGAATCCCAATGGACAATTACCAGTCCATACATAAATTCTTAACATGAATCCGCTAGCAAAAAACATTCAATAATTGAACAAAAACTTTGTATAAATACAGCAAAAAGATAAACACAAGACTTTATAAGCTCTACATTCTAATTCTTAAAATTAAACCATTTATTCCTTCAAACATCCTTCAAATCCATTTTATTTAAGATTCCCAGTGATTATCTCAAATCTGGCTTTAAGGTGTGAAAATAGTAGAATGAGGGGAATTTTAAGAACTTCAGTTAGAAGTCTTTGAACTAAGCTACAATAAATCAAAGATATGATCTATATGTAATTAAAGCACAAAACACAAGTTATAGAGCACCTTGGTATCTGAAGTACACATAATGCTGTCTCACATTTGTGAGTCCTCCTGAATAGGTAAACCATTTTCATAGGTGAAACTTTTCCCACAGATCCCACATGAGAAATGCTCCACACCTGTATGACCTATAACATAACTAGCTAAATTATTTTTGTGAATGACTCCCTTTCCACAAGTCATACATGTGAAAGGCTTCTCTCCTATGTGAAGATTCATGTGTTTGACTAAATGATCTTTTCGTGTGAAACTTTTTCCACAAGTCTTGCATGTGAAAGGTTTCTCTGCCATATGAATCCTCATGTGAGAAGTTAAACGAGATGTGCTTCTAAAACTTTTTCCACAGGTTCCACATGAGAAAGGCTTCTCACCTGTATGAATTCTCACGTGAATAGTTAAATCAAATTTAATTCTAAAACTTTTTCCACAAGTCATACATGTGAAAGGCTTCTCACCTGTGTGAATTCTCATATGATTACCTAAATGATCAGTTCGAGTGAAACTTTTTCCACAAGTCATACATGTCAAAGGCTTCTCAGCCATATGAATCCTCATGTGAGAAGTTAAACGAGACGTTAAATTTTCCACAAGTTCCACATGAGAAAGGTTTCTCACCTGTATGAATTCTTGTGTGAATAGTTAGATCAGATTTGATTCTGAAGCTTTTTCCACAAGTAGTACATGTGAATGGCTTCTCTCCTGTGTGAAGTTTCATGTGTTCTTAAATTTTTCGACTGAAACTTTTCCCACAAGTTATACATGTGAAAGGCTTCTCGACCATATGAACTTTCATGTGAGAAGATAAACACGATGCGCTTCTAAAACTTTTTTTCGACAATTCACACAAGAGAAAGGCTTCTCGCCTGTATGAGTCCTCATGTGAATAGTTAAATTTCTTTTATTACTAAACTTTTTTTTCACAAGTTCTACATGTGAAAGGCTTCTCTCCAGTGTGGCTTTTCATGTGAGAAATTAAATTACCTTTTTGGGTGAAACCTTTTCCACAAGTAATACATGTGAAACACTTTTCCCCAGTATGAATCCTCACGTGTGTCATCAAGTTACCTTTTTGAGAAAAGATTTGATGACAAAATTCACAGGAATACACATTTTGGTCCACTTGAGTTTTTTTGTGCTTTTTTTGTTTTGGACCTTCAGTAGTTCCTTTTTGCCGTTTGGTTTTCTGACATCTCTTGTTTTGTTTCTGCTCTTTTTCTCTCTTTTCTCCTGGGTCTTCAGATTTGCTTCCTTCCTGATCCTGGTTCTCAACTACTGGACCCTCCGTAGTGCTTGAAAAGTGGAAGATAAGTTGGTTCCTTTTTGGTTCTGTTTCATTGTTGATTTTTTGCACATTAGAAGGAGTCACCAAAATGTCTCCAATTTCCTGTTTCAACATAAGATGCTCTTCATCCTGACTTATGCAAAGTTTATTTTCTTCTTCTTTGAACTGTTGATGCTCTGGTTCCTCTTGCTCCAGTTTTATTTGAAAAGGTGCTGGTTCCTCTTTTTCCAAAGCTGAATCCCCATCCTGGTTGCTGAACTCAGTGAAATCTTCCTCCTCTTTACACACACAATTTTGTGGGAGCTCTGGGGGGAAAAAGCAACAGCTTATAAATTAATGTATAAACAAACTTCATGTTTATCCATTGATACAACCCAAACAGGCTATATTTGATATGAATATTAAACTTAATCGATGTGGTTCTTCTGATGGGAGTGAATAGATGTGTGTTATAATACAAAAATGACATTGTTTTACAACCTTCTGCATAATTTATTTTATCTACTGTTAATCTTCACCTTTCAATTAAATTAATTTATAAAAGATCTTAATAAGGAAGACAAGGGATGACAAAATTAAATATACCATACTTGTAAATGTTCCTGTGAGGGCTAAAATATATCACGAAATTCTGAAATATTCTGGGAATGAATAAAATGACATTTAAAATAATTAAATCTACCTTTTTAAATAATTAAATTTAATTGTAAAATGTAACTTTAAGAAAAACATATCTAAAATATATTTAATCATTTCACTGTATTCATTGGAAATGTATTGATATATCACCTTTCAGCTTTACATGAAGAAAACAAAAATAAAAAAATCATCAAAATAACAGTTCCCAACTTGAGAAACCAGTTATAAACATTACATTTTGATGAGTGCCATCATTAAAATCACCATTATACATCAAATATGTTGGTCAAAGTTTATTATGGCTCTAAAGTAACTAAACAGGCGGGGTTTTAGTCTAGATAAAAAGGAACTCAGTGGTTTGTAAGTTTCTAGACGTTTGTTCCAGATTTGTAGTGCATATAAGCTGAATGCTGCTTCTTTATGTTTGGTTCTGGCGATGCAGAGCAGAACCAGGACTATAGAACAGGGTGATGTGCTCTTTCTTCCTGGTTTTAGTCAGAACACCAGCTGCAGCATTCTGAATCAGCTGCAGAAGGAGGATTGTTTTTTTTTTTTGTTTTTTTGTCAGACCTGTGAGGACAATATATAATAATCATTGCAACTAAATATAAACACATGGATGCGTCTCTAGATCTTGCTGGGACACTAACCCTTTAATTGTAGAAATGTTCTTTCAGTGGTAATAAGGCTGACTTTGTAGCCATCTTTTCTTTCGTTCAGTCAATTCTATGCACTGGGTTGATCAAACTAAGCCATGCAATGGAACTGATCCGTTTCAGGTTTTTATTGTTGTGATCTTTTAGCATTTAGTTTCATGCCCAATTCGGCTTCTGTCCCAAACAACTGTCTTTAACTTGTCTCTAATAATTAGGACGGTTCAGTGGTTCCTACCTATTCGGTGTAAGATGATCTGGGGAGTCCGCCTGCAGCCCAGCAGTCTGCGCTGATCGTCCATCTCTTCTCCGACTTGACGATGATTTTTTAAACCAATTTCAGTGAACTGCCCGCTGATTAACTCTGTCTGACGCTGAACTGAAGACATTTTTACTACAAACACTCAAATATTTACCCCAAATACCAAACGCGTCTCCAAACTACATTCTAACAGAAGGGAAGCTAACGCTGCTATTTGTCCTGGTTTTATTTCCTGTTTCATTGTAGCTCCACTGAAGAAAAAGTGAACGACTATTTATGGCACAATCGAAGATAATGCTGTTGCAATCACTCAAATATTCCTACAAAACACCAAAACCCTTAATCAAAATGCCTTCTAGCAGAAGAACAGCTATCGCTGCTATTCGCGCTGTTTTTATTTCCTGTGTGTTTCACTGTGGCTCCACGGAGGAAACTGTGAACGACGTTTAGTTCCGCTTTGAATTTTCAAACTCTCCTTTATCCGTTTCTTTTAACAGTGATATTAAATAAATTACAATGTCAGAATTTTATTTTTCAGAATCCCAATTTACTAACTGCACACTAGATAGATTAAAATACAAAATAATAATGTTTTAAAGTCTTTGCTTCGACTTACCATGTTACAATCACTCCTTACCTGCTGGTCTGTATTTGCGCCCTGACTTTGCCTTTTTTATTGTGACAATATGATTTATTTTCAATATGTGAAAAGCATCGTGAAAAAAACTTTTGTACAAAAATGAGGGATGTAACAAAAGCAGGGGTGGGAAGAGTAAGCAGAGAAAAAAGTCAATATAATCAGAAACATAAAATATTAATCCCAAAGGAGAACTCAGTGGTTGTCTACTAGCTCATGTAACCGGGTTCTGCTTCACTCCACTGTACCAGGCTGGCCCAAGTAACCCCTCGACTCTGCGTTGTGTAGTTGTTTTTAATGAAGACAAGGAGTTTCTGGGTGATCAGGCAGTTTATTTCCTTATGCTGGTCTGGGAGGCCGGCAACAAGAACACTGAAGACATGAGAGGTGAGATTGGGTTACATGGGCGATGGGCGATGAAATATGAAACATGCTTACTTTGAGTTGTACATGGAGGTGGCAGGGACTGGTAGTGAAACAGACTACAGACAATGAAACAGTATTTCCAAACCCTCGTCCCCAGTGCTCGTTGCCCTGCATGTTTTAGACGTTTCCCTGCTTTAATATGCTTGAATCAGATGATTGCAGTTCAGCAAACACCTGTCCACTGAAATCACCTGGGCTGAAGAAGGAAAAAGAAGAAGTTTTGTTGATTTTGACATTGGATGATTGTGTTTGAATATCTAGGTGTTCGCATGAGAATGGGAACATGTGATTTTGTCTCTGTGTGCCTGGTCTGTCTGTCAGGTGAGGTCTCTGGCTCCCCCTCTCTGTGATCACCTGTATATCAAGTTGGGTGAGAGGAGGGTTCCCCTATAAAAAAATTTTCTCACATTTCTTTTCTCTCCTGCTTTCTTCTCCGTCTCATTGCAAATTAATAAAATAAACCCAAAGCACTAAAAAGGACTTGAGGCTTATTCGAAGCTACAAGATTAATAAAGTATTTAGATTTCACTAATTTGACATTATTCTGATAATTAAATAAACTATCCTTTAAAATTTCAAACGAAACCTGCAATTTATCTTTTTTCCACTTCCTCTCTGCAAGTCTACATTCCCGTCTGAGCACACGAGTGGTTTCATTGAGCCATGGCTCCAGGCATTTCTTTTTTGTAGTTTTTATAGTTTTCAAGGGTGCTACCGTATTTAGAGCATTTAAGCATATGTTGGTAAAATTTAAAATAAGAGCTTCAACATCAAGATTACCATCGGTAGGGAACGTAGTATTAGCAAGGACTGCATTTAGCTGAAGAGCAGTTTCAGAATTTATAGTTCGAGAAAGTAGGACTTTAGTATTGTTTGTGTCCACAGAAGATAAAATATTAATAGAAAATAAAATGGGCAGATGATCAGAAATGCATGTCTGAAAAATTTCGGTAATATCCAAACAAAGTCCATATGATAACACCAAATCCAGAGTATGTCCCTTTAAGTGCGTTGGCGCAACCAGATTGTGTCAAATGGAATGAATCAATCAAATCCAAAAAGTCCTTCACCAGAGGTTTATCTGGACAACATACATGTATATTAAGATCACCTACAATTAAGATATGATCATATTCTAAAATAATCCATGCCAAAAATTCGGAGAATTTGTGAATAAAGTTCTTGTTGAACCTCGGCGGTCGGTAGACCACCACACACAGAATTGGTTCAGTTAATTTCACTTCAAACACTTGGAGCTCAAAACTGGAAAATGAATTTATGGATGATTGTTGACAGTGGAAACTGGATTTAAAAATTGTAGCCAGGCCTCCATCTTTGCCAGTCAATCGGGGGGTATTTATAAAAGCACAGTTCTAAGGTAGAAGTTCAGAGAACGGGAACAACTGACCTTCTTGTAGCCAAGTTTCAGTGATGAATAAAAAATCCAGATCCCGAGAAGTAAACAGGTCGTGTAATATGAAGGTCTTGTTACCTAAAGACCTAGCATTAAGCAAAGCCAAGCAGATGGTTGATGGTGTAACTGCACAAGTTGAAGACCAGACGTTGTGCAATGGCTTGAGATTTCCAAAATTCACATTCCTCCTTTGATCCTGAAACCGTCGATGATAGAAAACCTCCACCGCGTCCATTCGGGAGTTGCAGATCCCTGGAACAACGGGACGAATCCAGCGGCGTCCTACCTTCAAGGAACTAGGACACCATCCAAGTCGAGGAGAGCTGCCTCGACGGCGAAGGAGTGCCAAATAGGCTTTAATCCTCACCGCCATTCCTCCACGTTTACCACGTCTTCGACGGAAACGCCTTTCTGGAATCAGATGTGGACATCTCAGCAGCTTGTTAGGGATGTCAGTGAGGAACTGGAAGCCTCTGTCTCTCGGACCCGAACCATATCCAAACCGCAGATGCACCGCACTTCCAATGTCCAGAAGTGCCTGACGGTCGTACACAACGAAGGCACCAGAGCAACAAAAGCACAGATTTATAAATAGAGTAAAAAATGCAAAAACAACAAAACAGAGAAAGCGAGTCGGATGGCGTGCCGAACACACTGGCGCCATCACCAACATCACACACAGGAGGGTAAAACCAGTGCTGTCAGTCAACTAAAACTGAGCACTGAATTTGTTAAATGATCACATTTAACAAATTGAACAATTTTCAGCATTATAAACACAAAACCCCTCCACTTTTTAATTTTAGATTTTTAACAAAATCAATTTTATAGTGAACCTCAACATAGGACATGTATGGAAAATACTTCTACGGCTTTTCACCAGTGTGAATCATCATGTGCTGAGTTAAATGCCGTTTTTGACTAAAACTTTTTCCACAGTTCACACATGAAAACGGCTTTTCACCAGTGTGAATCATCATGTGCCGAGTTAAAACCTGTTTATGACGAAAACTTTTTCCACAGTTCACACATGAAAACGGCTTTTCACCAGTGTGAATCATCATGTGCTGAGTTAAATCCCGTTTTTGATGAAAACTTTTTCCACAGTTCACACATGAAAACAGCTTTTCACCCTTATGAATTCTGATATGATCACTGACAGCATATTGTTTTTTACAGATGACACCTGACAAAGGTTTTCTTGTTTCCTGATGTTGGTTCTCAGCTTCATCAGGCTTTTGGAAGATGTCTTGGTTCCTGTTTGGTTCTGATTCAGTGTGATATGTTTGCTCATCAACAGGAACCACCATGCAGGTATCAGTTTCCTGTTTTACTTCAATCTGTTCTTCACCAAGACTGCAGTAAACTTCATTCTCTTCCACGTTTATCTGATGATCTTCTGGCTCTTCCTGTTCTTGATTCACCTGCAGAGGTTCTAACTCCTCCTGGTCCAGAGTGGATCTCCTCTCCTCGTTATAAACGTTACACTTCAGAGAATCTGGACAAGCAAACAGAGAAAAGAGTAATTGTTAACTCTACTGAAGTAAATAGTATAAATTATTCACAGTTTAAGACAGAAATGAACAAAATAACACTTGAAAATTCAACAGCGTAGACTGAGATGCACATCAGTCGACATATCCAGCTGACATTTGGAGAATTCTCAAATGAACTGATTAAAAAATAATAATTTTATTTATTACAGAATTAAATCTTGTAGGGATTATTGTCAGTATTTAATAGTAAATTTTATTATTTCAATATATATATTACTTTGAATAATTAAATCTAATTTTAGTCCATTTTAAGTCTTCCGGGTTGAGTTATAAACATGAGTTTATATGTAGGTTAATAGTTGTTTAGTTTTTGTTTCTTTATTATTTGCTTTTCTAAGTTAGACAGGAAGAAATACAGAGTTGGAGCAGAGACCCTGATCATCCTCTAATAACAAGATAGAAAGACTTTTAATTAATTTGGATTTACACAGGTACAATGAAAGAAAATCCAGTTGGAAAAGTGCAACTAAATTATGAAATATGTATAATATAAACCTAAATATGCAACTGCTGGAGACGCATCAGCAACTCTCGCGATAAGCGAGTTAGAAAACGGATGGATGGAAACCAAACACACAAATAGTGTTGCACTCACGAAACAGACTCTTTTTCAGTTTCGGCAACTTTATTTGCACATGATGTGTGTATTTCTTTTAGGTCTGCCGTTACAAAGTCCCTTCTTCCAGAGCTACAACGTTTTAACTGACTACTGGCACTACTTCCGCTACACAACAAAACACTGACGCAGCACAAAGCTCAGATTGTGGAAAACTCCATTTTCTCTCCATAAATCAGCCATTCTCATTGTGATGTCTGCGTTCATTTACCTGCTAATAAAACATTTATCCGGGAAAAGAGCGTTTACTAAAATGATCCTCATGCAGAAAGGTGCAGACATTTAGACCTTAACCTGCATCCAAACGCTGGTGTTTCCTACCTATTCGGTGTAAGATGATCTGGGGAGTCCGGGAGAAATCAAGCAGTCTGCGCTGATCATCCATCTCTTCCTCCGACTGGACGATGATTTCTTTAAACTCTGTCAATGTTTCTTCAAACTTCTTTTCACTAAAAGTCTCGAACATTCAACGAAACAGACCATGCGGTATCTTCTGTTTCCTTCTACTTCTTCTTCTTCTTTTCTATTATGGCGGATCGCGATCAACTTTAAGGTGCATACCGCCACCTACTGTACACGAGTGTGTAGCAACAGTATTTTACATCAGTTAGATTCTATTTTTTATTTTGTATTTTGAAGATAAATAAATAATGTTAGAATAATTATGCTTTGTTATCATTCTTACATTTGTAGTTTTAATAGATTTAGTATTCACATCCCTGAGAAAAGGAACTTGTTAGACTTTGAGGCTGGAGCTGCAGCTGCAGCTCCGTACAAACCTTGAAGCTACAGGCATTTCGTATCTTGTGATACTCCTTAGACTGCCTCCCTACACATTCGTTTCCTGCTATGCTTTGTAATAAAGGACCAGTTCTGAAGCAGAAGGTCAGAATGCATGGCAGACACCTTGAGGAACTGGTCTGCTGTGCCTTCTCCTTTTGCAAAAGACTTGCTTAAAAACTCAAACGTTGTTTGTGGTTCTCTTTTCATGTAGGTTGAGAAAATACCTATCAAATAGTGATTTCCTTAATATGCAAATATCCATCATATTTCCATCATTTCCCAGTATTCCTTTCAAACTCCATTCTTGATCTGTCCTTCCAACTATTCTTCTCAATTTCTCCCTTTCACGTTCATGTTTTACAGTTCATTAATACGTTTTAATTATTGTATTTTTACTTTTTTCTTCCACATTCATTATTTTTCTTCCCTATTAAATATAAAGTATCATTTAAATATGTATGGCCTACTCTTAATCTAATCATTATTATTTCTTCCCTTCTATTTCTTTCCTTAATCCATCCATCCATTTTCCGTCACCCTTCTCCCTAACGGGGTCGGGAGGTGCTGGTGCCTATCTCCAGCTGCGTTCCGGGCGAGAGGCGGGGTACACCCTGGACAGGTCGCCAGTCTGTCGCAGGGCAACACAAAGACAAACAGGACAAACAACCACACACACACACACTCACACCTAAGGAGAATCTGGAAAGCCCAATCAACCTGACAGTCATGTTTTTGGACTGTGGGAGGAAGCCGGAGTACCCGGAGAGAACCCACGCAAGCACAGGGAGAACATGCAAACTCCTTGCAGAAAGACCCCAGGCCGGGAATCGAACCCAGGACCTTCTTGCTGCAAGGCAACAGCGCTACCCACTGCGTCACTGTGCAGCCCTCTTTCCTTAATATTTCTACTTAATATTGACTTCTTTATTTTATATAATTTCCTTCCTTTCTATTTATATTTCGTCTTTTTTTTTCCTTTTTTTTTTTTTTTTCCTTCCCCTTTCCCAATAGGTATTTTAATCGTTTTTGCCTGATCTAAAGCCCTTTTTGCTAATTTATCTGCACTTTCATTGCCTTTTACACCTTCATGTGCTGAACCCAACAGAACAAAATATCAACGCCACCTCTATATAATCTAAATAAGCTATGTTGAATTTCAAGTACTAGATCTTTCCTATTATTTCCTTCTCCCTGAATACTTTCTATTACTGCTTTGAAATCTGTGTAAATGTAATGGTTCACTTATGCAAGTCTTTAGGACTTAACCTTTGCACTCGACAAAGCTGAATGCCACACTGCCAAACAGGAGCAGTTTAATGAAAAACAGAAAAAGAAAAAAATTCAAGTGAATAGTCAATGCTAAATGTATGTATAGTGATTTAATTAGAGCAGAGGATGCAAAAGTGCTTTACACGTTGAAGCTACATTGTAGCCACAGCTACCCAAGGGCAGATTGAGAGAAGCTGCTACACAATCGCTGCCATCGAACTTCTGACTAATAGCAGGTAAGGTAGGGTTTGGCGCCTTGCTCAAGGACTCAACAACTGAGACGGATGTGGGGAGTTTGAACCAGCAACCCATCAGTTACAGGAACCACAGTGGCTACACCCAGTACAGGTGTAATGCCGCTATGGAAAGAAAAATCTAATCTGTGTGGAACAGATCAGGCTTGAGACTCTGGCAAATGGCAAAGAGCAAAATTCTTTATTTCTGTCGTTTGCAAACGGAGAACACAAAGCAACCACAGCACAGCAGCTGTACCTGCAATGGGTTCTGACTTGGAGCTGCAAGCTCTTACAATATATAGGACTCTCTACACAATGTGGTCACTCCCCGGCCCAGATCCAGTTGAACAGGTTTTATACACAGTCGCGTAGCCACAGGGTGGACAGGATGCAACCTCTTCCTTACTGAAGGTCAGTTAATTATTTAGATGATAAACATCCTCTTGTTCAAAATATGGCAGTTTCCAAAATCAGGATGCTAATGGAACAATTTTCCACACCAAAAACATTGTCAGACCTTGTACGTACTCTCAGCTTCTGAAGTTCAATGGAGAAATTTGTTAGACCTCAGGGCATCTTACTGTTTTTACCTAAACTAACTGTTATCTGTTAATGGCGCCTTGCTTTGGTACTTGTGCTGAGACATTTGTCCACTCATCAGTCTGTTACAACTGCTGGACATTTGTCCACTCATCAGTCTGTTACAACTGCTGCAGAGAGGTCAAAAGTTCTGACTAGTTCTTGGCCTACATACTTTATCAGACTGAACAATATTAATGTTAAATGAGTAAAATTATTTAATAAAATTGTTCAAAGAAATAATGACACAATTTTCACTTCACACCACAATTTTCTGCGAGAAGGCATAAATACACTAAAGGAAAACTCAAAACTTTTTAATCTTAAATGAAATGTTACACTTTTATTTCTTTCTGAAATACATATATGAACACACATGAAATAGTTTCAATATAAAGACAGTAATCCAACAGCTGCAGCAGAAAAGAGCAAATAATAGAAATTTATCACATGTACTATGTGCAATTGATGCATGAATCTTGAATTTAATGTAAAATGCAAATGCATTTTTTTAAAAATCTAAATAGATTTTAATTAGGTAGAGTAAACCTGGTTAATAAAATTTGAATGAAATTAAATCAGTTTCAATCTCATTTTACTATACACACAAAACTATCACAAATACTTCTTTGCAGATTTTTTGAAAACACTAAACCATCACATACATCCTATTGTCAATTTTATGAATTTAAAAAATAAAAGCCCACAAACTCTGTTGTACAAAATAATACAAATCAATCCCTCAAGTCCAATCTTGTGAGAATGTTCTGGAAGGGAGTCCATGTCCAGTCAAACTCTGTTAATGCATGAAATTAGTCACAATGGACCACAATGTCTCTTCATCTATCAGCATCAGTACTGGCTCTCCTCAGGGCTCTGAGCTCAGCCCTCTGCTCTTCACATTGCACACACACAACATATAGTTTGACATAAACAGCATATTAATACAATAACATAAGGTTGAACATTATTGTTTTTTGATGGTTGCACAACATCCATATGATCACATTTAACAAATTCAACAATTTTCAGCATTATAAACACAAAACCCCTCCACTTTTTAATTCTAGATTTTTAACAAAATCAGTTTATAGTGAACCTCAACATAGAACATGTATGGAAAATACTTCTACAGCTTTTCACCCGTGTGAATCCTCATGTGCCGAGTTAAATTGCGTTTTTGACTAAAACTTTTTCCACAGTTCACACATGAAAACGGCTTTACCAGGTGAATTCATGTGCGAGTTAAATCTTTTTACTAAAACTTTTTTCCACAGTTCACACATGAAAACGGCTTTTCACCAGTGTGAATCATCATGTGCGAGTTAATGCTGTTTTTGACTAAAACTTTTTCCACAGTTCACACATGAAAACGGCTTTTCACCAGTGTGAATCACATGTGCTGAGTTAAATGCTGTTTTTGATGAAAACTTTTTCCACAGTTCACACATGAAAACAGCTTTTCACCAGTGTGAATCATCATGTGCTGAGTTAAATGCTGTTTTTGACTAAAACTTTTTCCACAGTTCACACATGAAAACGGCTTTTCACCCTTATGAATTCTAATATGATCACTGACAGCATATTGTTTTTTACAGATGACACCTGACAAAGGTTTTCTTGTTTCCTGATGTTGGTTCTCAGCTTCATCAGGCTTTTGGAAGATGTCTTGGTTCCTGTTTGGTTCTGATTCAGTGTGATATGTTTGCTCATCAACAGGAACCACCATGCAGGTATCAGTTTCCTGTTTTACTTCAATCTGTTCTTCACCAAGACTGCAGTAAACTTCTTTCTCTTCCACGTTTATCTGATGATCTTCTGGCTCTTCCTGTTCTTGATTCACCTGCAGAGGTTCTAACTCCTCCTGGTCCAGAGTGGATCTCCTCTCCTCGTTATAAACATTACACTTCAGAGAATCTGGACAAGCAAACAGAGAAAAGAGTAATTGTTAACTCTACTGAAGTAAATAGTAGAAATTGTTCACAGTTTAAGACAGAAATGAACAAAATAACACTTGAAAATTCAACAGCGTAGACTGAGATGCACATCAGTCGACAAATCCAGCTGACATTTGGAGAATTCTCAAATGAACTGATTAAAAAAATAATAATTTTATTTATTACAGAATTAAATCTTGTAGGGATTATTGTCAGTATTTAATAGTAAATTTTATTATTTCAATATATATATTACTTTGAATAATTAATCTAATTTTAGTCCATTTTAAGTCTTCCGGGTTGAGTTATAAACATGAGTTTATTTGTAGGTTAATAGTTGTTTAGTTTTTGTTTCTTTATTATTTGCTTTTCTAAGTTAGACAGGAAGAAATACAGAGTTGGAGCAGAGACCCTGATCATCCTCTAATAACAAGATAGAAAGACTTTTAATTAATTTGGATTTACACAGGTACAATGAAAGAAAATCCAGTTGGAAAAGTGCAACTAAATTATGAAATATGTATAATATAAACCTAAATATGCAACTGCTGGAGACGCATCAGCAACTCTCGCGATAAGCGAGTTAGAAAACGGATGGATGGAAACCAAACACACAAATAGTGTTGCACTCACGAAACAGACTCTTCTTCAGTTTCGGCAACTTTATTTGCACATGATGTGTGTATTTCTTTTGGGTCTGCCGTTACAAAGTCCCTTCTTCCAGAGCTACAACGTTTTAACTGACTACTGGCACTACTTCCGCTACACAACAAAACACTGACGCAGCACAAAGCTCAGATTGTGGAAAACTCCATTTTCTCTCCATAAATCAGCCATTCTCATTGTGATGTCTGCGTTCATTTACCTGCTAATAAAACATTTATCCGGGAAAAGAGCGTTTACTAAAATGATCCTCATGCAGAAAGGTGCAGACATTTAGACCTTAACCTGCATCCAAACGCTGGTGTTTCCTACCTATTCGGTGTAAGATGATCTGGGGAGTCCGGGAGAAATCAAGCAGTCTGCGCTGATCATCCATCTCTTCCTCCGACTGGACGATGATTTCTTTAAACTCTGTCAATGTTTCTTCAAACTTCTTTTCTCTAAAAGTCTCGAACATTCAACGAAACAGACCATGCGGTATCTTCTGTTTCCTTCTACTTCTTCTTCTTCTTTTCTATTATGGCGGATCGCGATCAACTTTAAGGTGCATACCGCCACCTACTGTACACGAGTGTGTAGCAACAGTATTTTACATCAGTTAGATTCTATTTTTTATTTTGTATTTTGAAGATAAATAAATAATGTTAGAATAATTATGCTTTGTTATCATTCTTACATTTGTAGTTTTAATAGATTTAGTATTCACATCCCTGAGAAAAGGAACTTGTTAGACTTTGAGGCTGGAGCTGCAGCTGCAGCTCAGTACAAACCTTGAAGCTACAGGCATTTCGTATCTTGTGATACTCCTTAGACTGCCTTACACATTCCTTTCCTGCTATGCTTTGTAATAAAGGACCAGTTCTGAAGCAGAAGGTCAGAATGCATGGCAGACACCTTGAGGAACTAGTCTGCTGTGCCTTCTCCTTTTGCAAAAGACTTGCTTAAAAACTCAAACGTTGTTTGTGGTTCTCTTTTCATGTAGGTTGAGAAAATACCTATCAAATAGTGATTTCCTTAATATGCAAATATCCATCATATTTCCATCATTTCCCAGTATTCCTTTCAAACTCCATTCTTGATCTGTCCTTCCAACTATTCTTCTCAATTTCTCCCTTTCACGTTCATGTTTTACAGTTCATTAATATGTTTTAATGAACGTATTGTTTACATTTTCTTTTTCTCCACATTTTAATTTTTTTTTTCCCTTAAATATAAATGGCCTACTCTTAATCTAATCATTATTATTTCTTCCCTTCTATTTCTTTCCTTAATATTTCTACTTAATATTGACTTCTTTATTTTTATAATTTGCTTCCTTTCTTCCTTCCCCTTTCCCAATAGGTATTTTAATCGTTTTTGCCTGATCTAAAGCCCTTTTTGCTAATTTATCTGCACTTTCATTGCCTTTTACACCTTCATGTGCTGAACCCAACAGAACAAAATATCAACGCCACCTCTATATAATCTAAATAAGCTATGTTGAATTTCAAGTACTAGATCTTTCCTATTATTTCCTTCTCCCTGAATACTTTCTATTACTGCTTTGAAATCTGTGTAAATGTAATGGTTCACTTATGCAAGTCTTTAGGACTTAACCTTTGCACTCGACAAAGCTGAATGCCACACTGCCAAACAGGAGCAGTTTAATGAAAAACAGAAAAAGAAAAAAATTCAAGTGAATAGTCAATGCTAAATGTATGTATAGTGATTTAATTAGAGCAGAGGATGCAAAAGTGCTTTACACGTTGAAGCTACATTGTAGCCACAGCTACCCAAGGGCAGATTGAGAGAAGCTGCTACACAATCGCTGCCATCGAACTTCTGACTAATAGCAGGTAAGGTAGGTTTGGTGCCTTGCTCAAGGACTCAACAACTGAGACGGATGTGGGGAGTTTGAACCAGCAACCCATCAGTTACAGGAACCACAGTGGCTACACCCAGTATAGGTGTAATGCCGCTATGGAAAGAAAAATTTAATCTGTGTGGAACAGATCAGGCTTGAGACTCTGGCAAATGGCAAAGAGCAAAATTCTTTATTTCTGCAAACGGAGAACACAAAGCAACCACAGCACAGCAGCTGTACCTGCAATGGGTTCTGACTTGGAGCTGCAAGCTCTTACAATATATAGGACTCTCTACACAATGTGGTCACTCCCCGGCCCAGATCCAGTTGAACAGGTTTTATACACAGTCGCGTAGCCACAGGGTGGACAGGATGCAACCTCTTCCTTACTGAAGGTCAGTTAATTATTTAGATGATAAACATCCTCTTGTTCAAAATATGGCAGTTTCCAAAATCAGGATGCTAATGGAACAATTTTCCACACCAAAAACATTGTCAGACCTTGTACGTACTCTCAGCTTCTGACATTCAATGGAGAAATTTGTTAGACCTCAGGGCATCTTACTGTTTTTACCTAAACTAACTGTTATCTGTTAATGGCGCCTTGCTTTGGTACTTGTGCTGAGACATTTGTCCACTCATCAGTCTGTTACAACTGCTGGACATTTGTCCACTCATCAGTCTGTTACAACTGCTGCAGAGAGGTCAAAAGTTCTGACTAGTTCTTGGCCTACATACTTTATCAGACTGAACAATATTAATGTTAAATGAGTAAAATTATTTAATAAAATTGTTCAAAGAAATAATGACACAATTTTCACTTCACACCACAATTTTCTGCGAGAAGGCATAAATACACTAAAGGAAAACTCAAAACTTTTAATCTTAAATGAAATGTTACACTTTTATTTCTTTCTGAAATACATATATGAACACACATGAAATAGTTTCAATATAAAGACAGTAATCCAACAGCTGCAGCAGAAAAGAGCAAATAATAGAAATTTATCACATGTACTATGTGCAATTGATGCATGAATCTTGAATTTAATGTAAAATGCAAATGCATTTTTAAAAATCTAAATAGATTTTAGTTAGGTAGAGTAAACCTGGTTAATAAAATTGGAATGAAATTAAATCAGTTTCAATCTCATTTTACTATACACACAAAACTATCACAAATACTTCTTTGCAGATTTTTTGAAAACACTAAACCATCACATACATCCTATTGTCGATTTTATGAATTTAAAAAATAAAAGCCCACAAACTCTGTTGTACAAAATAATACAAATCAATCCCTCAAGTCCAATCTTGTGAGAATGTTCTGGAAGGGAGTCCATGTCCAGTCAAACTCTGTTAATGCATGAAATTAGTCACAATGGACCACAATGTCTCTTCATCTATCAGCATCAGTACTGGCTCTCCTCAGGGCTCTGAGCTCAGCCCTCTGCTCTTCACATTGCACACACACAACATATAGTTTGACATAAACAGCATGTTAATACAATAACGTAAGGTTGAACATTATTGTTTTTTGATGGTTGCACAACATCCATATGATCACATTTAACAAATTCAACAATTTTCAGCATTATAAACACAAAACCCCTCCACTTTTTAATTGTAGATTTTCAACAAAATCAGTTTATAGTGAACCTCAACATAGAACATGTATGGAAAATACTTCTACAGCTTTTCACCAGTGTGAATCCTCATGTGCCGAGTTAAATCCCGTTTTTGACTAAAACTTTTTCCACAGTTCACACATGAAAAAGGTTTTTCACCAGTGTGAATCATCATGTGCCGAGTTAAATGCTGTTTATGAATAAAACTTTTTCCACAGTTCCCACATGAAAACGGCTTTTCACCAGTGTGAATCCTCATGTGCTGAGTTAAATCCCGTTTTGACTAAAACTTTTTCCACAGTTCACACATGAAAACGGCTTTTCACCAGTGTGAATCATCATGTGCGAGTTAAATCCCTTTTTTGACTAAAACTTTTTCCACAGTTCACACATGAAAACGGCTTTTCACCAGTGTGAATCATCATGTGCGAGTTAAATCCTGTTTTTGACTAAAACTTTTTCCACAGTTCACACATGAAAACGGCTTTTCACCAGTGTGAATCTCATGTGCTGAGTTAAATCCTTAAAAAGCTTTTCACCCTTATGAATTCTGATATGATCACTGACAGCATATTGTTTTTTACAGATGACACCTGACAAAGGTTTTCTTGTTTCCTGATGTTGGTTCTCAGCTTCATCAGGCTTTTGGATGATGTCTTGGTTCCTGTTTGGTTCTGATTCAGTGTGATATGTTTGCTCATCAACAGGAACCACCATGCAGGTATCAGTTTCCTGTTTTACTTCAATCTGTTCTTCACCAAGACTGCAGTAAACTTCTTTCTCTTCCACGTTTATCTGATGATCTTCTGGCTCTTCCTGTTCTTGATTCACCTGCAGAGGTTCTAACTCCTCCTGGTCCAGAGTGGATCTCCTCTCCTCGTTATAAACATTACACTTCAGAGAATCTGGACAAGCAAACAGAGAAAAGAGTAATTGTTAACTCTACTGAAGTAAATAGTAGAAATTGTTCACAGTTTAAGACAGAAATGAACAAAATAACACTTGAAAATTCAACAGCGTAGACTGAGATGCACATCAGTCGACATATCCAGCTGACATTTGGAGAATTCTCAAATGAACTGATTAAAAAAATAATAATTTTATTTATTACAGAATTAAATCTTGTAGGGATTATTGTCAGTATTTAATAGTAAATTTTATTATTTCAATATATATATCACTTTGAATAATTAAATCTAATTTTAGTCCATTTTAAGTCTTCCGGGTTGAGTTATAAACATGAGTTTATTTGTAGGTTAATAGTTGTTTAGTTTTTGTTTCTTTATTATTTGCTTTTCTAAGTTAGACAGGAAGAAATACAGAGTTGGAGCAGAGACCCTGATCATCCTCTAATAACAAGATAGAAAGACTTTTAATTAATTTGGATTTACACAGGTACAATGAAAGAAAATCCAGTTGGAAAAGTGCAACTAAATTATGAAATATGTATAATATAAACCTAAATATGGAACTGCTGGAGACGCATCAGCAACTCTCGCGATAAGCGAGTTAGAAAACGGATGGATGGAAACCAAACACACAAATAGTGTTGCACTCACGAAACACTCTTCTTCAGTTTCGGCAACTTTATTTGCACATGATGTGTGTATTTCTTTTGGGTCTGCCGTTACAAAGTCCCTTCTTCCAGAGCTACAACGTTTTAACTGACTACTGGCACTACTTCCGCTACACAACAAAACACTGACGCAGCACAAAGCTCAGATTGTGGAAAACTCCATTTTCTCTCCATAAATCAGCCATTCTCATTGTGATGTCTGCGTTCATTTACCTGCTAATAAAACATTTATCCGGGAAAAGAGCGTTTACTAAAATGATCCTCATGCAGAAAGGTGCAGACATTTAGACCTTAACCTGCATCCAAACGCTGGTGTTTCCTACCTATTCGGTGTAAGATGATCTGGGGAGTCCGGGAGAAATCAAGCAGTCTGCGCTGATCATCCATCTCTTCCTCCGACTGGACGATGATTTCTTTAAACTCTGTCAATGTTTCTTCAAACTTCTTTTCACTAAAAGTCTCGAACATTCAACGAAACAGACCATGCGGTATCTTCTGTTTCCTTCTACTTCTTCTTCTTCTTTTCTATTATGGCGGATCGCGATCAACTTTAAGGTGCATACCGCCACCTACTGTACACGAGTGTGTAGCAACAGTATTTTACATCAGTTAGATTCTATTTTTTATTTTGTATTTTGAAGATAAATAAATAATGTTAGAATAATTATGCTTTGTTATCATTCTTACATTTGTTGTTTTAATAGATTTAGTATTCACATCCCTGAGAAAAGGAACTTGTTAGACTTTGAGGCTGGAGCTGCAGCTGCAGCTCCGTACAAACCTTGAAGCTACAGGCATTTCATATCTTGTGATACTCCTTAGACTGCCTCCCTACACATTCGTTTCCTGCTATGCTTTGTAATAAAGGACCAGTTCTGAAGCAGAAGGTCAGAATGCATGGCAGACACCTTGAGGAACTGGTCTGCTGTGCCTTCTCCTTTTGCAAAAGACTTGCTTAAAAACTCAAACGTTGTTTGTGGTTCTCTTTTCATGTAGGTTGAGAAAATACCTATCAAATAGTGATTTCCTTAATATGCAAATATCCATCATATTTCCATCATTTCCCAGTATTCCTTTCAAACTCCATTCTTGATCTGTCCTTCCAACTATTCTTCTCAATTTCTCCCTTTCACGTTCATGTTTTACAGTTCATTAATACGTTTTAATGAACGTATTGTTCTACATTTTCTTTCTCTCCACATTCTTCACACATGTCATTATTTTTCTTCCCTATTAAATATAAAGTATCATTTAAATATGTATGGCCTACTCTTAATCTAATCATTATTATTTCTTCCCTTCTATTTCTTTCCTTAATATTTCTACTTAATATTGACTTCTTTATTTTTTCCTTCCTTTCTATCTTCATTCCGCCTTTTTTGCCATATTTCCATTTCTTTATTCTTAATTGATTTTCCTTCCCTTTTCTCATTAGGTATTTTAATCGTTTTTGCCTGATCTAAAGCCCTTTTTGCTAATTTATCTGCACTTTCATTGCCTTTTACACCTTCATGTGCTGAACCCAACAGAACAAAATATCAACGCCACCTCTATATAATCTAAATAAGCTATGTTGAATTTCAAGTACTAGATCTTTCCTATTATTTCCTTCTCCCTGAATACTTTCTATTACTGCTTTGAAATCTGTGTAAATGTAATGGTTCACTTATGCAAGTCTTTAGGACTTAACCTTTGCACTCGACAAAGCTGAATGCCACACTGCCAAACAGGAGCAGTTTAATGAAAAACAGAAAAAGAAAAAAATTCAAGTGAATAGTCAATGCTAAATGTATGTATAGTGATTTAATTAGAGCAGAGGATGCAAAAGTGCTTTACACGTTGAAGCTACATTGTAGCCACAGCTACCCAAGGGCAGATTGAGAGAAGCTGCTACACAATCGCTGCCATCGAACTTCTGACTAATAGCAGGTAAGGTAGGTTTGGCGCCTTGCTCAAGGACTCAACAACTGAGACGGATGTGGGGAGTTTGAACCAGCAACCCATCAGTTACAGGAACCACAGTGGCTACACCCAGTACAGGTGTAATGCCGCTATGGAAAGAAAAATCTAATCTGTGTGGAACAGATCAGGCTTGAGACTCTGGCAAATGGCAAAGAGCAAAATTCTTTATTTCTGCAAACGGAGAACACAAAGCAACCACAGCACAGCAGCTGTACCTGCAATGGGTTCTGACTTGGAGCTGCAAGCTCTTACAATATATAGGACTCTCTACACAATGTGGTCACTCCCCGGCCCAGATCCAGTTGAACAGGTTTTATACACAGTCGCGTAGCCACAGGGTGGACAGGATGCAACCTCTTCCTTACTGAAGGTCAGTTAATTATTTAGATGATAAACATCCTCTTGTTCAAAAATATGGCAGTTTCCAAAATCAGGATGCTAATGGAACAATTTTCCACACCAAAAACATTGTCAGACCTTGTACGTACTCTCAGCTTCTGACATTCAATGGAGAAATTTGTTAGACCTCAGGGCATCTTACTGTTTTTACCTAAACTAACTGTTATCTGTTAATGGCGCCTTGCTTTGGTACTTGTGCTGAGACATTTGTCCACTCATCAGTCTGTTACAACTGCTGGACATTTGTCCACTCATCAGTCTGTTACAACTGCTGCAGAGAGGTCAAAAGTTCTGACTAGTTCTTGGCCTACATACTTTATCAGACTGAACAATATTAATGTTAAATGAGTAAAATTATTTAATAAAATTGTTCAAAGAAATAATGACACAATTTTCACTTCACACCACAATTTTCTGCGAGAAGGCATAAATACACTAAAGGAAAACTCAAAACTTTTAATCTTAAATGAAATGTTACACTTTTATTTCTTTCTGAAATACATATATGAACACACATGAAATAGTTTCAATATAAAGACAGTAATCCAACAGCTGCAGCAGAAAAGAGCAAATAATAGAAATTTATCACATGTACTATGTGCAATTGATGCATGAATCTTGAATTTAATGTAAAATGCAAATGCATTTTTTAAAATCTAAATAGATTTTAATTAGGTAGAGTAAACCTGGTTAATAAAATTTGAATGAAATTAAATCAGTTTCAATCTCATTTTACTATACACACAAAACTATCACAAATACTTCTTTGCAGATTTTTTGAAAACACTAAACCATCACATACATCCTATTGTCGATTTTATGAATTTAAAAAATAAAAGCCCACAAACTCTGTTGTACAAAATAATACAAATCAATCCCTCAAGTCCAATCTTGTGAGAATGTTCTGGAAGGGAGTCCATGTCCAGTCAAACTCTGTTAATGCATGAAATTAGTCACAATGGACCACAATGTCTCTTCATCTATCAGCATCAGTACTGGCTCTCCTCAGGGCTCTGAGCTCAGCCCTCTGCTCTTCACATTGCACACACACAACATATAGTTTGACATAAACAGCATATTAATACAATAACGTAAGGTTGAACATTATTATTTTTTGATGGTTGCACAACATCCATATGATCACATTTAACAAATTCAACAATTTTCAGCATTATAAACACAAAACCCCTCCACTTTTTAATTCTAGATGTTTAACAAAATCAGTTTATAGTGAACCTCAACATAGAACATGTATGGAAAATACTTCTACAGCTTTTCACCCGTGTGAATCCTCATGTGCAGAGTTAAATCCTGTTTTTGACTAAAACCTTTTCCACAGTTCACACATGAAAACGGCTTTTCACCAGTGTGAATCCTCATGTGCCGAGTTAAATCCTGTTTTTGACTAAAACCTTTTTCCACAGTTCACACATGAAAACGGCTTTTCACCAGTGTGAATCATCATGTGCTGAGTTAAATTCCATTTTCGATGAAAACTTTTTCCACAGTTCACCCATGAAAACGGCTTTTCACCAGTGTGAATCATCATGTGCTGAGTTAAATGCTGTTTTTGACGAAAACTTTTTCCACAGTTCACACATGAAAACGGCTTTTCACCAGTGTGAATCATCATGTGCAGAGTTAAATCCCGTTTTTGACGAAAACTTTTTCCACAGTTCACACATGAAAACGGCTTTTCACCCTTATGAATTCTGATATGATCACTGACAGCATATTGTTTTTTACAGATGACACCTGACAAAGGTTTTCTTGTTTCCTGATGTTGGTTCTCAGCTTCATCAGGCTTTTGGATGATGTCTTGGTTCCTGTTTGGTTCTGATTCAGTGTGATATGTTTGCTCATCAACAGGAACCACCATGCAGGTATCAGTTTCCTGTTTTACTTCAATCTGTTCTTCACCAAGACTGCAGTAAACTTCTTTCTCTTCCACGTTTATCTGATGATCTTCTGGCTCTTCCTGTTCTTGATTCACCTGCAGAGGTTCTAACTCCTCCTGGTCCAGAGTGGATCTCCTCTCCTCGTTATAAACATTACACTTCAGAGAATCTGGACAAGCAAACAGAGAAAAGAGTAATTGTTAACTCTACTGAAGTAAATAGTAGAAATTGTTCACAGTTTAAGACAGAAATGAACAAAATAACACTTGAAAATTCAACAGCGTAGACTGAGATGCACATCAGTCGACATATCCAGCTGACATTTGGAGAATTCTCAAATGAACTGATTAAAAAAATAATAATTTTATTTATTACAGAATTAAATCTTGTAGGGATTATTGTCAGTATTTAATAGTAAATTTTATTATTTCAATATATATATCACTTTGAATAATTAAATCTAATTTTAGTCCATTTTAAGTCTTCCGGGTTGAGTTATAAACATGAGTTTATTTGTAGGTTAATAGTTGTTTAGTTTTTGTTTCTTTATTATTTGCTTTTCTAAGTTAGACAGGAAGAAATACAGAGTTGGAGCAGAGACCCTGATCATCCTCTAATAACAAGATAGAAAGACTTTTAATTAATTTGGATTTACACAGGTACAATGAAAGAAAATCCAGTTGGAAAAGTGCAACTAAATTATGAAATATGTATAATATAAACCTAAATATGGAACTGCTGGAGACGCATCAGCAACTCTCGCGATAAGCGAGTTAGAAAACGGATGGATGGAAACCAAACACACAAATAGTGTTGCACTTACGAAACAGACTCTTCTTCAGTTTCGGCAACTTTATTTGCACATGATGTGTGTATTTCTTTTAGGTCTGCCGTTACAAAGTCCCTTCTTCCAGAGCTACAACGTTTTAACTGACTACTGGCACTACTTCCGCTACACAACAAAACACTGACGCAGCACAAAGCTCAGATTGTGGAAAACTCCATTTTCTCTCCATAAATCAGCCATTCTCATTGTGATGTCTGCGTTCATTTACCTGCTAATAAAACATTTATCCGGGAAAAGAGCGTTTACTAAAAATGATCCTCATGCAGAAAGGTGCAGACATTTAGACCTTAACCTGCATCCAAACGCTGGTGTTTCCTACCTATTCGGTGTAAGATGATCTGGGGAGTCCGGGAGAAATCAAGCAGTCTGCGCTGATCATCCATCTCTTCCTCCGACTGGACGATGATTTCTTTAAACTCTGTCAATGTTTCTTCAAACTTCTTTTCACTAAAAGTCTCGAACATTCAACGAAACAGACCATGCGGTATCTTCTGTTTCCTTCTACTTCTTCTTCTTCTTTTCTATTATGGCGGATCGCGATCAACTTTAAGGTGCATACCGCCACCTACTGTACACGAGTGTGTAGCAACAGTATTTTACATCAGTTAGATTCTATTTTTTATTTTGTATTTTGAAGATAAATAAATAATGTTAGAATAATTATGCTTTGTTATCATTCTTACATTTGTAGTTTTAATAGATTTAGTATTCACATCCCTGAGAAAAGGAACTTGTTAGACTTTGAGGCTGGAGCTGCAGCTGCAGCTCCGTACAAACCTTGAAGCTACAGGCATTTCATATCTTGTGATACTCCTTAGACTGCCTTCCTACACATTCCTTTCCTGCTATGCTTTGTAATAAAGGACCAGTTCTGAAGCAGAAGGTCAGAACGCATGGCAGACACCTTGAGGAACTGGTCTGCTGTGCCTTCTCCTTTTGCAAAAGACTTGCTTAAAAACTCAAACGTTGTTTGTGGTTCTCTTTTCATGTAGGTTGAGAAAATACCTATCAAATAGTGATTTCCTTAATATGCAAATATCCATCATATTTCCATCATTTGCCAGTATTCCTTTCAAACTCCATTCTTGATCTGTCCTTCCAACTATTCTTCTCAATTTCTCCCTTTCACGTTCATGTTTTACAGTTCATTAATACGTTTTAATGAACGTATTGTTCTACATTTTCTTTCTCTCCACATTCTTCACACATGTCATTATTTTTCTTCCCTATTAAATATAAAGTATCATTTAAATATGTATGGCCTACTCTTAATCTAATCATTATTATTTCTTCCCTTCTATTTCTTTCCTTAATATTTCTACTTAATATTGACTTCTTTATTTTATATAATTTCCTTCCTTTCTATCTTCATTCCGCCTTTTTTGCCATATTTCCATTTCTTTATTCTTAATTGATTTTCCTTCCCCTTTCCCAATAGGTATTTTAATCGTTTTTTGCCTGATCTAAAGCCCTTTTTGCTAATTTATCTGCACTTTCATTGCCTTTTACACCTTCATGTGCTGAACCCAACAGAACAAAATATCAACGCCACCTCTATATAATCTAAATAAGCTATGTTGAATTTCAAGTACTAGATCTTTCCTATTATTTCCTTCTCCCTGAATACTTTCTATTACTGCTTTGAAATCTGTGTAAATGTAATGGTTCACTTATGCAAGTCTTTAGGACTTAACCTTTGCACTCGACAAAGCTGAATGCCACACTGCCAAACAGGAGCAGTTTAATGAAAAACAGAAAAAGAAAAAAATTCAAGTGAATAGTCAATGCTAAATGTATGTATAGTGATTTAATTAGAGCAGAGGATGCAAAAGTGCTTTACACGTTGAAGCTACATTGTAGCCACAGCTACCCAAGGGCAGATTGAGAGAAGCTGCTACACAATCGCTGCCATCGAACTTCTGACTAATAGCAGGTAAGGTAGGGTTGGCGCCTTGCTCAAGGACTCAACAACTGAGACGGATGTGGGGAGTTTGAACCAGCAACCCATCAGTTACAGGAACCACAGTGGCTACACCCAGTACAGGTGTAATGCCGCTATGGAAAGAAAAATCTAATCTGTGTGGAACAGATCAGGCTTGAGACTCTGGCAAATGGCAAAGAGCAAAATTCTTTATTTTTGCAAACGGAGAACACAAAGCAACCACAGCACAGCAGCTGTACCTGCAATGGGTTCTGACTTGGAGCTGCAAGCTCTTACAATATATAGGACTCTCTACACAATGTGGTCACTCCCCGGCCCAGATCCAGTTGAACAGGTTTTATACACAGTCGCGTAGCCACAGGGTGGACAGGATGCAACCTCTTCCTTACTGAAGGTCAGTTAATTATTTAGATGATAAACATCCTCTTGTTCAAAATATGGCAGTTTCCAAAATCAGGATGCTAATGGAACAATTTTCCACACCAAAAAACATTGTCAGACCTTGTACGTACTCTCAGCTTCTGAAGTTCAATGGAGAAATTTGTTAGACCTCAGGGCATCTTACTGTTTTTACCTAAACTAACTGTTATCTGTTAATGGCGCCTTGCTTTGGTACTTGTGCTGAGACATTTGTCCACTCATCAGTCTGTTACAACTGCTGGACATTTGTCCACTCATCAGTCTGTTACAACTGCTGCAGAGAGGTCAAAAGTTCTGACTAGTTCTTGGCCTACATACTTTATCAGACTGAACAATATTAATGTTAAATGAGTAAAATTATTTAATAAAATTGTTCAAAGAAATAATGACACAATTTTCACTTCACACCACAATTTTTCTGCGAGAAGGCATAAATACACTAAAGGAAAACTCAAAACTTTTAATCTTAAATGAAATGTTACACTTTTATTTCTTTCTGAAATACATATATGAACACACATGAAATAGTTTCAATATAAAGACAGTAATCCAACAGCTGCAGCAGAAAAGAGCAAATAATAGAAATTTATCACATGTACTATGTGCAATTGATGCATGAATCTTGAATTTAATGTAAAACGCAAATGCATTTTTTAAAATCTAAATAGATTTTAATTAGGTAGAGTAAACCTGGTTAATAAAATTGGAATGAAATTAAATCAGTTTCAATCTCATTTTACTATACACACAAAACTATCACAAATACTTCTTTGCAGATTTTTTGAAAACACTAAACCATCACATACATCCTATTGTCAATTTTATGAATTTAAAAAATAAAAGCCCACAAACTCTGTTGTACAAAATAATACAATGTTCTGGAAGGGAGTCCATGTCCAGTCAAACTCTGTTAATGCATGAAATTAGTCACAATGGACCACAATGTCTCTTCATCTATCAGCATCAGTACTGGCTCTCCTCAGGGCTCTGAGCTCAGCCCTCTGCTCTTCACATTGCACACACACAACATATAGTTTGACATAAACAGCATATTAATACAATAACATAAGGTTGAACATTATTGTTTTTTGATGGTTGCACAACATCCATATGATCACATTTAACAAATTCAACAATTTTCAGCATTATAAACACAAAACCCCTCCACTTTTTAATTCTAGATTTTTAACAAAATCAGTTTATAGTGAACCTCAACATAGAACATGTATGGAAAATACTTCTACAGCTTTTCACCAGTGTGAATCATCATGTGCCGAGTTAAATCCCGTTTTTGACTAAAACTTTTTCCACAGTTCACACATGAAAACGGCTTTTCACCAGTGTGAATCATCATGTGCCGAGTTAAATCCTGTTTTTGACTAAAACTTTTTCCACAGTTCACACATGAAAACGGCTTTTCACCAGTGTGAATCATCATGTGCAGAGTTGAATCCTGTTTTCGATGAAAACTTTTTCCACAGTTCACAAATAAAAACGGCTTTTCACCAGTGTGAATCATCATGTGTAGAGTTAAATGCTGTTTTTGACTAAAACTTTTTCACAGTTCACACATGAAAACGGCTTTTCACCAGTGTGAATCCTCATGTGCCGAGTTAAATGCTGTTTTGACTAAAACTTTTTCCACAGGTCACACATGAAAACGGCTTTTCACCAGTGTGAATCCTCATGTGCCGAGTTAAATGCCTGTTTTAGATGAAAACTTTTTCCACAGTTCACACATGAAAACGGCTTTTCACCCTTATGAATTCTGATATGATCACTGACAGCATATTGTTTTTTACAGATGACACCTGACAAAGGTTTTCTTGTTTCCTGATGTTGGTTCTCAGCTTTATCAGGCTTTTGGATGATGTCTTGGTTCCTGTTTGGTTCTGATTCAGTGTGATATGTTTGCTCATCAACAGGAACCACCATGCAGGTATCAGTTTCCTGTTTTACTTCAATCTGTTCTTCACCAAGACTGCAGTAAACTTCTTTCTCTTCCACGTTTATCTGATGATCTTCTGGCTCTTCCTGTTCTTGATTCACCTGCAGAGGTTCTAACTCCTCCTGGTCCAGAGTGGATCTCCTCTCCTCGTTATAAACATTACACTTCAGAGAATCTGGACAAGCAAACAGAGAAAAGAGTAATTGTTAACTCTACTGAAGTAAATAGTAGAAATTGTTCACAGTTTAAGACAGAAATGAACAAAATAACACTTGAAAATTCAACAGCGTAGACTGAGATGCACATCAGTCGGCATATCCAGCTGACATTTGGAGAATTCTCAAATGAACTGATTAAAAAAATAATAATTTTATTTATTACAGAATTAAATCTTGTAGGGATTATTGTCAGTATTTAATAGTAAATTTTATTATTTCAATATATATATTACTTTGAATAATTAAATCTAATTTTAGTCCATTTTAAGTCTTCCGGGTTGAGTTATAAACATGAGTTTATTTGTAGGTTAATAGTTGTTTAGTTTTTGTTTCTTTATTATTTGCTTTTCTAAGTTAGACAGGAAGAAATACAGAGTTGGAGCAGAGACCCTGATCATCCTCTAATAACAAGATAGAAAGACTTTTAATTAATTTGGATTTACACAGGTACAATGAAAGAAAATCCAGTTGGAAAAGTGCAACTAAATTATGAAATATGTATAATATAAACCTAAATATGGAACTGCTGGAGACGCATCAGCAACTCTCGCGATAAGCGAGTTAGAAAACGGATGGATGGAAACCAAACACACAAATAGTGTTGCACTCACGAAACAGACTCTTCTTCAGTTTCGGCAACTTTATTTGCACATGATGTGTGTATTTCTTTTAGGTCTGCCGTTACAAAGTCCCTTCTTCCAGAGCTACAACGTTTTAACTGACTACTGGCACTACTTCCGCTACACAACAAAACACTGACGCAGCACAAAGCTCAGATTGTGGAAAACTCCATTTTCTCTCCATAAATCAGCCATTCTCATTGTGATGTCTGCGTTCATTTACCTGCTAATAAAACATTTATCCGGGAAAAGAGCGTTTACTAAAATGATCCTCATGCAGAAAGGTGCAGACATTTAGACCTTAACCTGCATCCAAACGCTGGTGTTTCCTACCTATTCGGTGTAAGATGATCTGGGGAGTCCGGGAGAAATCAAGCAGTCTGCGCTGATCATCCATCTCTTCCTCCGACTGGACGATGATTTCTTTAAACTCTGTCAATGTTTCTTCAAACTTCTTTTCACTAAAAGTCTCGAACATTCAACGAAACAGACCATGCGGTATCTTCTGTTTCCTTCTACTTCTTCTTCTTCTTTTCTATTATGGCGGATCGCGATCAACTTTAAGGTGCATACCGCCACCTACTGTACACGAGTGTGTAGCAACAGTATTTTACATCAGTTAGATTCTATTTTTTATTTTGTATTTTGAAGATAAATAAATAATGTTAGAATAATTATGCTTTGTTATCATTCTTACATTTGTAGTTTTAATAGATTTAGTATTCACATCCCTGAGAAAAGGAACTTGTTAGACTTTGAGGCTGGAGCTGCAGCTGCAGCTCCGTACAAACCTTGAAGCTACAGGCATTTCATATCTTGTGATACTCCTTAGACTGCCTTCCTACACATTCGTTTCCTGCTATGCTTTGTAATAAAGGACCAGTTCTGAAGCAGAAGGTCAGAACGCATGGCAGACACCTTGAGGAACTGGTCTGCTGTGCCTTCTCCTTTTGCAAAAGACTTGCTTAAAAACTCAAACGTTGTTTGTGGTTCTCTTTTCATGTAGGTTGAGAAAATACCTATCAAATAGTGATTTCCTTAATATGCAAATATCCATCATATTTCCATCATTTCCCAGTATTCCTTTCAAACTCCATTCTTGATCTGTCCTTCCAACTATTCTTCTCAATTTCTCCCTTTCACGTTCATGTTTTACAGTTCATTAATACGTTTTAATGAACGTATTGTTCTACATTTTCTTTCCTCCACATTCTTCACACATGTCATTATTTTTCTTCCCTATTAAATATAAAGTATCATTTAAATATGTATGGCCTACTCTTAATCTAATCATTATTATTTCTTCCCTTCTATTTCTTTCCTTAATATTTCTACTTAATATTGACTTCTTTATTTTATATAATTTCCTTCCGCCTTTTTTGCCATATTTCCATTTCTTTATTCTTAATTGATTTTCCTTCCCTTTTCTCATTAGGTATTTTAATCGTTTTTGCCTGATCTAAAGCCCTTTTTGCTAATTTATCTGCACTTTCATTGCCTTTTACACCTTCATGTGCTGAACCCAACAGAACAAAATATCAACGCCACCTCTATATAATCTAAATAAGCTATGTTGAATTTCAAGTACTAGATCTTTCCTATTATTTCCTTCTCCCTGAATACTTTCTATTACTGCTTTGAAATCTGTGTAAATGTAATGGTTCACTTATGCAAGTCTTTAGGACTTAACCTTTGCACTCGACAAAGCTGAATGCCACACTGCCAAACAGGAGCAGTTTAATGAAAAACAGAAAAAGAAAAAAATTCAAGTGAATAGTCAATGCTAAATGTATGTATAGTGATTTAATTAGAGCAGAGGATGCAAAAGTGCTTTACACGTTGAAGCTACATTGTAGCCACAGCTACCCAAGGGCAGATTGAGAGAAGCTGCTACACAATCGCTGCCATCGAACTTCTGACTAATAGCAGGTAAGGTAGGTTTGGCGCCTTGCTCAAGGACTCAACAACTGAGACGGATGTGGGGAGTTTGAACCAGCAACCCATCAGTTACAGGAACCACAGTGGCTACACCCAGTACAGGTGTAATGCCGCTATGGAAAGAAAAATCTAATCTGTGTGGAACAGATCAGGCTTGAGACTCTGGCAAATGGCAAAGAGCAAAATTCTTTATTTCTGTCGTTTGCAAACGGAGAACACAAAGCAACCACAGCACAGCAGCTGTACCTGCAATGGGTTCTGACTTGGAGCTGCAAGCTCTTACAATATATAGGACTCTCTACACAATGTGGTCACTCCCCGGCCCAGATCCAGTTGAACAGGTTTTATACACAGTCGCGTAGCCACAGGGTGGACAGGATGCAACCTCTTCCTTACTGAAGGTCAGTTAATTATTTAGATGATAAACATCCTCTTGTTCAAAATATGGCAGTTTCCAAAATCAGGATGCTAATGGAACAATTTTCCACACCAAAAACATTGTCAGACCTTGTACGTACTCTCAGCTTCTGACATTCAATGGAGAAATTTGTTAGACCTCAGGGCATCTTACTGTTTTTACCTAAACTAACTGTTATCTGTTAATGGCGCCTTGCTTTGGTACTTGTGCTGAGACATTTGTCCACTCATCAGTCTGTTACAACTGCTGGACATTTGTCCACTCATCAGTCTGTTACAACTGCTGCAGAGAGGTCAAAAGTTCTGACTAGTTCTTGGCCTACATACTTTATCAGACTGAACAATATTAATGTTAAATGAGTAAAATTATTTAATAAAATTGTTCAAAGAAATAATGACACAATTTTCACTTCACACCACAATTTTCTGCGAGAAGGCATAAATACACTAAAGGAAAACTCAAAACTTTTAATCTTAAATGAAATGTTACACTTTTATTTCTTTCTGAAATACATATATGAACACACATGAAATAGTTTCAATATAAAGACAGTAATCCAACAGCTGCAGCAGAAAAGAGCAAATAATAGAAATTTATCACATGTACTATGTGCAATTGATGCATGAATCTTGAATTTAATGTAAAAATGCAAATGCATTTTTTAAAATCTAAATAGATTTTAATTAGGTAGAGTAAACCTGGTTAATAAAATTGGAATGAAATTAAATCAGTTTCAATCTCATTTTACTATACACACAAAACTATCACAAATACTTCTTTGCAGATTAATACAAATCAATCCCTCAAACTCTGTTGTACAAAATAATACAAATCAATCCCTCAAGTCCAATCTTGTGAGAATGTTCTGGAAGGGAGTCCATGTCCAGTCAAACTCTGTTAATGCATGAAATTAGTCACAATGGACCACAATGTCTCTTCATCTATCAGCATCAGTACTGGCTCTCCTCAGGGCTCTGAGCTCAGCCCTCTGCTCTTCACATTGCACACACACAACATATAGTTTGACATAAACAGCATATTAATACAATAACATAAGGTTGAACATTATTGTTTTTTGATGGTTGCACAACATCCATATGATCACATTTAACAAATTCAACAATTTTCAGCATTATAAACACAAAACCCCTCCACTTTTTAATTCTAGATTTTTCAACAAAATATTTATACCGTTAAAATTAAACACATGAAAACGGCTTTTCACCAGTGTGAATCCTCATGTGCCGAGTTAAATCCCGTTTTTGACTAAAACTTTTTCCACAGTTCACACATGAAAACGGCTTTTCACCAGTGTGAATCATCATGTGCTGAGTTAAATTCCTTTTTTGACTAAAACTTTTTCCACAGTTCACACATGAAAACGGCTTTTCACCAGTGTGAATCATCATGTGCTGAGTTAAATGCTGTTTTTGACTAAAACTTTTTCCACAGTTCACGCATGAAAACGGCTTTTCACCAGTGTGAATCATCATGTGCTGAGTTAAATGCTGTTTTTGACTAAAACTTTTTCCACAGTTCACACATAAAATTCTATATGAATGATCACTGACAGCATATTGTTTTTTACAGATGACACCTGACAAAGGTTTTCTTGTTTCCTGATGTTGGTTCTCAGCTTCATCAGGCTTTTGGAATATGTCTTGGTTCCTGTTTGGTTCTGATTCAGTGTGATATGTTTGCTCATCAACAGGAACCACCATGCAGGTATCAGTTTCCTGTTTTAATTCAATCTGTTCTTCACCAAGACTGCAGTAAACTTCTTTCTCTTCCACGTTTATCTGATGATCTTCTGGCTCTTCCTGTTCTTGATTCACCTGCAGAGGTTCTAACTCCTCCTGGTCCAGAGTGGATCTCCTCTCCTCGTTATAAACATTACACTTCAGAGAATCTGGACAAGCAAACAGAGAAAAGAGTAATTGTTAACTCTACTGAAGTAAATAGTAGAAATTGTTCACAGTTTAAGACAGAAATGAACAAAATAACACTTGAAAATTCAACAGCGTAGACTGAGATGCACATCAGT